>CM055897.1:69875335-69907835 GCA_029582155.1 Panopea generosa
GCAGCGCTTAGAAATCTCAAGTAGACACCGTCGCGATATGACTGAAAAAATGTTGAAAGCGACGCTGAACATCTTACTGCAATATATGCTAGGATGGGACCGTTTCATTGAATGAGAAACGAATAAGTAAAAATTTACTGTCTTTTTTTAGGGATCATCTTTATTTCTATATAGTGAACTTGACCAACCGACACAATTTACGCTGTAATATACACATGAAACTATAACACTCCAAGAATAACTATACTAGGTGGATCCATTTTCATTCTGTCGCCAAAACTATGGTAAAGCCCATAACATGGTATAACACCAATAACAGGAACAAAAACAACAACAATACTCATGACAATAGCAACAATTACCAGCAACAATAAAATTAGAACCGAAATATGAAAAAAACACACAATAATTAAGCTATTTATAAACATAACATATTTGCTAAATTCTGCAACACAATATAAATAAACCTCACTCAATCTTGCATTTATATGTTTTCCAATTTTCTAAGTTTAAAGTCTCGTAATGGTTCGGAACATTTTTAATATTTCTTATATAGAAATAACCCGAAAACAGGTGCGGTGTAGTGCACAAGTATGCAATACTACTGGTGAGGAAAAAAAATTTTTTAATTAAGTTAAATTAAAATTGAAGAATGGTGAAAGATTTAGAGCGAACTTCTGTCGGCTAAATAAAAATACATTTTCAATACATGCAAGAAAAATAATTAATTGATTGATAATATCAAAAATATTATTATGTTCTTTTTTTCAGTTACGTGGGAGAAAATATTATAAATTGGTTGCGAAGGCCGCCCTGTTCGTCCGCCAAACTCCACCACACGCGCAGTTTGGCTGATTTAAATCTGCAAACCATTCAAGTATATTATGAAAATTAAATGCACGCACATCTATATAAATCTACTTACCTTTAATATGCACGCACTTCTTCGTTTACATTCAAAAGCGTCTTCCCTTTTTTCAGTTGTTGTCCGTTCCCTTTAAAGGCATCCGCTAATATGGCAGAGAAACTAAAAAAACACGTGTTGGTTGTATTCATGTTTAAACTTGTGTTTCTATAAATAGAAGGGGGTTTCCAAAAATTCAGCTCGTGGTCTACATGCAGTAGCATCACACTTCACGGTCGTTAATTGTCTTCCGAAACGTATACTCGCTAATTTACCACAAGTCAAGTATGAGACGGATAAACTATGTAACATGACAATCAAATATGTATCTATAGGGATTAATCTAATATAAATTAAGACATACGTTTATCTTGTTATAAGAATTAGAACAGCGGTAAACAGTTTAATCTGTTTTAAGCAACCAACAAAAGTTACGTTTTAAGATTGATTGTTGATTGAATATTTAGCGTCATCTTATGCCATCGAGGGCTAACAGACGATCAGTTAACCTAACCACTGTTTCCTGGGATTAACCAGTACTCGAGCACACCCCATCTCCGCAAGTAACTTATAACTTTCCCACTTGAATCAGCGGTGAGAGACGAATGATAATGAGACACAATGTCGTATATCAATCATCACGGAGACTGTTGCCGGGCGGGGATTCGATCTCACGACCCCTGGATTGATAGTCAGACGCGTAACCGACTGAGCTAATCGGGCCCGGCTTGCGTTTTACTTGAAAAGCAAATGTGGCTGCTTAAGACAAGTCGCTGTTTAAAAGAGTTGACCACTTATAAAAACTGTATAAAAAAGGCATATACCACACTGCCGTTACAGTGTCAAAATGAATTCACTGAATAACGTTTTTTTCCCTGAATAATCTTATATTCATGTAATATTCTTCTTTTTTTATTCATGCTTATCATGAAAACGCCTACAAACAATGCATTGTTACTTGAACTAAACTAAACTAACAAAACACCGTTAGTGATAATGTACTTTAAAACTGAGACAAGCTGGAAGAGTGAAATAAATAACGACGAAAGGGGTTCAAGAGGCAGTAGGAGCGGATCCAGAATATCAGTTTAACGTGGGAATGGTCACTTAGGGGGTGCAACACATAGTCTGAACCGGCACACATGTTAATAGAAATATGGTAAAATATGGGAGTTTACGGCGATGGGGGTGGAGTGGGGCGTGTGTGTGTGTGTGTGGGGGGGGTAATATTTTTTACACACCCATATGTCTGATTCATTTACAGGTCAAGGATTCAGTTCGGCGGTCTGGTTTGGTCCCGGAATTTCAAGTATATGTTTCCACCATTTCCACTGAAATAGATGTCATGTTTGTTACTTGGCAAAATTTCGAGGGGTCTTGATCTCATGATTCCACAGCGGTAGACAAATGGTAGAGCGTCCGCCTCGCATGCATTCGGAAGGTTCGATCACAGACCGGGATATACAAAAGAGTTGAAAACTGGTACTAGAAGTTTCCTCGCTTGTCCTTGAAGCATTAAGGGGATAAATCTAGGCCTTGTTGGCCCGCTGTCAGTCACGGTAAAATGTGACTGGGTGGGGTATAATACCATGTGTCTGCGACATGATACCCCGGGGTGTCAGCACTTAGAATACTGTCTCAAGTAGCACCGTCGCGATATGATTGAAAATTTGTTGAAAGCGACGCTAACCACCATACAATAACAATTGATCCTTCCCTTCTAAATCCACCAGTGGATAACAACTTGAGAACATTGGATGGTGAACCTTCTGTTACTATAATATAAAGGTCGCAGACGAAAAAAGAAGGTCGCAGACGAAACTTCAAGGTCGCAGACGAGACAGAATATCAGTTACAGTACAACAGATTATTTTGTAATGATCGTCTGTGCCAGCTTTATACTGCATAGGCGGATCCACGATTTCATTCATGGGACATGGGTCTAATCCGAATTTTGTAAATCATAGAAATTCAAGTTATTTTACATATAAACAATTATACGCCTTTTAATCATTTTTGAAGTAGCTATAGTTTTCTTTTATTATTCAGAAAATCGCAGGGTGTTTGGTGCACACAACCCATTTCTTAATCCGCTAGTAACCTACAATGGTAATGCAATGTAATGGGGTTCATATCTATAGATGAAATATGCGGTAACACCTGTTTTAAACGGTTCATTCAAGGATTAATACAATATGACCTTTTTACAACAGATTGCTGCTCAATACAGTATTGACTATACTGTAACGATACACGTGGGAGATGGATAATACGGTTGCCATGGCTATGGTATATAGTACTGCTTATTAAAGGCGGGGCTGCATTTTAATGGCATTGATTTAAATGTATTTTCCAAAATGACACACGTACAATTATACTTTTAATAACGCGGAAACAAAATGCTTAAAGAATTTCCATTATGCATTTTTATAAATATATATGAATGGCGGACTGATACATAATACTACTTTTCTGTGAATATTAAATAAACTATATATAATAAAACGAGGAAGAAATATGTTTGGTTTTCGAGCCATCCGTGTGTGTGTGGGTGAAGGGGGGGGGGGGGGGGGGGGGGGCAGAGGGGAGGGAGCTAGTTAAACAAAAGAGGATATGTGAGTTAAGTGATTCAAAAATAATATGAACGAGGGATCGTTGGCAACACATACACTGACGGCATTGACAAATTATTTTGTCGGTTAGTTTACCGGTATGCTAATTTATTAAAGCTCGATTGCTCAGAAAATTCAAACTCACATGAACCGCTCTCGTGTACGCTTTCTGGGTAGAACCAGTACTAAGTGTTGTTGTGTTTTGTTTTTTTCAGAGACATTAGGCGGAGTTGGGTATCGAACCGGTAACCTCTGGCGTGAGCGGCCAACACTATATCTACTACACTACCGCCCCACTTTGTCGGTTATACAACGCCATTTAAACAACACCAGTTCATTTAATATTAGGACATACAGTTGTACTGTTGGACAGTTAACCTCGGAATGAATCTGAGTAGAACCAGCTGCCTTGCCCAACTCGCAAACTTTCTTACACATGTTTAGGACCGAGCCGAACTCGAACACATGATCCCAGTGGTAAATTCACCGGGAGGACATGAAGATCGTGTAATATATAACGTGTTTGATTGTGTATTTGTATGGACATATTTGTAACTTTTCAGTACATTTTGCACTACACAAGTGAAACTGAAACTGCCTATCCTGCTAGATATTGGAGGATATTGGAGGATATTTTTACAGATTCATGGTGTATAAACTTGATTCCAAGTAAAGTGTCGGAACAATTTAACACTATATCAAATCTCTATTTAAAGGCGTACAAATTCATGACCAACTCTTAACATTTTAATTTTATATATATATAAAAATATATATATAGTAAAACAACATGGCATTATTTTTCGACACGACTGAGTCATGTCTATGATTAACAAAAAGCCAATCAAATTTATTTATGTATAATATCTAAAGAAACACGTCATCACAGAGACATTTGACTGATTAAATTGCCTCAAATGAATTAATTACGAAGATGTAATGTTTTTGTTTAACCTACACATCATACGATAAAAAACTTGCTGATAACGATAGACACCCTTTATTTCACCCGTTTAGTATTTATATTTATCTAATGTCTTACGTAGAATATCAAGGATCATGTCTTTGTGAAATAATGTTCTAAACTCCGACTTTTTTGTATAATTAAAAAAGTCATTTAATTGTTACAAGGAAATTAAATAGCATGCTCTCTATAACTAACCTTTTATTTAAAAACATAATTTAAAAAACAAATTTAAGTAACGTGTTGGATTATATTAAAACAGTTAAACCTGTACAAGTGGTCATCTCTATTAAGCAGCCACTTGTCAAAAGCAGCCAAACTTGCTATTTCTCATTTAAATGCTTTTAGTGCAAATTAACCTTCACAAAGCAGCAACCTGTCTTAAAAAAACAATTTTGCCCATTATCTTGACTGGCTGTTAAAGACAAGTTTGACTGTATATTAGTTGATAGCAATACTCTGTGCACTCGCTGTTTATTCTATGTAATATAGATAAATGGTTTATGTAAATGTAATGTTGGGGGCCTCGTAGAAGATTTTTAAAAAAAAATGAATTAAATTGTTAAATCAAGTCGTTATTATCATTATTTTCTTCAGTGGGTGGTGAGAGTCCCCCGTTATCTAAAGATCTCGACTCTGGGGTTATAGGTTCGAGAGCAGCGGTACACACACGTTTTATCTCCTACTCAGATTCACGACCTCACTATCATCCCGACCCCTCCAACCACCCGAGCATGACCACGAGTTCAGGCAACTATCTCACTCTCTCCCCGACCCCTCCAACCACCCGAGCATGACCACGAGTTCAGGCAACTATCTCACTCTCTCCCCGACCCCTCCAACCACCCGGGCATGACCATGAGTTCAGGCAACTATCTCACTCTCTCCCCGACCCCTCCAACCACCCGGGCATGACCATGAGTTCAGGCAACTATCTCACTCTCTCCCCGACCCCTCCAACCACCCGAGCAAAACAGTTTGCCATATAATCTTAAATCTGTTGAAAATTTCGTTAAACCTCATTTAACAGTCTTCGGGCCGTATAACTTTGATCGGTCGTGATATTCGCCCCGACACGTCCCGGGAGCGTTTGGCTACCAGATTCGACAACTATTGTAAGTGTTTTTAACCATTCACGTGGTCTCGTTGTGCAGCTGAGACAGAGAAGACAGAGACGATATGATTCACCAGTGTCTAAACTTGACCGATCATGATTTTATCAAGTTTCATTTGAATCGCTTAAAAGTTGACACAATGCCGAGTCTGAGCCACTGAATCTGCATCAGTGTCCGTCAGTACGCAGTGGAGTATTAATACATGGTTAATGGGCTGAAATGACCCATTCTGACCTGTTTTAATTCATCATCACTGTATGCTGTAACATGACTATAATTATGTTGTCATTGGTATAAATATAGATTTTTATGCAAAATAAATAATTTCCCAATAGTGTTACCATAACACTGGCTGACGTTGCCCTGCTCACGCATGCGTCACCTCAACTTGCCCTACCGGAAGGGCGGTGTCGTCTGGCACATGAGGTCACTGTGACTCACTTGTCCGAAAAGGGATACTCCCGTGTGGAGACATCCAGAGTGAAAGTTTGGGGGTATTTGTTAAATTAATGTGAATATAATAATTAATTCAGAAAAAAAACACACAAATACAATGAGGCGGTATCTATTAGATTATGTGCAGAATTACGAGGTCGCCAGTTCCGCTATAATTAAATTAATAACAAATATCCGGCAATGACGGGACTGTTTAATAATAAAGTAGCGGCAAGTGTGTTATATAGAACAGAACAGATCACTTTTAGAATTTGTGGGGGCGTGGTCCAGGCGTGGTCCTGGCGTGGTCCAGTGATAGAGCATCGGACCGACGGTCGGAGGGTCGCGGGATATATTCGCCACTAATTTGACATGCGGTGTCCTTGAGTAAGACACTTTATTCGCATATGCTTAGTTCCAACAAGGAAGACTTCGAGCGTGCTTTGTTTAAGTCGCAAGAATTTGTTTAACAAGCGATGCAAATAAATGAGTTTAAAACACAAAACGAAATAACAAAAGAACATCATAATTTTATTCAATATACGTATCTTGCACATAACTTTTATACAGTTCAACGTCATTTAGACAAACAACGCAACACAGACATGCGGGGTAAAAATAGCGTGACCATAAAACAGACACTAGTATAAATGTATATATATCGAAACAACTCATTCGATTCCAATATTATCATTGTATATATGTCGTTTGAATTAAATCATTGTGACCTTTGCTTAAGAGCCTTAATACACAATACAGCTAATATATTTAAAACAATTATCTTGGGCGAGTTTAAAAGGTCAATAAATGTGTACAAACCCGAACGGCGATGAAAGTATTTCTTAATGGATCGTTCATACAGAATTTTCATAATTTCTATAAACGTGTATTTCTTTATCCGTGTCTTATACGTGTATTTCTACATGCGTGTATATTTTTACATGTATTTCTATATCTGTACAAGTGTATTTCTATATACGCGCATATCAAACAAAATGGCGAACAATTAGATTAATTCAAGTATATCCGGTCTGATATGTAACTATGCATGGTCTGCTAGTATCATATACGTATATATAATAAACTAACGTGTCTTTCTTATTACCTATTTACAGCACAGAATGCGGATGGCACGCGCGTGCAGCCCATAATAGAAGAGTGCCAGAGTTGTCTTTCTTTCCAACCGCCAAACATTGCTTTTATAATTAATGGGAAATAACTTTGCCAGATTAACAACGCGAATTCTGTTTTGATTACTTCCCATCTATAATGTATATACCCACTTTTGTGGCGTTTAGTTTTGCTAAAATTCATTTCAAGTAGTACAGTACAACCTGTGTAAGTGGCCACCTCTATTAAGCAGCCACCTGTCTTAAGCAACCATATTTTCTATTTCCCATTTCTATGCTTTCAGAGCAAATTAACCTGTATTAAGCAACAACCTGTCTTAAAGGGCCACTTTTGCTCCTTCTCTTGGCTTGCTGCTTAAGACAGGTTTCACTGTATGTGTATATTTATCGATTTCAACAACTTGAATAAACTGTATTTATGATAATACAATTCGTGAATAAAGAACAGGGTCAATGACTATTACTTTTAATGTCTAAGATGTATTTTAGTCCGATGAAAAAATAGCTACAGAAAAAGACAATCAGCGAAGCTTTATCAGTACACGAGCACTCAAATCAAGTAAGTGGCGTCCTCTGTTGCCTAATGATATGAGGCACTCCAGTCCATCATCGCGGAGGTCGAGTGTCTGTGGCACCCCTTAGTGTAACAAAACCCCTTAGTAACAAAATCAATTTTCGTAAAAAAAGAAGGCGTTGTTTTGTTACATTTATGGTTACGACGTGTGTTTTGTATTGACATTTGATTATAAAACTGGTTCAATTAGTGAAACAACTATTTTCCAACTAGAAATTTATTTGTCCCTGCTATGTAATGGGGGCATATAGTTTTACCCATGTTCGTCCGTCCGTCAGTCCGTCCGTTCGTTTGTTCTGTTGCGCGGTGCTTCCAATAGGTTGGAGACATATTTCGAATTGACACACATTTTATCTAAATGATTTTAACATACAGTAGAAAAAAAGGATTTTTTTTAAATATTACTTTTTTTATTATGTCAAGAGCATTGCAACTACAAATAGAATAATTCTATCCTGGCAATAATAGAGGTATCTTGAGTTATACTTGTCAGAAAAGGAATACTCATATTGTGTGGGGGATACTGGTTGGGTTTAAGCATGAGGTTAATATCTCTTTCACTAAAATTACACACACTGACATTTGTCACTCACCAATTGCTCTATCTTGTTCTCAGATTTCTCAACTCTTGAAGCGACAAAACCCCTGAGACAGAATTAATTCCCGTGACCAAGCCAAGGAGAAATATGGCCACACTACGACGCTCAAACTGCCCTGTTAGTGCTCTAGTTTTGTTTTGGTTCTTAAAATATGCTTCCTTGTATCACCATCATTACAAAAGCATTATCTCAAAGGCATGCTGACGTCGCAAACTTACAATATATTATTAAATTAACTGTGTCATTACTTTAGACATTTTGTAATTATGGAACATTACTGATAAAAATATTAATACGTGTTTGAAGAAAAATTACAATCTTGAAAGGTAAGTGGACACTTACTTTCTCAAGCTCTTGTAAAAAAACACGTAAATAAACAGCAGTCTAATATAAAGTTGTGTCTCCTTTATATTTCCCATTTTTTACTTCATATTTAGACAAAAAATTTTTACTAGAGGTTAAGAAAAATATTAAACATGTCTGATTTGTTACACTAGGGGTTATAACTGCTACGGTTGCCACCGTAACCCTTAGTATAACAGAATAAGTTTTAAGGGTAGCCACCGTAACCATAAGTGTAACAAGATAAGTTTTAGAGTTGTCACCGTAACCCTTAGTGTAAAAAAACAAGTTTTGGGTTGCTACCGTTATCCTTAGTTTAACAAAATAAATTTAGGGTTGCCACCATAACCCTTAGTATAACAAAATAAGTTTAGGGTTGTCACCGTAACCATTAGTATAACAAAATAAGTTTTAGGGTAGCCACCGTAACCCTTAGTGTAACTAAATTAGTTTAGGGCTGCCACCGTAACCTTTAGTGTAACAAAATAAGTTTTGGGTTGCTACCGTTATCCTTAGTATAACAAAATAAATTTAGGGTTGCCACCATAACCCTTAATGTAACTAAATTAGTTTAGGGTTGTCACCGTAACCCTTAGTGTAAAAAAACAAGTTTTGGGTTGCTACCGTTATCCTTAGTATAACACAATAAATTTAGGGTTGCCACCATAACCCTTAGTATAACAAAATAAGTTTAGGGTTGTCACCGAAACCATTAGTATTGTCACAATACAGATTTTTATGATTTTAACCCCTTTATTTTACCCTTTGCTTCATATTTGCACCTGTATTATTGGGTTTTATATTCCTTTGCTAGCTTGTCTATTCACCCGTGAAATAAGCAAAGCACATGCCAATTAGACATGTACAGTGAGAGTGTGTAAGTGGTCAGTCGGTGATATGGCCAGATAGAGAGAAGTTGGCAGATATATAGTATTCAAAGAATCAAAAAGGAGAGATACTGTGGTTTATGGGCGATTCAACAATATAGATAAATATATATGTAGAGAAGAAGTCATGGCATACCCCTGTGTGGTAACAATATCAGATGTCTACCTATGTGAAAAATATAATACGTCCTAAGTGGTACACGTGATTATATAATGTGACATCGTATTGAATTTAATATTATACATTCTATGTGATATATGTATTATAAGTTGTCGTCATGATAGAGATACCCCTGAGTGGTAACAATATGAGATGTCTACCTATGTGTAAAATATAATGCGTCCTGAGTGGTACACGTGATTATATAATGTGACATCGTATTGAATTTAATATTATATATCGTAGTAATATATGCATAATATTTAGTTGTCATGATGGAGACCTATGTGGTAATAAAGATGTGATTAATAAAAATATTGAGTAGCATCTCTCGCCAAACCTACTTTAACGACGAATCATAGCGGGCAAAGAGCTATATCTGGAAGAATATGATAGCGGTGTTTTATCGTTGTACATTTTTAAAACGTTGAGTGAATTTTTAAACATTACGGAACATATTGAGAATGTCTACATTATAACTATTTGGATACAAATATGTTTAGAATTAGTGTGGTAGAGTGTATTACCTTGAACAATATATTATTATATTACATGCAATAAAACATCATTGATTGTAGCCATTTTGTTGAAGCTTCATTTCTTCTTACAAAGGTCAATAACAAATAATAAAGAATCTGACTCACACCTATGTGTGACAAGTATAACAAAATAAGTTTAAGGGTATCCACCGTAACCCTTAGTGTAACTAAATTAGTTTAGGGTTGCCACCGTAACCCTTAGCGTAACAAAATAAGTTTAGGGTTGCATTCGTAAGCCTTAGTGTAACAAAATAAGTTAGTCTAACAAAATATGTTTTAGAGTTGTCACCACAACACTTAGTATAACAAAATAAGTTTTAGGATTGTCACCATAACCCTTAGTGTAACAAAATAAGTTTTAGTGAAGCCACGGTAACCTTTAGTCTAACAAAATATGTTTTAGTGTTGTCACCATAACACTTAATGTGACAAAATAAGTTTTAGGGCTGCCACGGTAACCCTTAGTGTAACAGAATAAGTTTAAGTGCTGTCACGGTAACCTTTAGTCTAACAAAATATGTTTAGAGTTGTCACCATGACACTTAATATGACAAAATAAGTTTTAGGGCTGCCACGGTAACCCTAAGTGTAACAGAATAAGTTTTAGGGCTGCCACGGTAACCTTTAGTCTAACAAAATATGTTTTAGAGTTGTCACCATAACACTTAATGTGACAAAATAAGTTTTAGGGCTACAACGGTAACCCTTAGTGTAACAGAATAAGTTTTAGGGCTGCCACGGTAACCTTAAGTATAACAAAATATGTTTTATAGTTGTCACCATAAACTTAATGTGACAAAATAAGTTTTAGGGCTGCCACGGTAACCCTAAGTGTAACAGAACAAGTTTAAGGGCTGCCACCGTAACCTTTAGTCTAACAAAATATGTTTTAAAGTTGTCACCATAACACTTAATATGACAAAATAAGTTTTAGTGCTGCCACGGTAACCCTTAGTGTAACAGAATAAGTTTTAGTGCTGCCACGGTAACCCTGAGTATAACAAAATAAGTTTAGGGCTGCCACCGTAACCCTTAGTGTAACAAAATAAGTTTTAGGGCTGCCACGGTTACCCAGAGTGTAACAAAATAAGTTTAGGGCTGTCACCGTAACCCTTTGTGCAACAAAATAAGTTTTGGGATTGCCACCGTAACCCTTTGTGTAATAAAATAAGTTAAAGAGCTGCCACGGTAACCCTTAGTATAACAAAATAAGCTTAGGACTGCCACCGTAACCCTAAGTGTCACAAAATAAGTTTAGGGCTGCCACCGTAACCCTTAGTGTCATAAAATAAGTTTAGGGCTGCCGCCGTAACCCTTAGTGTTACAAAATAAGTTTAGGGCTGCCGCCGTAACCCTTAGTGTAACAAAATAAGTTTTGGGATTGCCACCGTAACCCTTAGTATAACAAAATAAGTTTTGGGTTACCACCGTTACCCTTAGTGTAATATAATAAGTTTTGGGATTGCCACCGTAACCCTTAGTATAACAAAATAAGTTTTAGGGTTACCTCGTTAACTCTGAGTATAACAAAATAAGTTTAGGGCTGCCACGGTAACCCTGAGTAAAACAAAATAAGTTAAGAGCTGCCACCGTAACCCTTAGTGTAACAAAATAAGTTTTAGGGTTGCCACGGTAACCCTTAGTGTATCAAAATAATTTTTAGGGTTACCACAGTAACCCTTAGTGTAACAAAATAAGTTATAGGGAGTGCAATAATGACAATTATAATTGTATAGTGATTCATTCATAATTCGTCAACAACAGACCTAACGTTTTATATACCAGTTGGCCCTTATATTTATTGAAAGTTGATATGAAATAAATGATCTTGCCACATAATTACGTGTACACTCTGTGATCAACTTCCTAGTTTTATATTTTTTGTCTAAGCAATTGTACAGTACAAGTCCTTGTTTTCATCAGAGAGTATGTGTCTTTGATTTCACACATATTCTTACCTATTTGGGGAAAGTACAGTTCAAAGTGTTATTAGTTCCCTTTTTTTAGCTACAATTTAGTCCCCATAAGTCATGACACAGCATATTTACAGGCATATTTGTTAGTTGAAATAAACACGATAAAAAACTGGACAATGGCTAAACGACCTGAATGCCCCGCCCTCTGTCTTTCTTTTTTTGGTAATGATGACATTGACCCTAGAATCCAGAAACTCGAACTTGTCGAAGTGTCTTGGTTCTTAACACATACATGAAGTAGCATCAAAATAAAATGGAAAATAATGGCGATAGAGCGGTAACGGTGATTTTTTATTTTTAGTAACGGTGGCATTGACCTAGACCCGAGAATCGTAAACTTGCAAACTCATCCGAAGTATCTCTATTCTGAACATCTGTATGAAGTTTTATGTACTTGAATCGGATGGAAAAATAAGGTCGTTAGAGAGGTGATGGCGTTGCTCTATTTTTAGTTACGGTAACATTGATCTTGACCTGAAATCGTGGCGGGCGGACTTGCGGTACGCCGGACAGACGGACGGACGGACATCGGTAGCAATGTACACCAGGACTTTTAATTGTATACGTAGATCCCATGTGACGTCATCATATCCAGTTCGCCATTTTGTTTGGCAAATTGCGCATAGAATACATTGACCAAGGGAGTGATTAACATTCGATTCAAAAAGAGAAATGGTTGTCTCCTGCTGGGCAATAAGTTGCAGAAACCGAGCTGACGGCGTTGTAAAGTGTAGTTTTTATTGTATACCTACTGTTAGAGAACATGAAGGTGAACAGAAGAAGAACTTTAGCGAAGAAAGTCGTCGTGTTTGACGTGCAAAAATCAACAAAAAGGCTGTTCCGTCAAAATAATCAAAGATTTTTTTTATCACATCGTAAAAGGTTATTATAATTTATATATGTAATGATTATACCAATTAATACTATATTATCTACATTTTACACGAAATCCTAATCGGAGTGCCATCTAGTTTCACCGCTGATGTTTTTATTTTCTTTTATTATCACTGTACAAAATAAACTTTTTGTCTGTAAAAAGGTTATCTGACTGTTGCGAGCTCTCAGTATTTTAACCACTGTGAGAATACTCTTCCTGGAGGAAGCGATTACTAGAGATGATGATGATAATTTTATCTTCAGGAACGAAGAATCGCTTCAGGACTCACACCACTATTATCTCCCTTGAGTACTCCGGACAGATGAAGAAGGTAGAAATAAAACTTTAGTTCTTTTCAGGGCTTTGTACTGCAATGATTTATTTTTTCCTAGCATGAGTTAAATGGTCAGTATTTTAGAAATCACCTCTGAAAATTTGATGCTGACACCAGCTTCCTTGATGATTCTGTGTCATTTCAGAATTGTTGGTTCGAACCGTATCGTGGGCGAATGGTTGACATATTATTACTCTGGAAATTGATAGGTCTCACAAAAGCATTGAATTAAAAAAAACTTGATAAAAGTATGCCTTTTCCCTTTTTAATTGCATATCTTGAAACAGTAAAGAATTTGAGCTCAGACACATGCTGCAGATTTTTATTTTTCACTGTGTTTTGGACATAAATGTTACAATGGAGCCCTATGGGAAATGTAATAGTGGTGTGAGACGAGCACGATTCATGCCTGTATACTTATATTAATCACACTGAAATCGAGCACAGATATTGTGGCCAAATGTGGTATACAAAGTTTTGTGTTTAAAGTTATATTACAATGTTGAGATTAACCCTTCCATGTCAATGTTGCATATGAAAGTAGGACTTATTGCATGTCTCTTAAGAATACTTTTAAAGACTTTTTTTATTTGGCGTTATATAAAAGACATCAGATCGGATATCCAAATAATAATAATTAAACCAAGATAAAGACTGCCCATGTTTCATTTGCTATGATTAATGTTGGCAAACCACTTAAGAAATTGATTAAAGGTGATTTTTAATTTTATTAAAAACATTTTGCAAGGAGACCAGCTGAGTTGCATGATCGATCAAACCCCGACTGGGCACCTACATTACATCTTGGCCCCAAAGAAATCTCTCAGAAAAAGCATTAAGAAAGAAACAGATCTCAAAAGGTAAGTTAATTTAGTTTATACTTATTTCTTAGCTCGAGTTCGAAAAAGAATAAGAACTTATATGATTTGCTCTCGAGTCTGACTCCTGGGTGTTTTGTCTTGTTTTTGAGCAGCAACATTTCTAACACAGATTCGAATCCGCAACTGGGCATGAATAGCAGTTATCTGTCCAATGTACTACCACCACAATAGTATATACACTAAGACAATAATGTCTTATCACCACACTACACTCTCAATATCGGAATATTGTTATAAACAAGAAGTCACTGAGTTCAGTTTAAGTGTTTATTCACGTCATGTGTTTTCAATATGCAATATATGGATCCTTTTAAATAAGTTATTATGAAAACAAATTTTCAATTTAATATAAAAAATCAAATATAAACTTAAATTTATAGCTATAATGTAAAAGTGTAAACATCCAAGTGGCTTCACATGCAGAAGGCTGAGGGTTCGATACCCAGCTTAGTCATACCAGTCATGGTGCTGAACGGTTTCTTACTTGGAGTTCTGCATTAATTTCATATCTGGTCAGTCCGGCAATGACTGGTAGAGGTATCGTACCACATGTCAGCTTACTGATACATCTACCGTTTGTAAGCACTTACAGAACATAGTCTCAAGTAGACACCATTTTATGTATACATGTATTAACTTTGGAATAATGTGGTGGAATCAAATGTTTTAGAACATTTGAAAAATAAAAAAAAACTTAAGTTAATACCATTTGAGCCTGTCATTTGGATTTTAGCCTGTTCTAGATAAAATAAAATAAATAAATATATACATTCAGCAAACAAGAAAAGAAACTTAACTCTCTTTAAACTGTTTTACTTATTTCTTTACATATATAACTCGGATATATTATAAAATGTCGATTTTTCGTCAGTCTGTCAGTGGACACTTGTCACAAAGTTTAATTAAATGATCAACGTGATCCTTTAAGTTTTAGACCTATAACTTTAATATCTATACCTTGCAAGGTGTATGCTTATTTTTTACACACAAGGTTAATAAAATGGCGTGAGATGTATGATATACTTTGTGATGCGCAGAATGGGTTTAGAAAACAGAGGAGTTGTCAGGACCATATTTATACGTTATATACCATTTTAAATAATCGAAAGCCTAATCGCAAAGACACATTCACGTGCTTTGTGGATGCTAAAAAAGCATTTGATACCGTAAATAGAGAATGTCTTTGGTTAAAATTAATGAAAGTCGGTATTCATGGTCAAATATTAAGTGCTATTCAGTCTCTTTATCATTCAGTGTCATGTACAGTTAAAATTAATGAAAAATTCACAGAATAGTTAAATGTTAAGCAAGGCGTAAAACAAGGCTTTGTGTTGTCTCCGACGCATTTTTCTATATTTATAAACGATATAGCAAATGACATTAAAAACTTAAACTGCGGGGTTAAAATAAACAATATAGATATAGCAATTCTTTTGTATGCAGATGACATCGTACTTATTTCTGAAAACACCCGTTGATTACAAAGCGTACTAGATACAGTAAACAATTGGTGTATTAAATGGGGACTCTCCCTAAACGAAACTAAAACTAAAATACTTCATTTTAGGAAAAAGTCAACAACACTATCAAATTTCATTTTTAAATGTGGAGATAAGATAATAGATGATAGCTCTGAATATGAATACTTAGGGTTTTGGTTTAATGATAATTTGGACATGAAAAAATGTGCATAAAAATGATTTGAATCTGTTGTAGAACCAGCTTTAATGTATTGAGCTGGAATATGGGACTGTACTATATATAAGGTAATTGAAGCCGTACTTAATAAAGCCTGTAGACTATTTCTCGGAGTAAGTAAACATGCTGCTAATGTTGCTACAAAGGGGGTCATGGGCTGGTTTTCAGCTGAAAGTAAACAAAAACTGGAAGTTGTTAGATTATTGTGCCGACTGAGAAACATGCCCACTAATAGAATAATGCACTATTTTTATAATTACTCCTGTAATATAAATAAATCATTGGGAAAATGTGTAACAAAACTGTTTAAAGCTCTTGACTTAAATTACCGTATTCCTGTTGATAAACCCTGTAAAACTGTATGTTTAAAGCGAGCAAAATTAAAATTGCAAGATATAGATAAAACAAAATGGTTGGGTGCTCTGATGAGAATTGGTAATGACAAAATTGGAAATAAACTCAGAACATATCGGTTGTATAAGACTAATTTTAAAACAAAAAATAAATATGAGAAAAGACCAACGTCGTATATTATCCAAATTAAGAAGTTGCAATCTCCCATTAGCTATTGAGACTGGGCGATACACTAGACCTAAAACTTCTGTTAATGACCGTATTTGCAAATACTGTGACACTCATACAACTGAAGATGAAATACATTTTTGATAGATTGTACGTTTTAATCAGATTTACGTTACGAATTATTTCACAATGCTTTATATAAAACCAAAATTTCAATGTTTACACTTCCTGTGATAAACTTAATATATTAATGAACAATGATGCAATGCAATTTTGTCTTGCAAACACCTTACTTAGCATGTTCAAAAGAAGGCAACATGCTACATATATTCAATATATTTTAATCATCAACGGTATTTGTAAAGTGAACATTATCAATATTGTATTATTATTTTTAAGGTATTTTAATCTTAATGTAACAATATATGTAACAAAGTAAATATTTTTACACATAAAATGACTGCCATAACCCTTAGGCTTTCACAATACTTTTTATGTACAGATAATTACATGTAATTACATAAATGATAGTGAACACTTTTTATGTGTAGACTGCACAGTATAATTGGTCAGTTGTATTGGTTTTTTGAGAGAGGAAGATGTGTTGTGATGCATAAAGGTTTGAGACCTTACATAGAGATAGGAAAATGACTTGTTGAAGTGAAGTTAAATGCAATATGAGGCAAGAATGATAATATGAAGTTGATGATCCAGAATCCACTGGCTATGCACAGCAGACATGTTTGTGGTCCTCTAACAATACTTAAAGAAGAAAGGGAAGAGCCAAATTTAGAGAAACAAAATGAATCAGTCATTAGTTACATTTTACAAGCAAGAGATTGACTTTCACGTATGACAGAAATAACAAAAGAACGTGAAAATACTGAAAAGTGCCGACAATAGAAATATTTTAATATCAAAGCAAGGAAGAGACAATTCAAAACAGATGACAAGATTCTTCTTTTACTACCAACAAATACAAACAAACTTCCAGCCCAATGGAAAGGGCCTTATGTAGTAACAGAAAAAGTAAATGAGGTCGATTACAAAATAAAGTTAAACAAAAGAACTGAGAAAGTGTATCACATCAACTTGTTAAAGAAATGGTATGAAACAAATGAATCAATGATGATTCAAACAGTAATTTAGAGGAAATACAGGAAAATGATACAAATAGAAACATTGATGAAAATGATGTTTCCAAGGTAGCTGATGTCATATGCTATATAATGCATACAGACTAAACTATAGAACTAGATCAAATTGACATTAGAAACCCACTATAAGTACCAAGTGAAACAACTGATGATATAAAAATCAACAGTGATTTATCCCTTGACGAAATAACGCATTTAAGAACTGTGTAAAGAGTATTCTGATGTACTTACAGATATACCTGGTAAGACAGATGTTATACAGCACAATGTAACCTTACAAAGCGTATACACTCCAATATTATATGAGAGAAAAAATACAGGAGGAAGTACAAAGTATGCTCAATGCAGGTATTATTAAAAAATGAAACAGTCTTTATTCTGCCCCAATTGTGATAGTAAAAGAAAGATTTTACAGATATAAGATTATGTGTTGATTATCGTGGGTTAAATGAACAGACAATATTTGATCCGCAACCAATGCCAAAACTTGACGACATTTTGAATAAATTAGGTAGAGCAAAATATATGTCAAAAATAAGTTGTACAAAAGAATTTTGGCAAATACCTTTAGCTGATGATGCAAAAGAGAAGAGTGCATTTATAACACCATTAATTTTGGTCATATCCAATTCAATGTTATGATATTCGGAATGGTAAACGCTGCGGCAACTTTTGTCAGGATGATGAAGATCATTCTTCAAGGGCTAGAAACATTTTCTGATTCATTTATAGATGACATTCTTGGGTTTAGTGAAACATTTCCTGAACATATAGCACATCTCCGCCAGATATTTGAGGCCCTAAGGAAAACTTAAATCACAGCAAAACCATCCAAATGTATGTTAGGTTATACAGAACTCGAATTTTTGGCACACCAGGTAGAATGTGAAACCAACACAAATTAAGATTAATTCAATCAACAGTATTCCAAATCCTACAACAAAGAAGCAAGTACGCTCATTTATAAGTACAGTGAATTTTTACAGAAGATTTATTCCTCATTTTGCAGAAATTGCAGCTCAATTTACAGACTTGACTGCTAAAAAGCTTCCAAATAAAGTAAAATGGCTACAATGTCATCAAGAAGCATTTTGCACATTAAAGTCAGCAATTACATCATATCAAGTTTTAAGAAACCCAAACTTTACCAAAAGGTTTGTGTTGCAGACAGATTAAAGTATGAGTAAAAAAACTATCACAAAGTGAAAAAGTGCACAGCACAGTAGAAAAAGAATGTCTAGCAATTGTTAGATCAGTACATACTCTACGGGAGTACCTATTAGGCAAAGAGTTTGAGATCGAATCTGATCATTTCCATTACAATGGTTAAATAAAACCAAATATCAGAATATGAGACTGTTAAGATGGAGTTTAATGCTGCAAGAGTACAAATTTCACATCAGGCATATTGAAGGTAAAGAATGCAATTGCAGATATGTTATCCAGGGCATAAAAATGTTAATTTGGGTTTATGTTAAAATAATATTTGGTTAGGGGAGATGTAACAAAGTTAACATTTTTACACATTACCCTTAGGTTTTTCACAATACTTTTAATGTATAGGTAATTACATGTAATTACATAAATGATAGTGGACACGTTTTATGTGTAGACTGCACAATATAACTGGTCAGTTGTATTGATGTTTTTGAGAGAGGAAGATGTGTTGTGTTGCATAAAGGTCAGGGACCTTACATAGAGATGGGAAAATGACTTGTTGAAGTGAAGTTGAAAGCAAGATGAAGCGAGAATGATAATAAGAAGTTGATGATCAAGAATCTAGTGAGTTCGGTGAATGATACATTGTAAATATTTGAAATTGCTGAAATTATGTTTTTGTCTTATATTGAATATCGCATACATTCAAATGTCTTTTGCGATGTCATACATTATTGATATGTAAATACGATTTACGCGAGAAAATTATTATATAATTTATCAATACCATTTCTATATTGTAAAAGCAATTTCCTTTTACTTATAGAAATATCTCCTCCTTTTTGGTCATGGTGATAAATGGTACTACCTTGGGTGGAATGTTGATTCATGAACCATAAAATTATGAAGTACCAAAGATGATGCCAGATACAAGAGTCTGCAGTACATATTGATTCTATGGTGGACAAGAATTTCCAAAATGTCAGTTCGTTAACGAATGGAACTATGAGACGTGAAAAACAGTTGGTATATATATATATATATATATACTTGGATACACGACGTATATAAAGTCGATGGTGTCGTGAAATTCCACAACTAGATATGCTATAATATAGAATTTATTCTACAAAAAAGTGAAGTGCATAAGTTATAAGAAATATAAAACATTTATACGGGAGTGCAAAAATTACGTTAAGACTAACAGTTTACGAAATATACTACTAGTATTTGTGTTATTACAGTTTAGGCTGTTTGAGAGGAAAATTGATATATAATATATCCACATATTGTCATCCACATTTTCTGTTCTTTATACGCCTCAAACTTTTTTATCTTACTATCTCTCTGATTTTTTTTTAATTAAATAACAAATTTATACTGGTGTAGTAGTTGTTTATGATAACAATGTCTTTACTAAACAAAATGACAACATGAACATTGTCGCAATACATATACTATAATATTGAAAATTATAGAAAAACAAACACACAGTGCAGCCAGTGCCAATCAGTTCATTACGAATCTGATTCGTGGTGATACTCGATATGTTAAGACATTCCTTATCAACGCCCTATTGCAATGTACATACATATTATCGGAGTAGTAATAATAATTATCTTAATGACATTTTTTTATTAAAATTGCACCGATTTTTTCTAAATGACAATGCAACGTTTATTGCGATTAACTTTGGCTGAGCTAATTTTAACTGTTGTTTCTAATTTATATAGCTAATGTCTGGTTGAAATTAATATTTTCTGTGGTATTCTTATATTTTAGTTGCTGAATGTATATATGACATACTATAATAATATATTGTCTATGTTTATCTTTTATAGTAACATGAAGTGATAATAATGTTTTAAGTTCTCGTAGGTCGAAATAAACGGCCGGATATAGAAGTTTTAATGTAGATATATTTGGATATCCTTTGATGTAACTTTTAGATGTGACACTCAAACTATTAAAGTCTAAGGTCTTAAGCCATTAAACACAAAAGATAATGATACAGCTGCAAAACCCGTTTTTACACGAGTTGCACGTGCACATCCAACAGGTAAATACACATATTTATATTACATAAACAGATGTGTTATAAACAAACCAATTAAAACAAAACACGTCATAATTTTGTTTCACATAATAATAACAACTCATTATAGCTAAAGCAAGAATCAAATTTACTAACCAAAGTATAAATTTCCACATCCAATCATAAGGAAGTCTACAACTTCTTCCTTTGTTTTAATACACAATTTAAAACACACAGAACAGTTGACAGAAATCACATGGAAAATCATCGTTCCAAAGTTTTTTTTTCAACACGTGTGTACCGTAACGAGCTTTAAATAATGGTTAGGACATGTGCGTAGTTCAATACATGTTGTCAAACATATCTTAACCGTAAAGGTGAAGTCAAAACCCTTTTCAAACGTAGTCGTTTTTATTTTTAATAAAACCATTAAAAATATTTTAAAGAGTCCGTTAGGAGGTCACCAATATTCATTTTAAAAATATTTTGTTTTCAGATTGACGGAGCTTTACATTAACTCTATGTGTCATTATAGCAACGGGTCATAAGATTGATTTTTTTACTAATTTACAACGACAAATAGAATGCTAAACATACATAAATATGCTGTCCTACTCCGTTATGATTTATATTTTTACCCTTATACTTAATAATGTCATAATATCTTATACTAGTATATGAAAACAATGAGAAAAGAAAGACTAGAGGTATAACGATTCAACGATGCATCGATGGATCACGATTTTACCTTTCCGCCGATGTGTGTATCTGGTGTTAAACTAAACTTCAAATAGATTCCATTCGTGATGGAACATAAAAACTAGCTTATAAAGTTAACAAACACAAAAGAATGGGTTTTTCAAAAGGCAAAACGAATTTCCGGAAATAAACAGGTTTAACACGTGACGAATATTACGGACAGCATACAATTGTTGTCATCTCCTTCCCTTCAGGTACTATCCCATTATGTTTATTTCATCACTCTCGCAGTTATGCAGTGTAATAAGTTTAATAAAGATACTGTTTAAAGCTGCATACGAGCATAGTTACTGCATACACCTTATTAAACAATCATGGTGATGGCATAAGATACAGTTTAAAAATCAGTATCGTGATGCGCATTGCATCTGCGACTTAAATATTGCAATACGATGCGTATCGACTCTTATTTTCACAGGCAATATGTATCGTGATACGTATCGTTCTGAAAAAGAAGAATCGCGATACGCATCACAGATGAAAAAAATGCCAATGCACAGTCCTATTTTCAACTTAATGTCTTAATGTATTTACCTATATAACGTCACAATATGCCAAATATGAGTACTTAAACTTTTCACATTTTATTTCTTCCTAACACACTAAAACTGCTACAAAACGTTTTAACACTCTTAATAAGCTTTCAAATGATATATTATTTATTTTATTGAAATCCGAGTGGTAAAAGCTGAGATACAAAACTCCAAATTTTACACCGATTACAGTCACATGATTATTTTGTTCCAGAAGCTCGAAAAGTGTGCAAAATTGGTTCTGTAATGGCGGGAAATTCAAATATGGATATATATTTTTATGCCTCCCAAAATTTTTTTTGGGTGGCATATAGTAATCGCAGCGTCCGTCCGTCCGTACGTACGTCTGGAGCGGCAGTTGTGGGTTGCGTTGCCAGTACAGAATGGCATTGTGGGGTTGTTTGGTACTTGTGGGGTGCAATGTTCACCCCACAAGTGCGAAAATGCGTCCAAATGGCATTGTGGGGTTAATTTTATTTTTTCACATTTTTCTTTTACTTTTTTTTCACCTTTTTTCATTATTTTTTAGTTTCATTAGGGTTGGATCTCAAGGTTTGTGACATTAGGGTTAGAAAGAAAATAGGTTTTGTTTTGTTTTATGAAAAAAAAAGATGTTTTATAACATATCAAAACCGCACCCCACAACATCACTTCCACCAGAACGTCCGCCCGTCCGTCCGTCCTTCCGTCCGGTATTTCGTTTCCGGCCTGTAACTTTGTCATGCATAGATGGATTTTGTTGATACTTGCTACAAATGATCAACATAGTATAACGACGTGTAGCGAGTAAGACCCACACCCGTACCTCAAAGGTCAAAGTCACAATTCGAGTTTGTTTGACAACACTTTGAGTTTGTGTGAGATTTTGTTTCCGGCCTGTATCTTTCTCATGCATAGATGGATTTTGTTGATACTTGCTACAAATGATCAACATAACATGACGACGTGTTGCGAGTAAGACCCACACCCATACCTCAAAGGTCAAGGTCACAGTTTGAGTTTGTTTGACAACACTTTGAGTTTGTGTGAGATTTCGTTTCCGGCCTGTAACTTTGTCATGCATTGATGGATTTTGTTGATACTTGCTACAAATGATCATCATAACATATCATATATTTTTATTTTCACAGACCATTTAGGGGGCATGTGACACTTAACAGTGACATTTCTTGTTTTTCTTATTTCTTGACGGATTGTTACAATCTTGATGTCATTTCTCATAAGATTTTCTCCGAAAATTGAAAGGTGGTAATTAAGGTTATTTATTAAATATGGGTTATATATCAGACATGTGTGTTTCAATCGTCGTATATGTTAGACGTTTTATGGAATTTTCTACACTAGTAGAAAATACCATATTACTTCTAACCGGCTTAGATGTTGATTTGCGTTCTCGTTTCTGGGTACCAGTCGTCTCGTTGCATAATTCTAATTTATAGAATTAAGCCCATGAAAGAAACGAACAGTGATTGACAAACACAATCACGAGCGCGTGTGCGTTATCACAGTTTGGTTGGTAACAATTATGTCGCACGTTCCTCGTACGTTTTCATTTAATTAAATGGATTTAGGGGGCGTGTTCATCGTTGAAATTGAATGTGGATTTGAGCGATTGCAAATATTTTGTAGTTGCATGCGGCAGCGAATCGACGTGACCTGATACTATGGAGTGGTGTAAAAATCGAATCTTCTAACCTATACTTAATAACGCTTAAAAATCGAAACTTATAACCTGTACTTAATAACGCTTAAAAATCGAAACTTCTAACCTGTACTTAATAACGCTTAAAATCGAAACTTATAACCTATACTTAATAACGTTTCTTCAGAAATCCGACAAAAAAGGGATAACAGTGACGTCACACTATGATGACGTCCAGCTATTTCTTTAGATTCTGTTCGATTTTCACAAAGTCGAATGGAAGTAGTTTTCTTTTTGAAGAATCCATAAGCGTTGGTTAAGTTTAGATCAAACTAGGGTAACGTCAAACCAAGATGGCGCTCAAAATAATACGTCACAATCTATTTAATACGATTTTACTAAATTATGCTGTGGTATAGGGGTTATAAGTAAGACATGTGCGTTTAAAGTGATATAACTTTATTGATATTGATAATCTTGTATAGGTCTCACTATACAGTTGAATTTTGTTCTTTATCTATATAAAATAAGGTCTAGGATTTCACTGGTAAAAAAAAAATCCACATAGAATTTTTTTAAAAGTATTGTTTTTCATAGCAGAAATGTATACACACATAAAAATGAACAATAACTGGTAGGTTGTCCACGTTGGTTTTTTTTTTAAGAGGGGCAGTGACACCCTGAGCTTTTTTGAAAAAAGAAGTCCTCAAATGCTCATAAATAAATGCATATGTTGAAATCCTATAAAAGTCACATTTTTAACATCAGTGATGTCTTATTGCAGTATATGCTATGCCAACTTTTATTCTACTCATCTACAGCAAAAAATCACAGTCACTATGAACCTTTTTTAAAATATTTCATAACCAATGTACATAGACCTATTTTTTAAGAGTAAGAATCTTGGGAAAAAGGGGCGTAACTGTGTAGTGAGACATATAGTCCCCCCCATCCCCCCCCCCCCCCCCCCCCCAACCCTTTGAAAAACAGAGAATTCTATGCTTGGATCACAATTCATAGCAATTGCATGCTTACTAAACTATGACGTAAGTCAACTTTCCCTGAAACAACTGACCGATCAACATGCTAAAATGTGACTTTCTCAACATTGCTATTTAACGGACCGAATTTGGAGGGCTGGACAGATTTGGACAGACTCTCATTTTGCATGCAATACTTTACCAATGAGTAAATGTTTGTTGCAACTTCAGTTTTTTGTTGTCATTTAATGTGTAGGACTCACACCACTATAATCAGACTGAGGAGGTAGAAGTAAAACTTTAAATATCTTTTTCTTCTTTTTTTTCAGGGCTTTGTATTGCAGCTATTTATTTTTTTCTACAACGTGTTGACAGGTTAGTCTATTAGAAATCACCAATGAAAATTGATGCTTATACCAGATACTAGTATCGAGGCAATTCTGTCTCATTTTATAATTGTTGGTTCGAACTGCACCGTGAGCGAATAGTTGACATATTATTTCTCTGGAAATTGATAGGTATCACAATAATATTGAATTTAAAAATACAAATATAGCCAATATATGATAGTTTTACTTTATAATTGCAGGTCTTGAACCAGTGAAAATTTTAGCCCAGACACATGCTGCAGATTTTTTTTCACTATGTTTTTTACATAAATGTTACAATGGATCCCTGTGTAGTAGTGGCGTGAGACGTGTAATGACTCAAGTAAGCATTTCGAGAAATTTAGATATTTGAGTTGAGAAAAATGTCACGTTGAGATATATGGTGAATCCGGCCTCGGAACTGAGTGTGTATTCACTGGGTACAGTTCAAACGGAAGATGAAATCGCATTGTCGGCGAGTTAAGCATTGTTACATAATTTCTTTTTTGCTATGTGTACCATCCCATTTGATAGCCACATTCACTTAATGCACGTGATAAACGAGTAGCAATTCATGTTCAGTGTGAACTTGGAAATAAAATACTGTACCGATAGTTATGAGATACCTTGTTTTTTTCTGAGATACTGTACAGATAGATTACTTACCCGAATATGATTTCATATCTGTTTAAAAGTTTTGTAACCACTATGTCTTTATTTTCTTATCTAATAATAAATTAAAAAAATTACAATCTCCATATATTTGTATATATGTGGTAATATAAGCGTATTGGTAGTCCGATTAAAACAAAGACTATCGAAGAAGGTGAACTTCACCAATATGTGGTCAGATAAAATTGCATTGAATCGTTCATATGATAATAATACAAGAGGTCAAATACACAGTGACGACGAGACAGCTCCACTACAAAACCATCATTCATCAAACCGAAAATCGTATTTCTGTTTTCTGTGTGTTTGATCCATTCATATCGCCAAAGCTGACTTAGTATAAACAATATTTATTCGTTTTCAACATATTACAGATACATGTGTTCAAATATACAGCGATACATAACACTAGAATTGAGAAGAAAGCTATTTTTAGCTTATACAAAGTCTCTCTTCTGAATATCTTGCAAGGACTATACAATGGTGTTACAAATGAAAAGAGAATAAATTAATTACTAGACAAACGGATTATAAGCAGCTCTTGAGATGAAAATAATAAATATGTGTAAGTAACTTTATCGTTGATAATACAGATGTAGCTGATTGGGTATGTATATAGGCTGCGACGTATGCGACGCTTCAACTACTGAGAGTTGTGTATACTATCAATTATTGATCAATAATTGCCGTATATAACTTAAACTTTTTTCTTTTTTTTAAAAATTGAAAAATATGTGAGTAGAAATAAAATGGAAAGGGGTAAATAAAATAGATGGACAGAAACAGGAAAGGAGAGGTGTGATCATAGGATTCCTATTGAGGTGTTGTGGGTCACTTGTATGACAACAGAGGATAGTTCAATTCAATGAATAAAACGTTTGGTCTTCGAAATGTATGTTTGGACATGGTGAAATATTTTACGATTGACATCATCAGAAATAGTGTCGTTGCCGAACAGTATTGTGTTTAGGTCTAGACGAGTAATAGGACGAAGGACGTCATGGAGTAGAGTTCTTTGGCATTGATATAAGGGGCATGTGAAGAAAAAATGATATGTATCCTCAATTTCTGCACAGACACAGGTAGGGCTTTTTACAGTGTTTTTTTGGAAAGCATATGCTCTTTCAAGGAACTGCAGTGCATCCGTAACCGCGCATGCTGAATTGCTGAATCTCTTTTACCATCGTAATAAAATTTTGGAACAATCTTCTTCAGAGCGTGCTTGAAAGACAAGACAAAAGCCGCAGACCGGGTGGCAGGAGGTAATTTGTTCCATTCTGATATAGTGGAGGGGAGGAAAGATGCAGAGAAGTGTTGGATATTGAAGGAAACGTTCTTAATGTGGTCAGAATTGCGTAGGCCGTAGGTTGCAACATTACCTACTGTCACGGGGATCGTATTAGATAGGTAATTCTCGGATTCTTTGTATAAGTTATTAAGTGATACCAGGCTTGTTGCTCCCGTAATGATTCTAGCTGCTTCAATTTGGATTTTTTCGAGGCCTTCTTCTTCAGCTTTGGTTATATTATCCCAAACGACGTCAGAGTATTCGAGTGTAGGCCTGATGAAAGATGTGTAGATAGTTTCAAGTGACCGACGATCCAGAGTGAATTTGACAGAGCACAGAATATTGACTCGATCCCAAGCTTTTTTGGTGATGTCTTCAATGTGTTTGTGCCATGTGCCATCGTTAGATAGAATGATTCCAAGTTGTTTGTGAGTGTCGGCGTCCTGTATTTGGATAGAGTTCATGAATATTGGCGGGTGCTGGGGTTTGACGTGTTTGCGAGAAATAAGCAAAGTTTACTTTTGCTATATATATTTCTGTGTTAAAAAGATTTCGAATATAATGTTTAAAGTTTGTTAAACAGAGTTCTTTTTTATTTAATTTATGGTTGAAGATGATTTTTTTCGTTATCAATAATAATTTATTCAACACTGGGCCAAACTCTTTGTTTCCAAATAGAATATCAGTTATTTGACCAGTTTGTAATAATAGCACTGTTATTTTCTTTGATATAGTCAACAAGACTAGACATAAATTGTTTTGATGTTGCACAGTCTATAAATAGATGTTTTGTGGTTTCAATTTCTGTCTGACAGAATGTACACATTTCTGAAACAGCGATATTCATTTTGTTTAGGAATGAGTTTGTACCCAATATTTTATGGTTGATTCTATATTGAAAATTCGTATCTGTAGTGAAACTAAATGGTAGAGCATAAAATTTTGACCATCTTAAATTAATTCTTATATTTAACTCCTCTTCCCACTAACATTTTGAATAAGGTTCACTATTTTCTGAAAAAAAAAGTTTTATATACTGCTCTACAACCCTTTTTATCTTTAACAATAGTCAAGACTGGAAGTGGACATATAGGGTTCTGGTAATTACTGGCTAAGTGTTGACACTTAAATTTATTTATGTATTGTCTTGCTTATGCAATAAGCCCTTCAAATTCAAGAAAATTTGAATTGATATTATACTTGTTGATGAATTCTCTAATGGTATACGAATTGCAATCGCTATTCATTAGGTCATTTATAACTAATATGCCTTTAGAAAACCAATGCTTATAAAAATGCTCGAGCCTCCGACCTTAAGATTAGGGTTGTACCAAATGTATGAACTTTGTAAACCAGACCATGTGGTAGGTTCGATGTTTGATAAAAACTTTTTGTATGACATGAAAATATCTTTCCAAAAGTGATTATGAATTCTATTGATTGGGTTGTTACTAAATCTGAACCAAATGCGGTGAAGTTGAATATAAACGGATACATTGTTTTAAAAATATCCAAATATTTTGTGTCAGTTGTTAATAAACGTCTTATCTATGTCAGTTTTAGAGAGGAAATAAATAATGCTAAGTTAACCATTTTTAAACCGCCTTTCAAGTACGACTGGCAAACTACCGAACGTTTGACTTTATCAGGTTTCCCTTTCCATAAAAAATAAAAAAATAATGAATTTAATTTTATTTGATTATCTTTTGGATTTTGTAATGTTAAAATTAAATTATTTATTTTCGATATCGCCAGACATTTTAAACTGTAATTTTTCCTATTGGGGTAAGGACTATCTTTGACCAATTTATTAAAAGTTGATTAATCTGTTGTATTTTATCTTCATAGTTTATGTTAACAATTTTATCTAAATCAACAGAAAAGTGTATTCCCAATACCGTTAACTCATTAACCCAAGATAGATTCCATTGTTCACATAATTTTAAGTCACTTGTTTTCATTGAACCTATCCAAACTGCTTTTTCGACATTTACATTTAGACCGGATATCTCTGCATAAAATTTTAATACCTTAAGAGTGTTTATTTAAGATTTCTCAGACCCATCCAACATGAGCGAAGTATCGTCAGCATATTGTGAAATCAAAAATTCTGTATTGCCAATTTTTATTCCTTTTATATCAGGGTTTGTTCGAATCAGGACAGCAAGGATCTCTGCACATATGATGAAAATATACGGGGATAATGGATCACCTTGTTTACAATTGCGTTGTGGATAAAACCACTCAGATAAATGCCCATAAACAATTACAAATGATTCAACATTTGTATAAAATAACTGTATCCATTTTTTAATTGAAGAGCCAAAATTGAAAAACTCTAGAACTGAGAAAATAAAAGACCAACTAACGGAATCAAACGCTTTCTCAAAATCGATTAAAAGAAGCATTCCAGGTAAATGTTGTTTTTCAATATAAAACATAAGGTCATACAATAATCTAATAGTTTCACCTATATATCTGCCAGATAAAAAAAACCTGTTTGATCTTCATTAATAATATGTGGTAAAACATGTTTAATCCTTTGTGCTATACTTGCTGATGCCAGTTTGTATGACACATTTAAAAGAGATATTGGACGCCAGTTTTTTAAAAGTTGTTTATCTTTATTTCCTTTTGGTAAACATGTAATGACTCCTTGTCTTTGGGAAATGGACAGTTCACTTTTGACACCTTTCTGTAGGTCAGAATTTAAACGGAGAGCAGCATGTTGAGGATTATCGACAATAACATGTAGGCTTGTGTCGTCAGCAAAGAGGCGAATCACAAAGCCTATTTCAGAAACAATATCAAGCTGACATGTGTTGCAACGTTAATATAATAAAATTTGTATAGTGTTATTTTGTGCTATTTATGTTTGCATATACAGGTGTATCGATTTCAACAACTTTAGAATTATATTTGGTTTATAAAAATGAAATCATGAATACAGAGTATGAAGAAGGGAACCGTAATTGTAATTTTAAAAGATAAATTAAGGTTAGTTACCTTATCAACGGAACTATTGATTTCTAACTAGTTTGGGACGAGAGGTTTAATGCGCTTTCATGATAATGTACAAGCACGATGTTGCAGGTGGCAATAGCTTAAGGATTATTGGGTATCCACAAATATCGGAGAGTCTAGCCAATACAACATAAATACAATATATGGTGTATTATTATGTACAAATGGAATTCCTAATATCATAATAAATAAAGAACCTAAACATGAATGCTTAGCACCTCAATTAATTAATAGATTCATCTAAAAATAAAAGATGCTTAATGCATCCAAATATAATATTAAGCATTTTAATATGCTCGAAAAGTATCTTGAATAAAAGACTGCTTCCAATATATTGATTGCAATGAAATATCAAAGAATTAATGTTCATGTTAGATATATACAGTGTTTGACTGATAAAACGCAAATCATAGGCAAATTTAACATGTATACTGCATGGGCTGGGATCGAAGGTAAATACTAGAAAGGATTATTGCAACACTTGGACTTCGTAGTTTAATCGTTGAGTAAATGAATGTAATCAGAAAACAAAAAACTTTTTAAATAAAAAACGAGTATATTTCAATTTCCTTTTAAACAAATATGGATTGAAAATGCTACAATCTCCAATTATAAGTATATTTCTCGTAACATGAACGTATAGGAAGTTATTAAAACAATGTACGTATATCGAAAAAATCTGAAGTATGCGTTCAGGTGAAATAAAATTGCATAAAATCGTGCATATGATAACCGAACGTGTTGTCAAATATGCAATGACAGCGAGGACAGACTGCACTACAACATCATGTCATCAAACCGAAAACCGTCTTTCTACTTTTTGTGTGTTTGATCTATCCATATCGCCAAAGCTGACTTGTGTTGCAACGTTTACAGTTTTCACATTCTTGTTTTCATTTGCCGTACTTATTATCTCCCTTAATTCAAGGTTTGATTTTCTATGTGCTGTTTGTATTGAATCATGCATTGTATCGGTAGATTCTTTTATCAGTTTTTTTATTTCCGCATTACAGCTTGTCAGGATTTCTTTAACATCAGAAGATATATCCAGCGTAGATGAAGTAACAATGTTCATGCTTTCATATCCCTGGGGTCCAAGCACTGAAAAAAACACACCAAGCTTATGTATATCAAAGAATATGAGATAACTGATTATAATATTTAAGTTTAATAAAGTAAGAACCTAAGACGACAATAACTGACGGCTATGCTTGCTGGTTTTTTTTTTACCAAGCCTTGTTTTGGTCAAAATGGATCTAAAATCTCTTGATAAATGATTAAATCAGAAATTCATTGCTCAAACAGACATTACATGTTATACTTATGTTCATAGTTTTACGAGCGTCACTTGCTTGCGAAATGACTTCTCAGGTATAGTCTGACCGATAACACTGGATATTGAAACTGACTACAAACTCCACTATATTATATATGTACTAAATAGCATAGTTGAAAAGCCACTTTTGAGCACGTTGATTGGTCAGTTGTTTCAGCTGAAAGTTTAAAGACGTCACAGATTAGTCTGCGTTGAATTGTGGGATTTTTCATTGGAAGTTAGTAGATATCAGGTTCTGTTCTGGGACAGACTAAGATTTACCTGTTCCAAATTGCTTGATTCTCGGAAAGATGTCTACTAGAGATTGTGCGTTGTTTTCAGACGATTCCTGCACCCACTTGGTCAGCAGACGGGCACAGTCATCTTGTCCTAGAATTGAGCCAGATCCATCATTGCCCTTTTCTTCCAAATCCAATTTCTTGCAAAACTTAGCTACGGTCAAAATATCTCTGGCTGAAAATAATTCTAGTTTATGTTTATACATGGTTTTGATCGGTGTAAATATAACACGCAAAATAATATTTCGCCCAATCGGGCAAAACGGTGCCAACAGCATCATCTCATTTACACTCAGAAGCTTAGAATTATATTTTAAATTATAAAGAAAGATAAGAATAAAAATATTCCTATCAAGTTTGATAACACTGGAATAAACATATAAACAAGAGCTTCAGTGAATTCATATCACCCACTAAAAGGGTCAAGGATTGGGCAAAATAGACGTTATCTGTAATGTGGATATTAAAACTGCACGTTATAAAACCCAATTTAATGTGAATAAATATGTTTTCTTATGAGGATGGCGATATATGTGTTTGGTGAAAGTGAAGCAAATATATTAGCCTCGCCACTTTTCAATAGTGTACTAACATAATTAATACAAGACGAATGCTACTTTCCCAGACACTGTAGAACTTGTTACTTTTACTTGGTTACTGATATCGCCGTTTGGTTAATAGACAACGTAACATTATTATTGATTATTGGTACCAACGTTAT
>CM055897.1:69912835-69950335 GCA_029582155.1 Panopea generosa
TCCATAGCTAGCAGACGATCAGTTTACATAATCACTGTTTCATGGGATCATGGAAGGTTAACTCAAGCAAACTCCGTCTCCGCACGTAACTGATAACTTTTTCATTTGAATCAGCGGTGAGAGACGAATGATAATGAGATAATATCTACACAAATTATCACAGAGACAGTTGCCGGGCGCGGATTCGAACTCACGACCCCTGGGTAGATAGTCAGACGTGCTACCGACTGAGCTAATCGGGCCCGGCTAGAATTTAAATTATTAAAATGATTTGTTATGTAAAGGAATGTCTATGACTGTGAATGTAAGTATGATACTATCTAAGATAATTTACGACTGTTATAATTGCAAGTTTATTTTGTTATGATTTTACAAACGACTTCTTACCTGTTCCACAGCATCTAATTCTTTTTTCAACTGGTAGTTTTCTTGTATAAGTTCTTCGATTTCTTTTCGACATCCCAAGAGTTGTTTAGTCAACTCTATAATTTGAATACTGTTTTCTGAGATATCAATTTGTTGTGTTTTTGGGTTTTTTCCAAACAAAAATCTGCTAGTTAATAAATCAAAAAAGCCTTTTTTCTGTGATACGGTTGAACCTGATCTGGATCGAGGTAACGATTTGGATTTTCGACTTGAGCCCGATGCTTCAAAGTCTTCTTGTTTACTGAGTTCTCTTGACAGATGTACTGCCATAGGTGTCGCTCTGTCATGGTCCGAACTTATGGCAGACGTCGCTCTCACTTTAGGTAATTCTGGTTCGCTCTCATCAGCAGTTTCAATGTCAGACGCATCGTCATGTGTTATTACTTGGTTTTGTCGTTTCTTGTTCCTTCGACTCATCGGTGATATTTAATACGTACCATAACCTTCCCTTTTCGAATTATGTTTAGTTTCCCTTTTTTCACTCGCAATGTACATACATTAATATTACCATCTCACCAGATTACAAGTTATTTAATAATTAAAAGTAGATTACCTCATTTACCTTAAAAGTGAAACTAATTTTACCAATAAGGGGTGTTCAATAACATGTTAAAAATCAAAAAAAATCATGAATTAGTATTTTGTACTGTGATGTGTCCACCTTCAATTATTTTCTCATCATTTTATATTAGAAAAAAAATGTAAAGGTTGTTTCGATCATGTAATAAAATCATATTGGGTATAAATCATATTTTATAAAGTATAGATTTAGAATGGTCCACATTCAGCGTTTAGAGGAAGTTTACAAAAAGTTGAAATTGTCATCTTCAAAACAAAAATACAAAAACAAATCGTAATCGTTGAAGAATATATAACTATTAATAAACTATCATGATTAATTATTTGAAGCTGTATATTTGTAATATTTTATACATTTTTCTAATATATTGTGATATTACGTTTTTGTTTTATACACATTTGGTTCAAAAATCGCCATTATTAGTAAAGCCAACTGATCCATTTAGGGTATCCTAATGCCATTAGGTGGAATAATAAAAAATTATTTACAAAATATAAACAACATTTTGTATAGTTTTTAATGAATGAGTTACAACATATTTGAATATTGACCGTGTATATGATAAAGTAAGTTTTAATTGATTAATAGCGGATTGAGTATGATTTTGTGGCGTCTGACATGACTGATATGACTGGGTAATCAATGATGGGGAAGACATCTAAAGCCTTCATGGAATGATGCATTGGGTTCAATTGCTGTCCTTGCTCCTGCAATGTCATCGATAATTTTGCAATAATAACTTACTGATTTATTCTTTGGTTTACCTTATAAGCACGTGAATGCTGCCCTGGGGAAACTTATATTTACATCGTATCGTCTTATGGTATGGCGACGTAGTCTGTACAACGGAACCAGCTCTCCCGATTGCGATCGTTAAATAGCAATCATTTGAGCACGTTAATTGATCAGTTCAGGGAACGTTTGAATGACCTCACAGTTTAGTTAATTGTTTTGTTGATTAGTTACAATTGCAAAGAATTATGGGACAGGAATAAATTCCTTCACTTTGCATAGGGGGTTAATAGACCTGACTCGGGAGACATCAGGTTCTGCGATAGGCTACTGGATTATGTCGACGGTGTTAGAGCGAGGACGGGTACACCTGCTAACAAGATTCAAGCTGTCCAGTGGCGTATTTTGATACTGTCAAGGCGGACAGCTATGTTCAGTTAGTGTGTATGTATGTACTGTAATTATTAGTTATGTTCATGTTTATACTGTCAAGGCGGTGACCCCTTTGTTCAGTTAGTGTGTATGTATGTATTGTTATTATTAGTTATGTTCATGTTGTTTTGGTAATTGTGTCCCTTGAATGTCAAGTCTTCTTGTGTGGTTATATAGATTCTTAGTTGTAGTTATGCTATGTACATGTTGATTATGCTATCCAAGAATATGATATCTCCCGAATCTAGTATGTTAACCTCCAATGTAAAAACAGGAATTTATATGCCTGTACCACAATATAGAGGTGAAATAAAGTGTTTCATTGATGCCCCTTATTTACTTTTAACATTATCTACATCGTTTATCTAACCGAGTTCAACCAACATACAGTATACCAACGTATTTTATCTATTCATGTATCTATTGTTTCCCTTGTTTAGTATCAATTTTTATTCATCAGTTGATGAGAAATGTCGGTGATTTTAAGGGAATGGTGAAACATTCTAATAACCTAAACAAACCGACGATAAACTAAAAAGTACTGCTTTTTATATTGTTTAAGTGTAGTGTTTATTTCATCCGAGAGGGAATCAACAAACTAACATACTTTCTTTTTAGCATTGTTACAAATGAAATAATTGATTGTTTAAATAAAATTTTAAGCCAAAATGGTCGCATTTTTTTGTTATATTATATATCTAACAGTAGTAAAATTATTAGTATGCGAAGTTAAATCTATAAACGATATTGTACGATTAAAATATGTACACAAATAAAATCATTTGCGCAGCTGGCAATATAATAGTTACTTTAGTACGGACGCACTTACGCAAGCTCATACACCGAACCGCCATTGTGACGACAATGTCGAGCTCACCGCAAGCGGGTCCGACAAACAATGTATATTATAGTGTTCTGCACAACTGACACCTTTATTTTACTATATCGGTTATCTCTGCGTATTTATCTAACTGGGTTGAACTAACCGGCAATATACCATATTTTGTATAAAAGTATAGTCATTTAATTGTGGTTTTCCAGCTAAGTATCATTTATATTTATTTAATCATGAGATAATTATGTAGTGATTTTAAGAAGATAAAAATTTGAAAATTATAATACTTGTGCTACTTTAATATAACTATGTAAACCTTTATTTTAAATCCATGTGCATAAATCTAGCTAGAGACACTTTTCAACTTTCATAATCGGTCACTTGATATATATGTACATTTAACAAATTTCATATTTCAATCAACTATCTAATGCAGAAAATTCATTGTGCATATTTTCTGAAAATTTCATAAAAATTAATAGAGCAATAAACATGTACCAACGTTCTGAAATGTACCACCCGCTATGTCAACATTTACAATCATATCCGTAGCATTATGTACACCATTTGCAGTAATTCGAACTCATTGAAACGAGGTATATCTGCAAGTATCTTTGGACAATGTTGTTCCAGGCCTGCTTGACGTTCTTGTACAAATGCATAAATATCTAAGTGAGAAAGTTGTCTTGTTTTTTCCACAAATTCCACACATACTCAGTTGGGTTAAGGTCAATGATGTAGAGGTTATTGTCTTAATCAGTGCAAATGGTGGACATACAAGATACTGATATACTGATACAGTGTAAATTTGGATTTTTCGGGTTGTCCATTTCGAAAAAATGTTTCATGCTTATTTCTGTCTGAATTTCAATGAACATTTCTGAAAATATGCCTAATGAATTAGTTTATTACACTGTAGATTAAATATGACACTTACAAACACACGTTGGCGAAATATTAATAAATCCTGTTGACCGATTATGATTGATTGATTGATTGAATATTTAGCGTCATTTTATGCCATCGAGGGCAGCGATGAGAGACGAATGATAATGAGACACAGACCGAAGTTGAGTAGTGTGTGTATATATTCTTATGCACAAGTTATTTTCAAGTCGCTAATATCACTAAAACCAGATATATTCACCAACGTTATACATATACAGAAAATAAAATCATGAACGAGGTAATAATAAAACTCCCTACGTACACTATTTACATTGAAGTGCGTGCCGCAGTGTCCATCCTAAGAGTATATCCAATCAGATTATGTTTTGAGTTTCAAAACTTAATAGTCACCAATTCGTTGTTAAGAAAGAGACGTAAACCTCCTATTATTTACAATGCAATCAAACTCACTATCTGTTGAGAACCTTGAGTAGTAAAGATTTGTAACTTTAGCAAACAGATAAAGATATATAACTTCAATTTTATTTGTTAATTTAGAATACGTTTGTGAACGTAGATAGGACAGCTGAGAGTGAATTATCATTTTTTGGTTAACACTATTCCATTAAAAGCGAGATATTTCAGATTGTGGCGCGGTATTAATTTTCTAAAATAGCAACACTGGGACATCAAAAGGTAAATAGGACAGATTGACGCGAGTTACTAAATTGATGACAGTACGAGTTAATTTGAAAAATGTATTGCCATATTGTGTATATATGTTTGTGTCCGTCCTCATGGGCTTTAAAGTCATTTGGATTATCTGAATAAAGTTATCAAAGTTGTGATGTGAGCTTCTGACTATGATATAAGGCTAATTTACATTAATTTGTACAATATGCGAATATAGTGTACGAGTATGTAGTGTGGTAAAAACCATATAAGACTTTTACCACAATACGTATGAGTACAAAACACTGTAAATGATATATTTATTCTATACCTCAATCTCAAAGAATTTATCAAAAGAGTGAAGAATACTCAAGACTATTTTAACTAAATAAACAGTCTCCGTGATGATTGATATAGAACATTGCGTCTCATTAGCATTCGTCTCTCATTGCTGATTCAAGTAGGAAAGTTGTCATTTACTTTTGAAGATGGGTATGCTCGAGTACCGGTTATCAGTTCAGGATCCCAGGAAAGAGTGCTTAGGTTAACTGGTTATCTGTAAGTCATCGATGGCATAAAATGACGCTAAATATCCAATCACTCAATTAATCTACCTGAAATATTAAACGTAAATGCAGTTGGAAGTAGTATATTTTATATTTCATGAGTGGAGAACAACTAAAAGACAAAAGTGTTATATCAAAAATATCATACCATAGTGTATGCTATAAATATAAGAAATTGCAATGTATGTGTCGCAGCCTTTAAAGACCAACTACCAACAGCACATAATATAGAATACAACAAATGGAATAATCGAAATACGTACAATCCATGCAGGAGATGATGTAGATGTGTTATTTGAGCACTATAGAAACAGCAAGAACATCAAATTATATATTTCGTATCTACTTCAACATTTTATACCTAAAAAGTCATGTGGAAAAAAGAAATTATTTGTCCAAAATGAAAAGCAGAAATCACTAAAATATTAACATAATGCTTGGATAACTTCGAATTCTTTATATTTGTTGCCGGTGAAATATGAATGTATTTGTTTAAAATGTTTTAAGACATACATTAATACCTAACTGATATCATTCAATAAAAATTAAAACATATTACATGAATATTAGTAAAAACGCATATGAAATGTTTTGTATATTACGTTTAGACCCTATTGACTTAATTAATAACATCTTGAATTATAGCACACTGCCTCAAAACGTTTATGTGAGAAAGTGCTGATGGACAGTGGTTCTACGCAGATTCATTCTGAGGTCTTTCTCCACCATATAAAACCAGTTATGTGTTAAAAATGATATTAAGCACCATCGGAGACCGGTCGACTTTTTTAAAGGTTGTCGCAAGGCAATACCTATTTGTTGAAAGTGAACTGGACAGTAGTATGACGCCTAACTCACATACTCGATACACATCATGGCTAATAGTTACTGAAACAAGAACATGCTATAAGATGTACTCAGTTTTTTATGTATAAAAAGAGGGATTTAGTATTAGTATTAGTATTAGTATTTTGTGAGATAAAAACTTTCTAAAAGAATTATCCACACCTGGATTAATGCTCTTAACATTATTATTCATTTTAATATTTAAAAAGTGACAGATAGAAATTGCCCAATTGCAGATCAAGAGACTGGTATAGCAATTCCGTTCACTTTTGTCGTCACTATGTTTAATTGCCGTTTCCATAGCACTATTTGACATTTAAATTGTTATTACATAGAACTGTAAGGCCATTGTGAATTGGTGAGGTGTTCCAAACGTCGTGCCACTAGGTATGATATCTCAAAATTACATGTATTTGTGATAATTTATGTTTCAATTCCCTAAGTCAAAAGCACTTTTTGAAACGTTCAAGCCATTCTGGAAACAGTTTTCGTAGTCACGGAGTGGTATACCTGCCAGACATTGGTAAACGACAGACACAAAAGCGTATCTCTTGCTAGATAATTGATATTTCAGTTTTGTGAAGAGAAAATAGTCACAGGGTGGGTCTGGAAAATAGGGGTTGGACTGTGATGAAGAACTGTGATATTTTCTTTCTTAAAACTCAGTCCCTCATTAGTGGGTGCATTGTCCTGGAGAAGGCGAATGTACGTTTAACCTGTTGAGGGACAGGTTCGTATGAAGTAGTGCTTCAATTTTTCAAGTACGACGTTTTTATAATATTTTCCTGTGACTATTTTACATTTTGGCGCCGATATTTGTATGACCGGGTTATTATTGGTAAAACAAATAACATACAATACCTTCTTAACAGCTGAAGTTCGTTTGGCCAAACTTGGACGTGTTGCATTTTCGTATTCGATTTTACTTTTCAAATTCTGGTGGGGGCGAAGTATATGTTGTACCTGTTATTTACGGATGTGCTCTTTTGGATATGTATTTTGTTGGTTTATATATTGTTGCATAAAAGTTTACATAAATTATAAAAAGAGTTTCAAACTAACAACGGGTAACGGATAACATGTTTTAAGCTCACTAAGCCAAATGAAAGAACCACTTTACTATGGAAAAAATATTGTGCTACCGTGCGTGTATTTGCAAGACATTTAATGTTGAAGCTTGACAGCAACAAACTTATATCATATAAAGTTTTTGGACCGAGCGGAACTCAGCTGTGAGAGGTCAGTGATCTTGAGACGGTGCCGCTGACCACTCGCCACTCGACCACGGAGGACTTCAAAGCTATTTCGGATTAGATGCAGAATGTCATGTTTGGCGAGGAGGTGCGTAACAACGTGAAAGCAAAGATGTCAAATAGCGTAGTTGGGGATAAATCTTTTATATTTTTAGAGCGTAAAATTGGGTAACTTGACAGCATTTTTGGCAAAAAAATAATAATAAAGTAAAGACGAATCTGGCGATTGAGTTTATTTAGTTTTGATTTTGCGGTAAAATCTCAAATGGATTTGCATGTACATATCAATAGTATACACATTAAATGGCGAGCGTTGCTAGGCGAAAATACCCACCGAAATGGTTTTGACATCCACTTTAAGTAGTTCAAAAAGGAGTGATTATTTTATTTTAACGGGTGACAGATGGCCCTTGGTCGACCCTTGCAAATATAATTTAATCAAATGTATTTATGATTGTATAATTCTGATACTGATATGAGTTGTATAGAGTACAGCATGACAGTGTGTCAAACTTACAACTATGCACACTTCGTATATACACAGATATAAACCATAATTGGTGTCTTCATATCAGGACATTATACGTGCTTGTACTTAAAATAACCATGACCACATAAAACTATCCCAGTAATCAAGATTACCGAGTATCGTTAAATAAAATAAGTGGAAATCCTCTTTTGATTAGATATGTAGCTGATATATTTAATCTTAAATAACTATAATACACACCCTACTGACTTAATTTTGCATGTCAATGCGCATCGTGATCTATAACTCCTACTTAAAAACTTTATGTGATGAAGTTTGCCAGCTCCTTGTGGTTCAGAAGGATGGTGGGTCTACTCAGATTCATCCTGAGGTCTTTCACATCCGTATATTCTCGATAAGATTGTGGAAAACAAAGACGACATTGTCTGGTCACGACACTGCTGTACAGGTCTCACTTAACAGTTAGATTCTGTTCTCTGTTCTATATAAAATAAGGTGTAAGATTTCCACGGTAAACAAAATCTACATATAATCTATTTTAAAGTATTTTAAAGTGCACAATAACTGGTAGCTTTGTATTTTATAAACAGCACAGTGACACCCTAAGATTTTTTTTAAAAAAAAGAAAATGTTCAAATGCTCATAAATACATCCATTTCTTATAATCATATAAAAGCCACCTTTTCAACACCAGTAATGTCTAATCCAAAATATCATTAGACAAATAGGGGGTGGTTTATCCAAGAGATTGTTTTCTTTTTCCGTGTAAACACTAATGACAAAGTGAAAGAAAACTAAGTATAGTTTAAACATACTTTACTCTGACTTTCAGAAATAAAATATAAGTCTATACAAATCTTATAAATACATAACATATAACAATAAATAACAAATAAATTAAAACTGAACCATGAACATAGTTGGCTTTCAATCGTGTATCATTGTGCTCTGACGAATGCATTTATTCATAACCGTCACATTGCGCCGAAGCTGTGTACTTTGGCTTACTCTTTGATATAACTGATCAAAACTAGTAGTGGCAGACCATTTCGAAGTCAGACTTCTGGTGTATTTATCAATGCTACTATAGTTATGTAATTAATAAACACTAGGACGTATGTAGTAACTCAACTCAAATAAACTGACTCTAGCTTAAATCTCAGCTTCCACAAAAGTTGCGGCTCACTACACCATTTCACACAGACCGCCGTACAAAAGTAACAGCTCCTTAAAATGATAGACATAGACTTGTCAATGTGTCACTCTTTTATTTAAAAAAAAACAAATCCTAACATTTAAAACACAGAAAATGGCGGCCTCTTGGATTTTCAGCTGCCAAACCACAGTGAAAATTAATGAAATATGATTTGGTTCAAATCATTCGAAACTCGTATTACAAACGCTTTGTACAATACGATGTCTTATCTAACCACGAACATGATAATATTTTTCCTGCCATTCTGTGATTCACTAACGCTTCGCTTCTCTTGCGCCACCACAGCGGTGGTCTAGGACTAGAGCGTCCGCCTCGCATACGGAATGTCGTGGGTTTGATCCCCGGTCGAGTCATACCAAAAACTTGAAAAATGGTAATATAAGCTTCCTCACTATGCGCACAGCATTAAAAGGATTGCTCTGGGTCTCATCAGCTCGCCCGGTGTCCGTATAATGTGGCTATGTGGGGTACCATACCATGTGTCTGCGGCATAATAATTCAATGTGGCTAATCTTATGAGAATGTAAATAAAAATGTCCGCAGCAAATTTTTTCTCAATCAGATGTTAACGTAAAAGGGCCTCCAACATTTCTGCATTGTTTGTTGAAGATGTGTTGATCCATCTAACCAGACAACGTACACAATCATCTCTCTGTAGTGCTGCATGTATGTTGTCCCACTCGTGAACGTCTTTTTTCACACTTAAAAGCTCACAAAATGTTGAAATTGTCATTATCATTCTACCTGAAATGTGAAATACGAAAGTTATTATGACATTAAAGTTTTGTAAAAGTGTAATATTATAGAACATAACACTATTGAAAGCATTCAGTTTTAAAGAAAAAGATGTCTTGAAGTAAAAAAAAGAACAACATGAAACATTTAATTACTAATGAAGCCTTTATACCGTTCTTTATAATTCGATGTCAATGTTTTTAATAATTGATTTTTTAAAAACAAAACAATTAGAAGCTCGTTTGATGTGATAACTAATGAGACAGCCATCTTTACCTGACATAGATTGACAATATTTTTTTTGAATTATTAATATTCCATCCTTTCCTTTTTTAGGAAGCGAATCATAAATGTTTAATTGATCTGGTCCATTTGTATGACTTCTGATGGCGTCTATACATTCATTTAGTAACACACTGTCTCTAAATTCGACGCCACTAACATTCGTTTGCTTGTCTTTTACTGCATCAACCATTTTCTGAAAAGGAGGTGAGTGTAAAAATTAAAAATGTCAACATACCCACATGGAAGTGATTAATATAATTTCTTCTACGGAACGTATAACGTTGTCGTGCCGTGAAAAAGCTATATTAACGTCTCACTACACAGTTACGCACCTGTTTTCATCATGGTAACATGATTCTTACGCTTAAAAAGGTCCTATGTAATTTGGTTTTGAAATATTTCCAAAATGGTTCATAAGGGTTGTGATTTCGTGCTGCAGATGAGTAGAGCAATAGCAGATACTGCAATATGACATCAATGGTGTTATAAAAAGTGACTTTTATAGAATTTTAACAGATGTGTGTATTTATAAGCATTTGAGGACTTCTGTTTTTAAAACAGCTTAGAGTGTCTTTGCATACTATTTTTAAAATACAACCATGTCAACCTAGTTATTGCGCATTGTTATGTTCGGATACATTCCTGCTATGAAAAACATACTTAAAAAATATTTTTATGTGCAATATTTTTTACCTTGGAAATCAAATAACAACATTCAACTGTGTAGTGAGACCGTTATTCATTTGGGTACTTGTACGGGGATATAATAGCAATCGTTTGAAAAGTATTAACTGGAACTCGCTCCATTTCATTCTTTCAAATGTAATATATTTAAAAATATATATTGAACTCCGTAATAATTTATTTTGATGACCATTAAAGTACTTTGCTCAAGAAACGGTTCACATAAAAGTTTATGCAGATATTGATATTTTTAAGTATATATAAATGTCTCTCGGGTCAAGCTCTTAAAGCAATTGTTTAACTTAGAAAATACATCTTTAAATTAACAGATGTATTAGTATGTCATTCGATAAGTTAATTTCTCCAATACCAAACTATGTAGGTGAAGTCTTGGTATATCCGGATATATCAGATACTAGTATAGAACGCGTACATTTACCTTACTGTAAAAACATACTTAGCGGTAATTTCCAAACTCAGAACAATTTTATCTATGGTGAATTATGACTGAAACCCTTAAAGTATTCAAGGATAGTTAAAACAATGCGTTTTGGGCTGAAAATTATTGAATTGGATGAAATTAAATTAACAAAACGTATTAATAATATGATGATAGAAAATATAGAACAACAACCACTACATCAAAATTGGGCGAAATAAGTAAACACTTTAAAGTAGGTGATAAAAAGTTATTTTTGAATGTGTTAAACATTAGATTAAATTTCCAATTCATACAAAAATGAAATTCGCAGTTAAATGATTCTAATTGCGCAAAACTTTGTGTTTACTTTCAAATTTTACATTTAAACCGTATTAAGACTTGGTCGACGTCACAACATTTAGGCATGCGCTAACCCGACTAAGAGTCTCTTCAAATAGACTCGCAATAGAGACCGAAAGATGACATGAACCACTATCCATACCCGTAAACGAACGTAAATGCCTCTTTTGTAATTTTACTTTAATGTTGAATGATCCTTATATAAAAATATACGTAGTAAATATGTTAATCCATATTATTGGAAAATGTTAAGACACCAAACTGTTGAACTATTAAATAATGAAAATGAAAGCTTTTTCGTAAACTAACCATGTACATTTTTGAAAGTAAAAAACAAAGCAAAATGAATCATTTTATTCCACTTGATCGTTTTTCTTCTACACTGTAATAGTATACATGTATTTTCAGTAGTATGTATTAGAATTGCGTATATGACATCGACATAATTTGAATATGTATGTTGATGGGCCTATGACATTTTGTATGAAATAGATAGATAGATAGATAGATAGATAGATAGATAGATAGATAGATAGATAGATAGATAGATATATATATGATATGTTTAATGGATTCAACAGATCATATATATTGGTAAGTTAAAAATTTTGTTACAAAAACAAACAGCGGCTATTTTACTAAGGAGTTTACGGTATTTCTTTACTAAATGGCACCATTGTTACTTACCTCAACAGCACAGTTTAATGTTTCTTCAATTATCTCTCCTAAATCTTGAAGCGAACTGTTTGATGACTCAGTTACACTGTTGGAATGACCTATCTGTATATTCTCGGCATTCAAACTGATGTGGAGACTTGAAGCTGAGGACGATCCCGAAGTTCCTTTACTATTCGCTGTATATGTCTGTAATATATATAAAATCAATTGAATGTATCAAGCAGTTATATTGTTTATACCATATAATATCACCCAATGTTTTAAAGGCATAGTACCACCATTGGAAGCAAGTAATGCTTCCATGGGGTAGTCGCATAATGGCGGTTGGAACAGAAAACTTCGCCCCAAGCGATAACTTTTTTTGCGAGAACGTTGTATGCCGAGTTACCGCGAATACAGTTATCTACGGGGCGGATCCTTCTTTCTGAACCAAAAAGAGCTAAAAACTACTTTCCATCTTTTCACATCCTTTAATATTATTGACCAATTTTACTGCAGTAACTTTATGTCACACATTAGTAACAGTCAGACATCGGGTATATTGGTTATCTTTATTCTGTATTAAATGAAATTGCATTGAGTTAACAAAATGTTATGTTTCAGCAACTAAATATAGTCTTTGTTGTGTTTCGGGTTGCGTAAACCTGGTGTTTCATTTTGAAATACTAGACTGTTAAAAACACTTTTTTCAGATGAAGATTCTATTCGGGATTTGTTGTTTTAAATCCTGGTATTAAACTTAAGGGAGATTCACTACTGGGCAAAGCATACGTTGTACTTTTCAAAGGTATATGAATGATTTTTGCAATAATACAAGTGCGTAAAATGATTTTGTTACCTTTTTTTATTGAGTGACTGAAAACATTTTCTGACTTACTTTTGCCCATGCGATCGAATTACAGTACAAATGAGAACGTAGAACTACACTCTAAACTCCATCAACTTCAGGTATTAAACTCACGTTTTGTATTGTTTCAGTCTTGACTAAAGGATCGGCTAGTTGATGAACTTCTTTTTTATGGGGGTGGGGGTCAATTTTTGTTTTGACAATATTTTACATGCATACAGTGCAAAGCATTGATAGTTTCTGTCAAAACTGTACCAATTAATTCTTGTAGAGCGTCATGTCGTGTACATCTCTAAAATGTTTTAATGCTTGTAAAACATTTCGAGATGTATAAAATGTGTTAGTACCATGATGAAGTGTGGTCATTATCTCGTGAAAGTCTATACTAGGTGAACTCTTGCCTATTGTGTCTTTATAAAGCACTTTTAGGTGTAACCCCACCATTGATTTTTGTTCTTTATTCTATAGTAAATAATAAAAGTTTGAAGGCTTGTCATTCATAGAGGGTCCCAAATGAAAGAAGTGAAATCTACATTTTACTGTTTGTCAACCTCTGCACTATCAAAATATTATGAGAAAAGTAGGGGTCATGTGTCATATAAGAGATTTTTTTTCTGCTCAGTGTGTACACTGGTGACAAAGTGATCATGAATTCATACCCCAATTTCCAAGCATCATTTTTTTTTTCTAAATTCACAATTCAAACATGACAATGCTATCAAAATGTTCAAAATACAGCAATAATGCCATTCAAATAAAAAAAATGAGCATTAAAAATAGGAAAATGCATTTTTAAAGAAGAAGAATTGAGGATTATTTACAACCGCCATTATGCGACTACCCCACGGAAGTACTTCCTTTTTGCAATGGTGGCACTATGCCTATAAGGAAACTCTTTTTTTTTAATTTCATAATTACCTCATTTTTGCTAAGTACTACCAATTTGAAGTAATACTGCCAAGTTGCAGGCATTAAATACTGAAACTTTTGTCAAAATACCACTTTTTACATGATCATTATATACAGGCGCGAGATGTTGACCGACATGCAATTTTGATGTGTTTGACTAATTTTACCAAAAAAAATTTTTTTTACCTAATTCCATTAAAATTTTTACACCAAAACAGTCTCATGATACACTGAAGACATTATCTTACCAAAATACATTATTCAATACAATGTACATGCTAAAAAGTGCACATTTAAATCATCCAAAATAAAATATCTTCGAAATTTTGTGATTTTTCATGAAATTTCAATGTAAATATGCACATATATGCTTTATTTGAGGCATACACTTGCCAAAATGTGTTTTTTTATGAAGCAAATGTCTCCAATTTGTCATTTAATACTATGAGAGTGTAGAAAAGAGGTTATTTTACCTACAATTAACATTTTGGAAAATCACCCCCATTTCACTCAAGTCTCTCTTATAGGTGTAACCCCACCATTGATTTTTGTTCTTTATTCTATAGTAAATAATAAAAATTTGAAGGCTTGTCATTCATAGAGGGTCCCAAATGAAAGAAGTGAAATCTACATTTTACTGTTTGTCAACCTCTGCACTATCAAAATATTATGAGAAAAGTAGGGGTCATGTGTCATATAAGAGATTTTTTTTCTGCTCAGTGTGTACACTGGTGACAAAGTGAAAGTAGACTTCCGAAATCATGAATTCATACCCCAATTTCCAAGCATCATTTTTTTTTTCTAAATTCACAATTCAAACATGACAATGCTATCAAAATGTTCAAAATACATCAATAATGCCATTCAAATAAAAAAAATGAGCATTAAAAATAGGAAAATGCATTTTTAAAGAAGAAGAATTGAGGATTATTTACAACCGCCATTATGCGACTACCCCACGGAAGCACTTCCTTTTTGCAATGGTGGCACTATGCCTTTAACAACAGGTCTATGATCGATTAGATTTAACACATGATGTAAATATCGTGCGGAATTTTAGTTTATCTGGTGTATTTACTTTTAAATCAACCACCAACGTATCAAACGTTAAATACAATTTTAAATGGAGTGTTATTGAGTTGTCAAGACCAATTTGTAATTTGTCTCTAGGACTGTCCTTGAGACAAATCACAAATCAAATCTAGACTCTGAAGCAAAATTAAATGGCCACATGGCGTTTAAATAGTTTTAAAGAAATTAATTGTGTTGCTGCCTTTGCCAACCAAACACTGCACGGTTTTAATCCTGAACATTGTATTAATGAAGTTCGCACCACTTTGATGACGAACTATAAAGTAAAATGGTTAAACGATGTGCATTCTCAAAGTGAGCTAACTAATTATGGATTATTTAAACCAACTTTAAGTGTGAAAACTATGTAAAATTGAACTTAAATAAATATATCGTTCAGTTATAGCTCATTTCAGGGCAGGTCCATTACCCACCGAAGTAGTGTTGATGAGATATCAACGAATTCCAAGAGATGAAAGAATGTATAAGCAATGCCAGGTTCAATGTATCGTTCCTACTTTACTGTGAGAAAACAATGTATATCGTTTTGACATGCTTCAAACATTAACAACACTGTGTTCAGTTGATGCTAGCGAAACAGAAAAAATAAAAGTACTATTAACCAACCCTACAAATATTTCTTAAACAGGACACTTTATTATAAACGCCTTAGAAAAATCGTATAGCATGATATCATACAAATACTACTACTACTTTATTTCATAATATATATAATATTGCATATTAACCGATATAATGATTTTACTCTCAATTTTATGATTGACTCATTTTGAAACACAATTATTCTTTTTTTATATACCGTATAACTTATAAATTAATTTTCATATTGTGTTGTTTTTGTGGGTTTTTTTTTAAAGTGACAGATAAGCCTGTTTAGGCTGGGTACAACTTTTTATTACAACTATTATGTTTATTTGTCACATTTTGTATCATTTTGTATCATATTGTAATCATGTCACGTGAATAAATGAATAAAAAAATTATATATATAGATTTACCTTTTTTTTTCAGACTTAAATTCTCACCAAAATAGCATAGTCAATTCAAGTTGCATAGTCAATTTAAGATTTTTAATCAGGCTTAAATTTGCCTTAAAGTATATTTTTGTTCATTTCACTACTAAAAAGATACGTGGGCCTTATGTCTTTCTAGAAATGTCTAGTTTGAACAGGGGACAGCCAAACAAACAGCACATTTCAATCCAAATAGTGAACACGTGGCTAACAAATCACTATGACACATGACAGACACAAAGCGCATGACCAGGCGCAGAACTTTGAACAAGGGCGGAAAAGTGCTAAGTGCAATGTATGTATCCTTAAGAGTAATATAATGAAGATATTGAATATAACAAAAAAAATAAATTTAAAGTGAATTCATATCCCCCGTCCAGTAGGCTCATATTAAAGCACCGAAACACTGACCGGAGAATTGTGGGTTCGATCCTCTGCCATGGCTACGTGTGGTGTCCTTGAGCCAGACACTTTTTCCGCATATGCTTAGTACTGGTTCTACCCAGGAAGACTTCGAGCATGATTTGTCTTAGTTGTAAGAACTTGTTTCACAATCGAAGTAAAATAAATTAGTTACTAAACTAGGGTTATGGACTGAGCAAAAGAAACATGTATGTATGTGTACTGAAACTGCATTTACAATGCCTGAGATATAAAAAAAATATGTGAAGAAACAGATGAGCAGGGAATTTGGTCGGGTGGGGTGGGGTTTAGCGATATCAAAGTCCGAAAGGGTCATAATTCTGTATAAATACAACCCTTATCTCTTGATAAGAGATTTTTAGCAGGTTAAAGTTTTTTTAGTTTGTACATATTTCAACAACCTATCATTGGACATGAATGAAACTTCTCATGTGTGTTCAGCATCAACTAGGAACTCATAGAGACAAGAACCATAACTCTTGATTGCATTTTGGCAGAATTATTGCCCTTTTAGGCTTAGAAATTTTGCTACATCTTTTTATCCGGTTACGGTTTGTGTTACAAGGGACCTTTAGCTTAGATGTTTTACAAATAGGGTTGTGGCCCTCTCTCAAATTTGTTCAGAACCATGACCCTGGCAGCAAAAATCCCTTTGTATTTGTGTTTTGGGCCCACTGCCAAATCTGAAATTATAAACAGTTCGCTCTCTATCAAAACGGAAATCGGTCAAAGGTAAAGATGAACAGATAACATAAGTGCCGATAAAAAACTGTTTGGTAAAAAAATCACTTTGCGTCTCATTATTATTCGTCTCTAACCACTGATTCAATTAGGAAATTTATCAGAGATGGGGTGTGCTCGAGTACTGTTTAACATTTAAGGATCCCAGGAAACAGTAGTTAGGTTAACCGATTGTCTGTTAGCCCTCGATGGCATACAATTCAATCAATCAATATGTTTTTCTGTCTGTCTCCCATCAATAAACTGTTCAATATTGTCTCTGCCAATCTTCTCACCTGTTACAAGATGTTTCATTATAATGATGGCACAACGCAAACTGTTTCTTTATTGACTAATGTATCATCTCCATCCATTTGGTCGTCTAGAATAAGAAACATAGTGCAAATACTGATACTGCTATTAACTTTTTTGAGTATTATTTTTGTGACTCAACCGTCTCACTTTCCAACATTTGCGGCTGAAGTTATAGCTGCCCTTTTGTGGCTTGTCAGATACCATATTCCTTAAGTTCCTGGTTGTTTGGTTGATCCAATGATTCCACCACTTTTCTTAGGATCCGGATTCACTGACTGTTCAAGAGCCATGTCTGGATTAAACCGGTGATTTAATCGGCTTACAGTGCGGTTTCCTTTAACATCTATACCTTGAAGTTACAAGGACTAGGTAGCAATTGACTTATACAGCATATATGTATATATATCAATGTATTGCAGAGCTTCTGTAAGACTAGCATACATACAACTGTTTTATTTTTAATTATTCCAGAAAATGGCGCGTTTTTTTTTAAATATATATTTTAACCCAAAATATCTATTAAAGTGATACCACAATTCTTTAGTACTGAAGGTCAGATAATGATTCATATGACTGTATTTACCAAACGTTTCCAAGTGACAGTCCTTTTCTGTCCAAGGGCTGCTTCGTGAGATTCTTTAATATTTGTTTGCTCTTGGACTAATAATATTTAACACTGTATATCTACAATTTAACAACAAAAATGTTTAGTGTTAAACAATATTGCAACGTCTGGCCTGACATATTGTAGAGCATCCATGTGTCATTTCTGTAAAACCTGCACAAATTATTTTTTGTAGCGTATTCAGGTCTTGTTCATCTCTAAAAGTTTATAATGCTTGTAAAATATCTCGAGGTATATTTGTAAATGCCATGTATAAAGTCCATGTCTATCCTTTGTGAACTCTTGTCTGTTTGTAGCAGTATAAACAACAGTGGTGATATTCAACAACCATTCTTAAGAACATTTTTAGACTTGGACTCAGGAATAAATTTTGAAAAAAAAAACACACTTAGAGACACCTTATATATATCCAAATAAACTATCACTATTCTTCTCTCTGTCATGGTAAACTAGATATCTAAGGATGAAATGTTCAAGCTTATCGTCTCACTACACAGTTACGTTCCTTTTTCCCACGGTAACATGATTCTAACGCTTAAAATTGGAAATATTTTCAAAATGGTTCAAAGTGGTTTTAATTTCTTGTTGCAAATTAGTAGAGCAAACGTTGACATAGCATATACTGCAATAAGGCATCACTGGTGTTAAAAATATATTTTGTAGGATTTCAACATATGCATATATTTGTGAGCATTTGAGGACTTCGTTTTGAAAAAATTCCAGGGTGTCACTCCACCTCTTAAAAAAACAAGCTGGTCAACCTATCAACTAATGTGCATGAGGGTATACATTCCTGCTATGAAAAAAAAACTTCTAAAAAAAAACTTTTTTTACCATGGAAATCCCAGACCTTATTTGATATAGAACAAAGGACAAAATTCAACTGTGTAGTGAGACCTAAGTCTAACATTTTCTCAAGAATGGTTGGTGAATAGGACGCCAGGTCCATGATCGGTTTGACTAAACCAATTGTGGAAACTACTGGCGTGGACTTTTAGAATAGCTGGTGTGTTTATTTTTAAATCAACCACCAAGATAATACTGTTGTATCATTAAATACAAATTTTAAATGGAGTGTTACTGGGTTGTCAATACTAATTTGTGATTTATCTCTAGGACTTTCCTGGAGACAAATCACAAATCAAAGTCTTTAGTCTGCGTCTAGACTCTGAAACAAAACCAAATAGTAAGCATTTAAGCGGATACATAGTAGTTTCGATGATGACCTTTCCTTGTGAAACATAATTTAATTTTCTCTCCATCGTTTTCCCCTAACATATCATCAAAATTAACTAAATGAAGAATAGTAACACACTTATAATTTCGTCGTTAGGAAAGAATGCATTCAGAGCCAACTGTCTGATAAATATTTCTTTTTTAAGTGAGGATGATTGATTGATTGATTGAATATTTAGCGTCATTCTTATGCCATCGAGGGCTAACAGACGATCAGTTAACCTAACCACTGTTTCCTGGGATTAACCAGTACTCGAGCACACCCCGTCTCCGCAAGTAACTGATAACTTTCCCACTTGAATCAGTGGTGAGAGACGAATGATAATGAGACACAATGTCGTATATCAATCATCACGGACACTGTTGCCGGACGGGGGATTCGAACTCACGACCCCTGGATTGATAGTCAGACGCGTAACCGACTGAGCTAATCGGGCCCGGCTTAAGTGAGGATGAAGATGGATGATTTTTTGTCTGTACTTTTAAACCATTCTGAACAGGGGACAACTCAATGTCAATCTGATTCAATATATTAATCTTCATACATTTTTCTTGTATATTGTTGCCTTTGTATTCTATATTTTTCATTTGTATTTGATAACTCTTGATTTATATTGTATATTGTTTCATTTGTACTCTTTGTTTCTTATTTGTATTAAATAAATGTTGTATTGTATTGTATATTTTTATTCATATTAATTATATCTATATTTATACTGTATCTTTCACTAATATATTGTAAATTCACTTCATTTAGATCTTGTTCTTATCAAAATAATGATCGATCATAAAGAAGCCCTTTTTATCTTTCTAGAAATGTCTATTCCGAACAGGGGATTGCCAAACAAACAGCACACTTCCACATAGCGAATTCGAATTTCAGTATCTAAATCAATAGTAATGATTTACAGTGTATAATAATACACGAAATAATCTTTGTTTCCAAGCTTTTCTCTTTTGACGAGAATCATTTGTTGTTTCTATTCCTACTTTACATGCAATTCAGTTCTGTATTGTTGCTGTGTTTTGTTGTTTTTTTGTGTTGATTTTTTTTGTTCTTGTTCTTGTTGATGTGTGTGTTGTTTTTGTTTGGTGGTGGTGGTGGGGGGGGGGGGGGGGGGGGGTGCGGGTGATTTTAATACCATTTTACCACATTTCAGGTTATATGTGGCATATCCAGTTTTATTGTTGGATGAAGATCTCGGAATGAATCTGAATAGAACCATTGTCCTTCCGCAAGAAACTGTGTCTTTGTTTCGAATTATACTATTTAACGCAAACACGTGATTTTCACACGATATGTTTGACCTGGAGCCATTTTGTTCATTTTAGAGCATGCACGACCAATCGGAACACCGTTCGGCCATTTCCGCCAACGAAATAATTTCGGAAATGGCTGAGTGATGTTCCGATTCCATACCACGGCAACAGGCTAAAGCTTATATAATACGAAAGTTAAAACTTATTAATACATTTTGAGAGAAGTTAATTATAGTTATCGGATCAAAATTGGAACGTGATTATATTTGACAGTGGCCAAAATTACTGATGTTTAGATGCAAATTTCACCATGACATATTTTGAATACGCTGACTCAGGGCATTTGATGTTGATATTTAATATATATATATATGAAAAGAGTTGTGAAAATGTGCAGTGGTAGACGGCCATAAACTCGTGTCTTCATATCACAAAGTGACTATAGCCATGACTGCTGTTGAACTTTGAACGAACAAGGGCGGTATGGCTTTAAGTGTTTCCAATATGAATGGCAGTAATTATTTACAAAGTAATGTATTGGAGTAGTTCAATTGCATCTGAGTAGGGGGAAAAATGTGTGGAATGTTGCATGGTCGTCATCTTTAAAATAGAATTGGCATCATCTAGTAGCCAAGTGCAATGCAAGAGTTATATTATGAGGATATTAACTATAACACTATTTAATAGAAGGATACATTGGCAGCATTGAACACAACCAAGAAAAGAAAATTGAAACGACAAAATGAATCCATTGGGTCATCTGCGGTCCGTACGGTGTAACAAGATCTCTCGCCACTGAGGTTGTAGGTTCGATTCCATCCCAGGATTTGCATAAATGTATACATCATCGGTGTTCTTCCACACCGATAGAAATTGGCTGTCATATCTAAATATAATTTCATTAATATGGTTTTAAATACCATTAAAACGGGCAGGCATGACATGTGACTTATGCTAGTGATAAAAAACAGTACCATTACCTTCAATCTTAGTGTGTCAATGTATTTATCAAGGGCCTTGTTTTTCTCTTCCAAACAATGCAGTTTCTGTTGCAAAATGTCATTTTCATATTTCAGTCTATAATTTGCATCGTTTTTGCTATCGGAATTTTTTGTTCGATGTTCTTTGGTTGAGTCTTTCTGAACGTGTTGCCCGACAGCACCGCCATACCTTCCAGCTAACGCCAGCACTTTCCTACTTAGTTGTCTATTTCCGGTTTTTCCAGAACGGTAGGAGACAGAACGTTCACTTGAAGATCGAGACATTGTTTTAGTTTTTTATTTTCTCGAGCTATGGTTTCGATGAAGGTCAAAGTTTATCAATAATAAGTCTAGATGCCAAGTCATGGTTTAAAGTAGTTGGTCTGTTGCGCTTCTTATCTTTTCAGCAGACGTTATAATTAGTTTTTCATTTAATGTGATTTCTTCAATTGTCCTTTCAGCTGCAATATACATGTATATAATATTTACAATAAAATAAAATACCTAGTTTCCATAAATGACTGCAAGTTTTATATTTGTATATTAAAATAATAAGTCTTATAGAATATAATTTATATATAATTATTAATAGTAGTAGTAGTAGTAGTAGTAGTAGTAGTAGTAGTAGTAGTAGTAGTAGTAGTAGTAGTAGTAGCAGCAGCAGCAGTAGTAGTAGTAGTATACTAGTAGTAGTAGTAGTAGTAGTACCAGCAGCAGCAGCAGTAGTAGTATAAGTAGTAAAAGTAGTTGTTGTAATAGTAGTAGAAGAAGTAGTGGTTGTAGAAGTAGTAGTAGTAGTAATAGCAGTAGTAGTAGTAGTAGCAATATCAGTAGTAGTAGAAGTAGTAGCAGTAGTAGCAGCAGCAGCAGTAGTAGTAGTAGTAGTAGTAGTAGAAGTAGTAGTAGCAGCAGCAACAGCAGCAGTAGTAGTAGTAGTAGTAATAGCAATAGTAGTAGTAGTAGAAGTAGTAGTAGCAGCAGTAGTAGAAGTATTAGTAGTAGAAGTAGTTGTAGTAGTAGTAACAGCAATAGTAGTAGTAGTAGCAGTAGTAGTAGTAGTAGTAGTAGTAGTAGTAGTAGTAGTAGTAGTAAAAGCAATAGTAGTAGTAGTAGCAGCAGCAGAGATAGTAGTAGTAGTAGTAGTAGTAGTAGTAGTATTAGCAGCAGCAGCAGCAGTAGTAATAGTAGTAGTATACTAGTAGTAGTAGCAGCAGCAGTAGCAGTAGTAGTATAAGTAGTAGAAGTAGTTGTTGTAATAGTAGTAGAAGTAGTAGTGGTTGTAGAAGTAGTAGTAGTAGTAGTAGTAGTAATAGCAGAAGTAGTAGTAGTTATAGCAGTAGTAGTAGTAGTAGCAATATCAGTAGTAGTAGTAGTAGAAGTAGTAGAGAAGTAGTAGCAGCAGCAACAGCATCAGTAGTAGTAGTAGTAATAGCAATAGTAGTAGTAGTAGTAGTAGTAGTAGCAGCAGTAGTAGAAGTATTAGTAGTAGAAGTAGTTGTAGTAGTAGTAATAGCAATAGTAGTAGTAGCAGTAGTAGTAGTGATATAGTAGTAGTAGTAGTAGTAGTAGTAGAAGTAGTAAAAGCAATAGTAGTAGTAGTAGTAGTAGTAGTAGTAGTAGCAGCAGCAGAGATAGTAGTAGTAGTAGTAGTAGTAGTAGTTGTAGTAATAGTAGTAGTAGTAGAAGTAGTTGTAGCAGTAGTAGTAGTAAAAGCAATAGCAGTAGTAGTAGTTGAAGTAGCAGCAGTAGTAGTAGTGGTAGCGGTAGTAGTAGTAGTAATAGCAGTTGTAGCAGTAGTACTAGTAGTAGCAGCAGTAGAAGTAGTAGTAGTAGTAGTAGCAGTAATAGTAGAAGCAGTAGCAGTAGCAGCAGCAGCAGTAGTAGTAGTAGTAGTAGTAGTAGTAGTAGTAGTAGTAGTAGTAGTAGTAATAGCAATAGTAGTAGTAGTAGTAATAGCAATAGTAGTAGTTTTATTTATTGTTGTTGTTGCTGTTGTTTTGTTGTTGTTGTTGTTGTTGTTGTTGTTGTTGTTTTTGTTGTTATTGTTGTTATATGGCTAATTTAAGAACAAGAGATTTTTTTCCCAAAAAATAGACAGAATGAATGATATAAATATTTACCATATTATTTTTTATCAAGATATCCATGTCACAAATACACAAACCCGTAGTAAACCAAGCAAAGTTCTCCATTCTTCATTTTCTTTGTAATTAACCTTTCATTTGACACACACATCTAAATAAAAAGTCAATCTCGTCAGCATACTATATTTAGATACACATTGCTTACCAATCGCACAGCCCGCGTCGTGGCGTGTTACAGTTTTTCAAACAAAATTGGCGGCTTTTAACATAGTTTTGACGCTTTTGTTTTACTGTAGTATTGATTTGTTGATTGATTGATTGATTGATTGATTGATTGATTGATTGATTGATTGATTGATTGATTGATTGATTGATTGATTGATTGATTGATTGATTGATTGTCTGAGGGCTGTTAGAGTGAGTTTTGTCATTCAATGGGTTGAGTAATTATGTGTTTTTTTTTGTTAAATTTTGATAGGGGATATTTTTGTGTTTTATCAAGATAGCTTCAGAAATGTATTGTACATAGGCGTAGGGCGTTTCAATTAAGGGTTGGGTGGGAGGAAATATTCTTGTCCCACAGATGTGGTGGGGTATACGGGGAACTCCGACGGAACATTTTGCTATCTTAAACACCAAATGTTGCATTCTAGGAAGTTTCATGATAAAATACAGTCTTTATTTACTTCAATCTTTTATGACTTTTAAATGCTTTTATTGAGAACAAAATTAATGTATTTAAAAGGTACTTCCCCCGAGCTTATAACCAAGTACCACATGCGGCACTAGGAGCAAGACGTGTGTGCAGTTAAATCATAGACCATGTTCTCAATAGCCCCCCTTTCATGTACAATTGCTCGGATCAAGGTTCAAGTGTGTTTGTTCCTTCAGACGTTCGTACATTAATTGTTTCTTCTTCAGAACGGAAACTCGATAAGATACACTCAATAAATGTGTCATCACGAAATACCAAATCTCGTTTCAAATTTAAATTAAATCATCATCATCATCATCATCAGCAGCAGCAGCAGCAGAAACAACAACAACCGCATTGATAGCATCATAGTAAAAACCAACGCTCATTCAATGCTTAGGGCAACGAATTGAGACGTCATTTCAAATTAAGATATTCGGGTGTATTTGGTATATAATATTATGTTTGTTATAAGATATACATGGTATATCACTATGTATAAGTCAAATAAAGTGTATGTACTTCTCTGCTCTGCTCTGCTCTGCTCTGCTGTGCACTGCACTGCTCTGCTCTGCTCTGCTCTGCTCTGCTCTGCTCAACAATGTGGTCGACAATGATGAAGAAGAGGAATTGGTAACGCTCATTACATTGTGATACCGATTCAATGGAACAAATAAAGTGTTCTTAGATGTTAACTTCTTCCTCGGCCAATGAAATCGCTCCAGGAACGGGAAGTAGATCAAAATCTAAGCCGATTAGAAATTACATAGTCCATTCCATATAACTTCTAAACTGTACTCAAAACAATACTTCTTCATCACGTCATTTCCTTTAAACATCTCTTATTATTGGTAACGTAATTCACGTGTAAGATTTCATCAAATACACGTGTATATGATGTATCAGAACTATGAACCCGGTTCAGAATTTATTTTTAATAGCCAGGCAATTCTAGAAATCCCATCGTAAGTTCAATTCACAAAGCCATAATGTATATTTAAGTAACGTACACGTCATTTGCAAGTTGATTATCTATATAAATATAAGTATCCATTAACTGTTGTTGTATGGTGTTTAGCGTCGCTTTCAACAAGTGTTCAGTCATATCGCGACGGTGTCTACTTGAGACAGTATTCTAAGCGCTGTCACACTGGAGTATCATGCCGCAGCCACATGGCGATACCCCACTCAGTCACATTATACTGACACCGGGCCGACCAGACCTAGAACTCTCCTCTAAATGCTGAGCGTCAAGCGAGGAAGCTTCTAGTACCATTTTAAAGTCTTTGGTATGACCCGGCCGGGGATTGAACCCACGACCTTCCGCATGCGAGGCGGACGCTCTACCACTAGACCACGCGCGGTCCATTAACTAAATCGCCGTGTAAAATCAAAAAGCTATATAAATATTAGTTTCCAAGACACAGTCAAATCTGTTTGAAGCAACCACTCAAGAGAAAAAGCAAAAATGACCCCTTAACTGCTTAAGGCAGGTGATTGCTTAATACAGGCTGATTTAAACTAAAATTATGAAGATGGTCAATAATAAAATGTGGCTGTTTAAGACAAGTGGTTGCCTAAAAGAGGTGGTCACTAGCACAGGTTTTGGACATAAATGTTACAATGGAACACTATAGGAAATGTAATAGCGGTGTGAGACGTTCAGGGTCGGGCAGACAGAAGCTAGTCCGTTATTCGTTATTCGTCTTTCGATACTAACCCTAACCCTGACGTTTCTAATGCTTATGCCCATGCTTCATGAAACATGATCATCGAAGAGTTCATTTTATGATGGACGCGCACAAAGTTATAATTATTATACACTTTACTTACGTCCAGAGTGCCGGAAGATCATAGAGCAAGGGCGCAGACATAATATATTGCAGCAACCAATGAAAACCTTCGTTTCAAACTCTACTCAGTATATAATTAAAGTCTTATATATAAATTATTTTACCATATATGTATATAAAATATACATACATAATATAAGATCATATAAGATTAATTTACACAGACATATTTTGTTTAAATTTTTGCATATTTAGTATGTGCATATACATTTTACATACATTTATATGTGAAGAATTACTCAACATATGCTCGTATTTATTCATTTATTGTACATATTTATTTTACTATGGTTTATACAATTTAAAACATTGCACATATATGTAAGTTTATGAGCATAAATCAGAGCCGTAGTCTGACATTCAAAATCGAGGAGACTATTTCCTATCTGAGCTACAGTATCTGGAGGGTATGCTCCCTTGACCATCCCCCTGCCCCTGGAAAATACCTACGCCCTGAAATGCATTTCCTGCCTTTCCTGCGTATTCCTGTTATTAAGATATTTATTAAGTTGTTCAGGTAAGTCTTCTTTCTTGTTTTTTTTTTACAACATGGCTGTGAGAAAATCATGCTATACGTCTCACACACCAATTAATTCTTACATATAGAAACATGCACTTATGGAACACTGAACATTATGCCAACGGTTCTAAAAGTGTCTCCAAACGTGCTCGTTTGAGGCTGTGAATCACTACGCATCTTTAAACTGTTATATCTTCACCAAACAGTACTCAATGTCATCCAAACTTTGCAGAACTCATGAAAATGTTCCAGTGTTCTCATATGTACAAATAATATGACGATTTTAAGCATTTTCAACAAAAATAATGCCCAACTGATTTATACAGCTCTAATTTCTTGGGCCCGATAATCTTGCTACCGTCACTAAGGGGAGGTAATTTGTAAGTGAGACCCTTAATGCTATTTTTTGTAGCTTCAGAAAATATCGAGGAGTAAACTTCCTCCTCCTGCCCTGTGTGGCTGCGGCACTATAAATGTAATACTATAGTAATTGAATAAATTAATTTATTGACTATTAAAAAATCACTGTCGTCAAGTTTTGCTGACTTTTATTTTGCCACCTAACTTAAAAAAAAATACTATAAAAAGATAAAATTAGACGGTAAACGTTGTTTGCCCTTATCAAGGACTTATATCTCTATATAATTCTATGCCTTTATCTATTATTTACTTCTAACAGTGTGGAAAATGTTGGTATACAACATCAGTGGTTAAATATAACAGGTATGGTGCAAGAACATTTTAAAATATCAAGTTTTAGATTATTTGGTGTAAAAAGTAACAATTTAAAAGAGGGGGGGGCGGGTATTTTCTTAAATATATGTTAGTTTCTTTGGTATTATTTTGTCAAGCAATGTTGTTGTGATGAAAAAATGTCTTTTATATATCATTTATAGCATATGTATGAAAAATAAAACTATATCATTGGGTTAAGTAGTTGGTTTGATTGTTTTGCTTTCTCAAGTGGGATAGGGGCATTGGACACTTAAAATTAAGATAATTTCCATTCTAGACGGTGAGCTCTTCTTAACTTCAGAAATACATCTCTCAGAAAATGATAATGATTACTAGAAAAGCAAGTTTAGGTAATGTTATAAGTTTGCATAACAGATTTAAATCTTTAAAGGGAATATATAAGGATTTTCAAAATTTTAAAACAGGCTTAAAACATTTTCCCTCAATATACCATGCCTATATATACTCACTGACCCAAATTGCCAAGAAGATGTCTATTCAACCATTCCAAAATAACATATTCTTAAGGGCTTTTCTAACTTGTGTTACGCACCTAGGTTTGACTAAAATACATTCCCCGCATAAAGTTTCAAGTACACCTCTCCAATTTAGAAATCGATATTTTCAGGTTTTGGTGAATTTGACATTCCGAACTATTCGGATTTTATTTATCAATGATAATTAGATGCTTTTTTATCCATTTTAATAATAATTATATTTTTAAGACATATATAGTGTTTATCCTGATAATCCTCAGCAGCGTGTAATCTTCACCGTATATTGGATGCCCCTCCTTGTTCTGTTGCTGAAATAAGTAGAAAATTAACAGCAGCAAAACAAGAAAGGGTATTTGAGGCTGCATGTAATGAATAGCATTACTAAGAGCATGCATTGTATAAGTATGACAACATTTTAACACGGCTCTTTTGTGAATAATAAAGTTCAAGAAATGTAACTCAAGTCCAGAAAAAAAGTAGAAAAACTGTAGTTACCTCCCTTGAATATGCGATTCATTAATTCATTAGAGGTATCTGACCAGATTGTTACTAACGGTACTTGTCGGTCGAATTCATAATTTTGACTCACCAACACAAAATCTTCCGCTTTTTAACTAAGTTCATAGGTGTAAATACTTGATTTGGTCAAACATGGCCAGTATTGGGTAACACAGTGCAAACACGCGTGACCTATTAGGCTAAGCTATGGGGTGGTGCAAAAAAATCGGAGGAAAAGTGTTCGCTTCATCTAACATTTTAGCTGATAACTTTCTTATTTTTTCATGCTAGGGTATACTTTTTTAATTGCACCACTCCATACCAGAATTGTTTCAATTGAACATAATACGCCCTTGCACTTTTGCAAAAAAAATACAATATTTGCATGGCCACTTAATAGCACCGACGGTACATCTTTGTACAGACACGGCGTTCGTCTTTGTTTCGTGTATTTTGATGAAATATTAAAGAAATATAAAATACTTCAGTTTTTTAACTTTTAAAATTGGTTAAACATAGTTTTTTTTCAATATATCTTGCCTATATATTTATATATACTCATTGACCCTGTATTGCCAAAAGGATATCTATTTAAACATGCCAAAATCATATTAAAAAGGGCTTCCCTAACTTGGGCTACGCACCTAGGTTAGACTTAGGTAGATTTCAAGCTTAAGATTGCAACATATTTTGAGACTTGTTATATGAGTCATGTAATGTCATTTTGATTTTAATTTCATCCATTATACAGGTTTACACTAGTAAAAAATGTTTCAACTAAGAAAGATTCCAAGTGACGATGCGAAAGTTGCGAAGCAGTATTGAAGAGGTGTCTACTTTTAGGATGGGTATTTCGTTTTAAACTCCAATTTAAATATCGATTTTGTCACGTTTTGGTGGATTTGACATTTCAAACTATTCGAATTCTATTTATCAATGATAATGAGATGCCTTTTATCTATTTTGATAATTATTTTAGTTTTTCAGACATTTTAAAGCGTTTCTCCTGAAATATTCCCTTTTAAAAAGTTATCCGCATTTATTTTACCTATTGCGAGCACTTTTCCTCCTATTTTTGCACCACCCCACAACACGTCGCCACGGATAAGTTACGTGCTACTGAATTATCAATAATGCCAATTGTATGATCCCTTTGATATTCTTTTTTATTATCTTCTGCCTCTCGAGTTGTGCAAAAAAATAGTTATGCTTGAAAAGATAGTGTTACGTTATTTAATGTAACATTATAAAACAAATACATCACAAAATACTTGTACGTCATTGCCAATTCTCACTACACAGACATTCCAAAGTGGAGGTCTGGTGGTAGAATGCGGAATGGTGTGGTTTCGACCCCCGGCCGAGAAATACCAATTATTTTGAAAAATGGTACAAGTAGTTTCCTTGTTGTTGGCACTCAGAATTTACAAAATGCAAAAGACAATTAACTATTCACATAATAAGATTATGCGTAATGTTGTTTATCGATTTATTAAAAATGTGTTTACATAAACAAAATACTAAAACTATGATGAGAAAAAGAACATTATTGCATATAAAAATATATTAAAGTATCGAGTATCCCCTCAGATCAGATCAGAAAATAACTGGTTTGCAGCATACACATAGGAGTTGATAAAAAGGTAACATTGTACAAGTAAAACAAAAAATGCACTATTTGCATAGGTAATAATTATGCACATATTAAAACAGGTTTGGCACAAACACGAATCAAAGATGGGTGGGAAATATGATTACTGTCTTATCAACATTTGACAAGTTATAAAAATTATCATTAATTGCAGCTGCATTTTTAAATAAAGCATTCTAAGAACAGTATACAGATGGCATTCTAGAATTACATGAAGTTCATCTTCCACTGTGTTACAAGAGGGACATGTTCTACCTTCTTACTTAAGAATATCACATGTATCGGTCTCATTTCTTATTGGGGTCAACACCACAACAAAACTTACTAGAAGCAGACCTATGCCTTTAAGGTAAATAGAATTTTACAATCATTTTCAACTTAAAAAATATTTTTTAAAGAAACGGTAGGTGCGTAATTTGTTTCGTCCTTTACCTGACATACTGTCCACTCGCCTATGACCTCTTTATGTGTCGATGTGCTGTAAAACACAATGTATTCAATACTCATTTTCGCTTTGAATTGTCCATTGCTATGGAGTCTAGTTTCAATCTTTATTTCAGTCTCTTTTTTGTTCACGCATACAATTAAACGTATTGAAAATAAAACAAAATATAAGTATATAGCCATTCTTTATAGAATTAAAAGAGACTCGTGAGAAAGCGCATTGAAATACCATATACTCATACATATCTTTATACATACAGGGTAAGCAAACATTGAGGCAAACCACTGTTTTAATGTTTTCTTTAAATGTTGTTCACTTGAGCACCGGGTTGTATTTGAATGAGTTTTGCTTTTTTAAAGAGAATATATAAAAAGTATCAAGATTTTTAAAAAAATTAAAATCGGCTAAAAACATTTTTTTTCCAATATACCATACCTATATATACTCACTGATCCCATATTGCCAAATATATATATTTAAACATGCCAAAAATAATATATTAAAAAGGGCTTTCCTAACCTAGGTTAGACTAAAATATATTTCCCGCTTAAATGTAATGGCAACATAGTTTGTAACTTATTAAATGAGTCGTCTTATTTTATATTGATTTCAAGTTCATTGTTTTATCTTAAAAAGAGTCAGAATGACGATGGGATGGTCGTCAAACAGTCATATATATGTGCTGTCAATTTTTAGAATGGGTATTTCGTTTCAAGGTTACCATTCCAGTTAACATATCGATGTTGTCACCTTTTGGTGGATTTGACATACTAAACTATTCATTTTGATAATTATTTTATAGCGTTTTTTCCTGATACACTCCCTTTAAGACCTGTTTCTAAGCTATAACACATTTATTCATGCTCTGCTCAATTTCGTTCTAAATTTCAATTTCAAGGATTCATATTCGTCGCCTCATCTTAGCCGTTCCCGAATATCAAGGTTTAGTTTAAACATATTTTCATAATCCACACAATAAGTAAGTGGATTGCATAGGCGTATCAGCCGGCGGGGGAGGGCAATGTGGGGGCCCCAATATTCGTGTTTTGATGAATTGTTGTACCTGCGTAAATATAAATGTATGTTCGTCACTGGTATATGTACTCTTATCAAATAAAAGTGGACGTGTACTTAAGGGATGTAAACGGAGTGTAGACCAAACTAGACGACGTTGCTCATCATTATATGTAGGAAGTAGTGTTTGGTGTCTTCTTTAAGGTTTTCAGTCTAAAATTCAACTCATATTCAAATATTGGTCATATTTTTAAGACTTTTCAATTCAAAGTCAATTCTTTAGTAAAATGTAATTATCTAGTATCTTTTCTTCAAGACCATCATTGTCCATGAATATTTACGAGGAAATGTGGCCAACCCTTGTAATGTTTTTATTTTTTTTTTTTAATGAATTACAAATTCTGGAATAGTGACGAGTTTTAAAGCATATATGTTAGACTTACAACTTGGATGAATTAACGCCCATTGTTTCATTTTTTTAATGGGGCTTAACGCCATTTTCAACACATTTGAAGCTATATCACCCCGTCCAACGTATACGTTACATAAGCGGCTACTACGCCGCATTTTCGGTGATAACTACACACGATAAATCGGTATTTGATGTTATTTTTGTGCACGCAGTTGGGCAGTGAGGTAAGAAACCCCCTTTATTTTCATATCATTATTTCGTTTTTAAATCAGAGATAAAGCCGAAACGAGCGACATTCTATTTAAGCTTTAAGTAAACATATGTTTTTAAATGGAAACATCACCGTTTTCTCAAACATTCGAGAAAAGTGACGGATTGAACTATTTTCAGATTGAAAACAGCTCAATTTATTACTTCGGAAGCATTTCTGGGACTACTTTATGTGTTTTACATTTGTTTTGTGTATCAACATACCAAAGTATGTCATTAAAAATACAAGTTATTGTTATAAGGCTGCTAAACGTCAAAATTTGCTTAGTACGTAGCATAAATAGGTGCATCGTATATTGTATACGGTTTGCTAGTACTGCAAATAGCCTAATTTTGACATCCTCATTAATTTGAGGTCAACCCATCCAGTGAGATGTGGTTGTCGTACAATTGCTACAATCACCTATCGTGGAGGATTCAGCACCTTTAACTGTATTCTCTCTATCTTTCTTATGTATAATTAGATAACTTTCTTTTCTTGTGTTTGAATAAACCGGTTTGAGTCCATATTTAATATGGATGACATATTTTGATAACTGGTTTTTCAAACACTATTACTACCAGTACACCGTTCTTAATTTAGATTTGTCTGCTAAAACATTCTTTATTCTTCCTAAGGGTTTTTATTTTGTACATTCCCGTCTGTTACTCTAACTTTACTATCTTTCAGTCTTAAGTGTGCTTATTCGTGTTCTAAATACTTGCTCCGAGGCACAACCGTTCATATTTCTTATCTTTCGTTTAATTTCGGTACAGTACGCTATAGCACAGGTGACCAATATAGTGGCCCTTTTAATGTTAAAATTAAACTGTATCTTTGCAAACATTTAAAGAATAAATGAATGTCGACATATATCTTAAAACACCATTTACATTAAAACAAACATTTCTGTGGCAAAGAAAGAAAAAGCTACATTCAACACACAAATGAAAATAATTTACCGGCTCGTTGCACGGAACATTATTAGTATTGTTTAAATATACACAACACATTTCAATGAACAGTTGCGATACTGTCTATAAACGCAAGCTGATTGCAATAATAAATGTATGATCACAATGAATACAAAAACAGTGAGTGTTGTATTAAACAGCCACTGATGCTAGCGTAGATCACTCTGGTAAAATTAAATGTCGTACCGACGCTCAATGTCGTGGCCGACGTTATATGTCGCAACGCGGACACAAACGATATAGGGCTAACACCACTGTTCTCTCCCTTGAGTACTACAGACCTACAGTTGAAGGAGGTAGAAATTAAACATTAATCGTCTTTTTCTTCTTTTTTCCAGGGCTTTGTATTGCAGTGATTTATTTTTTCCTACCATTTGTCAAATGGTCAGTATTTTAGAAATCACCGCACCCCCTCTCCTTACTCCTTTATTCCAAATTTTAAAAAGTAAAGCTTGATTATCTTGAATGTAATGACAAACTATACTTCAACAAACAAAAGTAATCTAATTGAGATAGTAACCTCATGTATTTTGAAGAAAAGAGGGACGGGTGAAAATATCATAGAAATTTGCTATTATTTTCACCACCACCCATCCTCCGCACCCCACTTCAAATACTCTTTTATACAAAGTTTCATATTTTAGATTATAGCTTGATTGTCTATACTATAATGACAAACTATACTTGAACAAACAAGAGTAATCTAATTTAGATAGTAACCAAATGTGTTTTGTAAGAAAAGAGGAGCGGGTGAAAATATTAAAGTCATTATATTTTATATTAAACTTTTATCTCATGTTTCATATTTTAAATTAAAGCTTGGTTATCTTCACTATAACGACAAACTATACTTCAACAAATAAATTTAACTTGATTGAATTCAGATAGTTACCTAATGTATTTTGAAGAAAAGAGGGGCGGGTGAAAATGTTATAGCCATTATATTTTCACCCCACTCCCATATTTCTTGTTTTAAAAAGTATAATTTGATTCACACACCTCCATAATATTTTTTACTTTTAAGTTTGCTTCACCATGAATACAATGCTTTTTTATCATAATAAGAGGATTTTTATATTTTTTTTTAAATATTAGGGGATGGGGGTGAAACTATAATGGCTACATTATTTTCATCCCCTCCTCTCCCTCTGTTATTTTTCTTCTAAGTTTGCTTCATCATAAATGCAAGTTTTATGCTTTATTATCATAATAAGTAGTTTAATTTTGGAGGGAAATAATTGGGGAGTGAAAATATTTAGTGAGAGTAGGGGTGGGGGATGGGGTGAAAGTATCATAGCAAAATTCTATAATGTTTTCACCCGCGGGTGAAAATGTTATACGGGTGAAAATATTATCTGACACTGGCACTGTATTTAGCAGGTGTGCGTGACGTAGTTCTCTACCTTGATTGGAATCGTATTCAAAATTTAAATTTCTTTTTGTAAATCGTGTAAACTCTAAAAAGCGGGGCGGTAGTGAAATGGATTGAGTGTTGACCGCTCACGCCAGAGGTTGCGGGTTCGATCATCAGGTCGGCAGAATACTTCTCATGAAACAACACTCAGTACTGGTTCTACCCAAGAAGCAGACTCGAGAGCGGTTCATATAAGTTCTGAGCTAAATCGATCAAAACCTGTGGTTTAAAACAGTTAAAACAGCGTGTTTCTGTAGGTAAATATAGTAATTATCTGTTTAATTGATATCATTTGGATTTAAAGGGAATTTATCAGGATTATTCAAACTTTTAAAATTGGCTAAAATATTTTTTCCAATATATCAGGCCTGTATATGCCCACTGACCCCTTATTGCTAAATATATATATTTAAACCTGTCAAAATAATATATCAAAAAAGATTTCCTAACTTGGGCTACGCGCCCAGGTTAAACTAAAGTAGAGTCCCCGCTTAAAAGTGCAACATATTTTGAGATTTATTAAATGAGTCACGTGATTTCGTTGATCCATTATACACAGGGGTGGATCCAGGGTTTCAGTTTAAATAAAAACACTCATTGGCCAGCACCGGTTTATGCTAAAACATTGACGAATAAAACGAAAAATTACGACCTTTGTATTAACGAATTTCTCATAAATACGATAAACTATCAGGACGGAATCAACCATTATCTTAGAATGATACCTTCCTCTTTGTGATTCAATAAACCTTCCAGTATTTACTGATCAGAAAGTTATAGGTGATGCACCTTTTAAGTAGTCGAGTCTTGTGTACATTTAGGTTCTGACTTAACGCTGCTCCATAGGTGCAGACGAGACACTGCCTATTTTAATGACGTGGCGTAATTAAGCCAGGATGTCAAAAACATATTTCCAATATGTTAATTTCCAGACTTCATCCCCTACTACTTCTACTATTTCTACTACTAACTACTACTACTACTACTACTACTACTACTACTACTACTACTAATAATAATAATAATAATAATAATAATAATAATAATAATAATAATATTAATAATAATAATAGTAATAATAGTAATAATAATAATAATAATAATAATACAAATGTATATATGTGGAGATACTTATGTGTGAACAACCAGACGTAAATTTGTGAAGAACCAGAAATAAATGCACAGACCAGTCTACGGCGAGCGCGCCTAACTACAATGCAAACCAAAGACACAATACTATAGGATCAACCAACCCAATAGAACTTGTATCGACCGTATGACTTATATACAATGGTTTTATATGCAGCATTTATGGACTGTTAGGACAATTTAAATATAAAAACAATATTATTTACCATCTTAATTTTTTCCGTCTTCTGTGTTATTCTTGTTTTGATGCTGCAGTTGCTGGTGCTATTGTTGCTGCTACTGGTGTTATAACAGGGAAGGTGAGAAAAATATGGATATTAGTTTTCGTGGTACTATTTCCGAATATACCGGAAGACGCTGTTCTTTATTTTTTCTATAGTTAGACTATAAATAACGTATTCATAGATGAATCAATTTTTTTTCAGATGGATGGGGGAATCCATTTTGATTTTATAAATCTTAAAGGAGTTTTCAAATTCCGTGAGTGTAGGGTGTGGGGTAGGTCGGGGATCAAGGTATATGTTTTCGTCACTTTGTCGTCCTCAGAGCCAGTACATATGCGTCCTTTAGCTCCGCTGTTGGTATTTACAATATCAAGAAGAAGTATACATGTTTTTATTTTATATGTATGTATTATTCCACATGATAAAGCGGGGTAAGATAAACTCTTGCTTGCTTTATCGGTAGGGAAGTTTTATCAAGCAGCAACACACAAATTGATAACGTCTTTGCTTTTGCGTTATGTCAAACCAAGGTTTAGACACTTTTTTCGACCGTTGATAAACTGTTAAATAATTTCAATAAATATAAACTAATAATCATAACCAAGTTATATATTTGTTTTGTTTTAACTTCATCAAATTTGAACTACATGCGTTTGTTTACTGCGATAAAATCAGTTGTTGCTTTTTATAAAAACAAATAAATAAAACACGCAAATAATTGCATGATAGAATTTAATACCCAGTGACTCATAGTCTTAAACTTACCAGGTTGGTGCTTGATTATTTCTTCTACCTCACCTGATAAATTTTAGACTATCAGGCACTAATATGGTATTGTTTTCATGCAGTCGTATTTTACTTCGCATGGACATAGTACCGCCATCGGAAACAGAAAATGCTTCCGCTGGCCATAATAGCGGTTATGTAAATAGTCCGTGTTTCTTCTTTAAAAATGTATTTCCTTATTTCTGTGCTGCTCATTTTCTTTATTTTAACGGCATCATTTATGTATTTTGAAAGCATTTTCATGTTTGAATAGTGAATTTAGAAAAAAAATATTCTTGGAAATTAGGGTACGAAAACATAATTTTGGAAGTCTATTTTCACGTTGTGAACAGTGTACACACTGAACAGAAATGAAAATCCCTTGCATGTTTCATGATCTTTACTTTTCTCATTATACTTTGGTAGTGCAGAAGTTGGCATACAGATAAATGTTAGTTTCACTTCTTTCATTTCATGAATGACAAGCAGGCAAACCAGGGGTTGTGGGTAAGATCCCCAGCGCGACCCGATGCCTCTCAAAATCAACACATAGTCTGGTTCTACCCAGGAAGCGGACTCGAGAGTGCTTCAAATAAGCGCTGACGTTTCTTTGCAATCAAGCTAAAATAGATAAAATTAGTATAAACCATGCAATATATATAAATATAAACATTCAGCCATGTTTTATTAAAGTGTTAATATAAGCATCAGCATCAGCATCAGCATCAGCATCAGCATCACGTCACGTCACGTCACGTCACGTCACGTCACATCACATCACATCACATCATTATCATCATCA
>CM055897.1:69952835-70265335 GCA_029582155.1 Panopea generosa
GCAACGAAGCCCTTTTTAGAATTTATAATTCTCTATTTCACTTCCTTGGGTGTGAGGGTGGGATTACCATCTTGGTATGAAAATACAAAAAAAAACTAACATTTATTTTTCAAAACTATACTTAAATTGCATCCTGGGTACGATTTATATATATACACTCATTAAACATGTTCATGTTTCGTTACGGTATAAAAAAACACACTAAATATGCTTATAAATCATTCAAACTAGAGCTGTTCTTAATCAAAATGGAACTATATTTACCAAACCGTTATTTGGGAACACAAAACGCCTACTTAAATCTGAAAATAAATAGTAATAAAAATGTGATTTTTATATTTTCTGTTAAAGTATGGTTGTCATGAATTGTTTCTAAAGAAATGCCTTATCAATTGGTGATGGTGTATATAGTTACTTAATGAATTGGGGAGGTTGTACAAAAAAATGTGATATTTCAGACCCAGAACATTGATAAAGTTGGACTAAAAAATCTAAATTGTTTAAGCATATTCCGATAAGAATACGTGTCTAAGACTGCGCCTCTTTCCCCCATTTTGGTCACTGCGTTAACTGCCAATTCTTAATTTATATCGTGTTTAAGACAATGTTCTTTAGAACGTCGTTACACCGAGCTGTTTCTATTTTTCATTTAAAGAAAAAAGAACATTAATATATTATTTTTTTCATTTGCAAAATGTAGTTAATGCTTGTCTCGTATTTTGCCTGCAGAAATATCAATAATGAGCTTTTTTCTTCGTACAGTCTTCAGAGACGTAACTGGGAAAATAGCCGTTATTTATGTATGAGATATAATGGTTGCAAATTGACTACATTATCACATTTCTGTCAATATCGATCTGCTTCGGAATCCTTCGGACAACGTCTGAAAAGCACGAGACAACGTCTCAGCCAATGAGATTACGACAATCGCTGGCGCGTGAGATTCCTTTTTAATAATCAAACACCGTTAATTTTTATTGGCTAAAACTGCTCTGCTGTCTTCCTATTTGCTTTTAGTATAAAATAACAACGACGGACAATTTCATTACGTCTTCTAATTTCCTAGCAATAGTTACAACCTAAAATCCTGTGGTTAATAACACATTTATAATTAATTGAATAAGAAAATTATTGTTTTTAATTTTCACTCAATACCGTCAAGTGCTACGTTTTGCAAATACCGCTTAACTTAGTTATTTTAAAACATCATACTGAAAATGCTTTCCGACGACGGTAGATTGTCTTTAGGAGCGGATGTACGTGATGACAAGCGAAAACTTGAGGACTTTGGATCTTTATACAACCTCGAGCACGGACAGTCCTCTTCCAGACAGCTTAATGATGTTACAGGTATGTAAACACATTTTTTCTTGTAAATAAAATTATATTTCTATAAGTATCTTTTGGTTTCTAAATATAATTTACACCATTGATCTAATTTGTTTATACCTAATATACTCATAACATTTGCGCAGTTATACCTTTACAAACTAAATATATCATCATTAAGTAATTTATTATCACAAAATTGAATTTTGTTAATTGCGTTAATTTCTCTCGGCGGAATATTGAACAAGGGCGAACCGACATTATTGCGAGACTGAATGGTCTCAGGTGATCTCTACTTGATGATATCGTCTCGTAACACATTTAAACGTAAGTAATTTCATTTCTCCTCAACAAGTGTCTAACGTAAAGGTGCTCTCCGAAATTATCGCACGCATAAGTTGAATAAAACGAATAAAAACGAGCTCTCCACAGGGACCCTACATTTTATTGTTTACCCTCCAAACACAATCAGGGTACATAAAGAGATAGCAAACCATATTTACTATAAGGTAATTTTATTTACGGATAAACGAATTTCGATCAAGGCGGTCTGATTCCTATCATGGATTGTAGGATGCTGTCGGAATTAAGTTGCTGGCGTTAATTAATGAAATTAATAACAACCGCAGTAAATCATATTATTTTAACACTCGTAGGGTGCAAGGACTGTAATAAACGAACGACAGCTAATCTTAAGGTTATGAAATTGAAGTAACTCAATAGAAGGGGTCTTCTTGTAAATAAGTAATCAAATTCTGGGCACAGAAATAAAATAGAAACGTTTGCTTCAGGGTTTCATACAGCGTGTGTAAGGGAGTGCGTGAACGTTTCTAAATAATTATAAATATTTCAATTTTGAGTTAAAGACTAGATTCTCTTTTCTGTTTTCTTTTTGGATATTACTGGGACTTTATCAGTTAAAGGAAACAAAACGGGTACTTAATTCGTTTACTCATTCTGTTTTGAATAACTATAGCTATGTACGTTATCACCAAAAGCAAAATTTTAAATAATAAAACTTTATAATAGCTTTATATAATTATATGTTATAATGTAGCATAAATGACACTAAATTCTCTTTTCTCTTTTTTTTTTTGATATTACTGAGACTTTACCAGTTAAAGGAAACAAAACGGGTACTTAATTCGTTTACTGATTCTGTATTGAAACATTATCACCAAAAAAAATTTTTAAATAATAAACTTTATAATAACTTTATATAATTATATATAATAATCAATGAATTACATAGAAATAATAATGTAGCATGATTTAATTTAGAGCGCATATCAGTGGGAATTGTTTTAAGGTTTTTATAAAATGTTGACATCAGTCTTAACACTGTTCTTATTCATTAATTTTTTGGAGTTTAGTTTAGGCGGACATTTAAGAATAAGTTAAATGTTAAACTGCAGATTAGTTCTGTAGCTTTTTTTTTGCTTTAAATGTTTTCGTATATTTTTGTGCGTGTTTTTTTGTATCTCTTTTCAAATATAGGAGCATATGGTCCAGTGGTAGAGCACTGAACCCAGGATCGGAGGGTCGTTGGTTCGATCTTCCCTCCAAGGCTATGGGTGGGGTTCTTGAGCAAGCCACTTTTTTCGCATATGCTTAGTATTTGTTCTACCCAGGAAGCCTTCGAGCTGAGTTGTATAAGTTTCACACTCGACATCAAATATATAAGTTTAAATTAAAATTAAACTAAACAAGTTTGCTGTTTCAAAACATAAAAAAATGTTAATAACGGCAAACGTTCACAAATTGAGCGAGAGCAAATGGTGACAAAGTAGGAAAGGTTTAAACTTATTTATTTAGCATCACTTATGAAACAAGTTACTAAGAGAAAAACAGACTCGAAGTCATTTTGGGTAGAAACAGTATTAAGGATACGTCTTCATCAGAGACACCACACATGGCTGCAGCATGGGATCGAACCCCGACATTCCGATCTTTGATCCGATGCCTTAACACTAAGTGAAATATTCTTAACTTAGCAAACTATTTTCTCTTTTTTTATATACATTATTTCTCTTATGAACTATTTCTCTGATTTAAACAAAAAATGCACAGAGACATACTATTATAATCAAATGAATCAGAAAGGGAAAGTTAAAATTTAGGAAATGGGCGTAAAACCGTGTTTTTTTTTCTTACCATTGGAAACATTAGAAAACATTGAAAATCAACACATACATACAAACATACATTGTTGGTTTCATGAATTATTCTCCATAAATAAATGCATACATATTTATTTTGATTTATTTTGAGGCAATGCATGAAATGTCAAGTGAAGTTAGCTGATGAAACAAATTGAAATTGTCAGGTAGCTGAAAATAAGTCATTATGTGTTGATTTTACATAGCCTCAATGTTCTTTTCTTAGCCAAGTCCAAATTTCAACGAAGTTACTTTTATACTTTTTGAGAAAATATATTAAATGTCAGGTGCATAAAATGTCAGGTGCATAAAATGTCAGGTGGCGGGTTAGCTGTTTCGTTCAGTATATTTTCGAAAACACAAATAATGCGTGCGCAGGAAAGCGGTACACCATGTGTCATCACGGCGAAGATTGTGACATTTGCTTCTTATATTTATATTTTATTAATATTTGTTAAAGTGTAATTATAATGATTTTTAATTCAAACGCTCCTGTTATAAAGTCGGCATTTTTATCAAATAAACCAAAAAAGATGGCGGGGTATTACTAGTACACTGTTACCAGGACTGAACATCTTTAGCCGTGTAAATCAGTATTTTAATTTGGTTCTACGCGAGAGTGGATACTGTAAGACGGACATTTATAAATAATATAAACATATTCTACATAGTTGTCATTGTTTATATATATAAGACAAACATATTATATAAAACTAACGAATCCCAACAGTATTCTTTCTTTATTTCTTATTTAACATTACGATATGATTTGTGGGGGGTGTGGGGATGGCCAGGGGGTTAACTACAAAACAACCATTATATAACTTTTGAATGGAAACGTAGGCTAACCTCGTTCAAAGTATAAATTTAGAAAAAAATATTTATTTTATAAAAATGAAGGTGTTATTATAAATGAAACATATACATTATTTTGCTGTATTTTTGTACAAACGCAACTATATCGCAGTAAATAAATAAGGTTTAAAAGAGTTATGCTATATAATTACAAAATATGTATACTGCAACTAAAAATCAAAGAAAGTACTTGAACTTTTACTTTAAACTGCGATATTTGAATTTCAGTACCATTTTGCGTGTTTAAAACATTATAAAACATCTAAGGTTGCATACACCTTACATTTTATGTAAATGAAATCCCTTGCCTGTGAAATTTGAATGAGTCATTTGCCAAATTGTTAATTCTTCGCATGCTATTTTATTAACATTTAGTAGAGAGATGCAAGTTTCCTATCCTTCTATATAAGTCCTTGGTTTTAATAATGAAATCGTTAACTATTACAACAAAACCATTTAGAGACTGGCTTATGTCTTTATTTAAACATTCAGTTTTTGGTGTAACATATATTTACACATAAATAAATATCATTGACCTATATTTTACCGGAGACATATAAACATTAAAAGTCACAAAGTTTTTGCTTAATCGTGTTGTTGTCAGATGCATCTATAAATATAATAACTCTTTTACCTTGCTGTTAATATGACATAAGTTTTTCACTCAAAATATTTCTTTTATAATGCTGCTGTTGCATTTAACTAACCAAGATTTTTACTTTTAACGTTGTTTTTTTAACGACATATAAGGGAGTCAGAACACGTTTAATGTACTTCTTGCCCACTTTTTCATCACCGTCCCAACACTTTTATTTTATTTTTATGTTTAACTCATTATCTTTACAACAAAACTATTTATCAATTTATTTCCATCAATTGATTGATTCGCTCGTTTATTCGTTCGTTCTTTCGTTTATGCATTCATTCATTCGGTCGGTCGGTCGGTCGGTCGGTCGGTCGGTCGGTCGGTCGGTCATGCATTGTTTAACAGAAACAATATTAATTTTAACATATTTTTTTTATATGTGAACGCCTTAAATCACGCTCAAAATAAAATTAAAAAATGCTCCCACAGGCTATCTTTAGCTAACCTGAATATAGCAACACGTTCGAAAGTGAAACGTCAAATTAGGCCTCTATTTTAGCAACATACAATTTTCTTTTTGTCGCAATACCTGTTACACGTTGATCAAACCCCTGATTTCTTTCTAAGTTTCCGAGCACGTTAAATTGCCCAATTATTGGTCAATATTTAGCCGTCAAATTTGATACCTCGGAGACGTCATTACGAGGTCACGTGAACACGTGAACTTTGGCGCCATCTGTTTACACCTTCCGTTATCATCGAAGACGGAGAAATTGTTCATATTTTTGTAGGTGTGATTAATAATTGATAATGCCGACAATTGTTAATATTGATTCGGTTCGTTTGTAGTTTCTGCCAATATGTTTCGTATGTAGCCGCAATGTTTACGACTGGATGCAATAATGTTTTAGGATGCATGATGTGATTTTGAATATAAAAATGGCGTGCAGTTGAGCGCATAAAAGACAAATATGTTACGCATTTTGTTGTCCGCTTATGCTTAACACTGGTTCTTCTCAGGAAGACATCTGGCATGATTTTTTTCTCAGTAAGAACTGGTTTAACAATCGATGTAAAATGAATATGTTGAAACTAAGCTGACAGTTACTGAGCAAATTACTCATATAAAACGTATTTAATGATATATATTTATTTTAAATTGACGAGAGAAAAAAAGATGGCCACTTAAAATAGTATCGATTATTTTTATAAATAATATCAAAATTCACCGTTCTCCAGCCGCAGACATTTGATTTTAATCAGTTCTTTCGTTAAAGACTTTATTATTATTATTTTCTAAAATAAATATTCAGTCGATGGCAATATTTGACGAACCTTGACGGAAACGAATATAATGTTTAAATGGTTGTGAGTCATGGATCGTGAAGGGAGGGGGTTTTTTTGTTAATCATTTTGTATCCCAGATCGGCAAATGTTTTATTTTCAGTAACATTTTCAAAACTGATTTTATGAGGAAATTTAAATCCATTATATAATTTAAAATGTATAAATTATATACGTGTAGAACAATAGATATTTAATATTTGAAATTCTAGAACAATCTGCGCTTTTTATTTAGTTTCAGAGATTAATATTTGTTTTTATTAACTATTCTTACAGCATGCTACTCTAACTGACGGTAAGCCGAAGTAACGCACAGTATGCATTTAACTTAGCTATCAGCAACAGCAGAATTTGCTGTATATATATATATATATATATATATATATATATATATTTCAGTTTATATTTTATTCATGCAACATATTTAAAGTTACTTTTATTGCTTTTATCCCGAATGCTCATCAAAAAGTAGCTCGAGCAAAATGTTAATATAAAAAGATATGGGGATCATTTCATTAACTTTCGTAAGTCTTAAGATTTTCGTACAATAAATTGCGAATCTAGGAACATTTCATTTGCACAGTATCTTTGACCATTTAAAAAAAAAACAGTTCAAAAAATGATGTAAGCGTTACACTTTAATGAAGTTCCCGATTTCTTTTTCTTAACTTCAAATTTTACACCACTAAGAAATTCGTTAACTTACGAACGTTAGTGAAACGGACCCATGGTTCGTAAGGATTAACAAATATAACGCTTAACTCAATATAAATAAGATGAGTAATTGGTTATTACGGACGGATAAACACCGCATTAGCACAACATGTGTGAGGGTTTTAATTTATTACGGATACATTCCGCGTTAACATAAGAACAACTTGCGACGTTTCTTTTTACGGATACATTTCGCGTTAGCATAAGAACAACGTGCGACGTTTCCTTTTTACTGATACATTCCACGTTAGAATAAGAAAAACGTGTGAGGATTTCTATTCATTACAGATAAATTCCGAGGTATAAAATAAAAAAGACGTATGAGGCTCCATTTTTATTACTTACATATCACGGATGCATTCTGCGTTAGCATGAGAAAATTGTGTGAGGTTTATTTTATTACGGATACATTCCGGGGTAGCATAAAAACAACGTGTGCTGTTTCCTTTTACGGATAAATTCCGCGGTAACATAAAAAAACGCTGAACGTGCGAGGTGTCCTGTTCACTACGGATAAGCTCCGTTGTAGCATGAGAACAATTTGTGAGTTTTTCTATGACAATGTGCGGGGTTCTTTTTATTTAAAAAAAATACATGATTATATTTTGATTGGTGTCTCATTTCTACTGTCACCAATGCATGTTCTTATTTTTGAAAAGAACATCATTATTCTGTACTTACATTAGACCATTAGGATATTCATCATCCAAACATTCGTTTTCATTTTAAGTGTTTAAACAATGGATATACATGTTGTTGTTTTTTGACCGGCTACATCATTTTTAGATTCAATATTTATAAAATAATTGCGATAAGAACCGTTTATTGAGAATTTCTATATTAATTAAATTAAATGTTAATTGCGAGTTTATTTACATCCCAGAATGGAAAAAATTAAGCAGATACCGCCTTTTTTATTCAATCATACAAAGCAATTTTCTCTACATGTCAGAAATTGTGTTTGAAAAGGTTAAATATGTTTAAGATTTCCATATTACATAACAATTTTCAGGGTTAGCACAGAGATTTATAATAATTTTCTTCTCTCGCGATGCACTGTAAATTATATAATGACTTTCATTAAAAGCTCATTCCAACTTTCCAAATATTTACTGTTTTTATCTGCACTTGAAACCGCGGGCTAAAGTAATTTTGATATTCGTTTTTTGTCCTCCGATAATTATACGCTTCTCAGCCTCCATTTCTGAAGAGTTACATTATTCAAATTATTTTACATCACCATATTACCATTACTTAGTATTATACTAACACCTTACCATTACTAGGAAACAGGGGTGCGTTTCACACAAAAAAAATACGACAAAAATCGTCGAAAACGTAAACCAACACTTAATCATATTATTGTTAATATTATTGAAATGAATCCAAAATCTAATATCATACAGAAAATTATATATTTTCTTGAAATATAATCATTTTAAATGTAGATAAAAATTTAAACTAACGGCATGAATTTGTCAAATTGACTTACGGTGATATTTATTGTAAGTTATTTTGTGAAGCGCAGCCCTGATGCATATAAGCTAGTATAGCTTTCATTTGTAATTTAATGTGTATATTGAATGTATGACTTCCATTATATTGTGAATAAAATATTGTTTAAACTAAATATTGAAACGAATATCAAAACTATGTTCGTGTTTCGTCCTACCTTCTCAGTCTTCATTTTTGAAGAGTTACACATTTAAATATCGAAAGTTAATAATCGAACATTAAACTAACTGCTATCAAAACGTTAGTCGAAATATTTCATGTTTATTTGGGGACAGATGAATGAATTACTGAGGGTCTCTTTCTTAATCACACGCACAAACACATATATATGAACAAAAGCGGACAATTTGGCCACTTAAAATGTTTTGTTTTTTTCTTATATGTTGGGGTAATTGTACACAATAACAAACGACAAGTTTCGTTCTTTTCCTGTAATAAAATAAGTTTTATTCAAGAGTATATCAAGTTCCTTATGTTTTACAGGCCAAGAAGGTGCATTTAAGAAAATCAAATCGGAACAGACCCCACCCGCTCCATCTTCTCTTGGAAACGGAAATTCGTCAACTTCACACAACCCAGGCACATGCCCAACCCCCGCAAGGCGGCGCCACAGAACGACCTTCACTCAAGAACAGTTGCAGGAACTGGAAGCGGCGTTTGCAAAGAGTCACTACCCAGACATATACTGTAGGGAGGAACTGGCGAGAATTACGAAGCTCAATGAAGCTCGGATCCAGGTCAGTGTTTTGCCATCTAAGGTGTTAACCCACCATTGATTGCTGTTCTTTATACAAATGTATTATAGTAAATAAAAAAAGTTTGCATGCTTGTTATTCATAGAGAGACACTTATGAAAGTAGTGAAATTTATATTTTATTTGTTGGCAACATCTGCACTAGATCTACTAAATTGTGATGAGAAAAGTAGGGGCAATGTGTCATCCGAGAGATTTTTGCTGTTTAGTGTGTACATTGTTGACAAAATGAAAGTATATTTCCGAAATTATATACTTATAACCCATTTTCAAAAGCATCATTCTTTCTAAATTCACAATTCAAAATGATAAACTTTCAAAATGTTCAAAATGAATCAATTATGTCATTCGAATAAAAAAAAATGAGCATTGAAATAAGGAAAATGCACTTTTCAATAAAAAGAAACAAGGAATATGTATCACCGCCATTATGCGACTTTTCGTTTCCAATGGTGGTACTTTGCCATAACAGTTAGTTTAAACATCATGATATTCAGAAAACATTAAAGTATAACATATACCAGTCTGTAAACAATATATATCCCACCATAGCTTTGTACTGACTGTTTGCCTACACTTAAGCTTCTCCTCTTAAGTAAAGTCAAGGTATAGTTTTGTATTATTACATTTAAGTTATTTTACTAGTTCTATTTAATACGTCAAATTCAATTTCTGTTTACAAAAACAAATTATAATTGATACTTTGTTTAGGTATATATGTAATCAGCATTGTTCTTTATATGTATATACATAGATAAATGTGATCGTTTAAACATAAAAAATATATGAATGAAAGTCAAAAATTTAGTGCACATTGTCTACTTCAAATAGCTGGCAAAATGACGGCTATTGGCACAGTATTTTTTAAAAATCCGGTTGTCTTCAAAATGTTTAGAGCTTCGTATAAACAATTATTCACAACAACTTGTCTTAAAAAGCCACTTTTGTTTCTTCTCTTGACTGGCTGCTTAAGACAGGTTTAACTGTATATTCGGTGACGGCAAATTCATTTCAACATGGCTGTGTTTTATAAGCTTCATTATAAATAACGTTAAAGAAAAGTATAAAATAAAATTATTTGTATACACATTTTGTTTGGACAAAGATATTCGAATTATGCTAGTTAAATGATATTGCATAATTATGGACTTGCTGCTTGTCATTGAATTGTCATCGCTCAGTTGCAGTAAGCACTAAAAGGCTCAACTTCAAGTTCCCATTTTGAAAAAGAGGAAACATCAAAAGAGGTGTTTTGAACCCTTTGCTGATATGATTATTGAATGCCCATTAACTGAGAAAGAAAGGAATGGCTCCTCGGATAGTAAGCATCAAAACACGCGACATCTGTTTACATCTCCTACCCTCTTAAGACATTTCTAAGCACTACCCACGTATGGTTTTCAATAATATGTTCAGGGCCCGTGGAACTCCCTGAAACTCCCTAATGGTCCTGGAAATACGCTTCGGCAAACATGTTCAAACGGTCATTGTTTCTTGGATTTCACTTGAAATTCTGGCAAAATACAAAACTGTCCCGTGGCGTTTTTCGATGGTTTTGTTTTCGAGACTTCAAAAATAATTTAAAATAACGGTACAATTTGTCAGGGACAGGGTGTAATTAGCTGAGAAAATGGAGAAAAATCTGCGAGAATCAATTAAGGGGCCGTTATTTCGGAGACCTCTCCGGTCGTCTTAATATTGTAGTTGAAGATGCAAGAGATAGCGCTATTGACGGTGTTTGGTTTCAAATTGGGACCGCTTTGTTGTTACGGTCACCGTTAATCGTTCGGTGAAATTATTTTGATGTCTTGCTATTTCTGGTGTGTTTGATTTGTTGCAATACATATGAAGTAGAAATTGATTCTAACGATGCGTTGATATTGTTTTATTTCGTTATTTATTTAAATAACAATTGATAAACAAAAAACTAAAAAATGACATTTATGTAATTATCATATATCATGTACAATCAATTTGCTCGCAATGCTTAAATGTTTTTATTTGTTTTGCTATTGTATTTTGTGAATAACATGTAAATGTATCATTAGAGGGCCCCCAGGAAGATTAATTTTAAACTAATTGGGCTACCCTCTTTAAATAAAGACTTCCATTCCATTCCATCCCAATCTTAGGAATGTTCGGACTGAAACGTAAAAAATGTATCAATGACTATAAAGCATGACAATATTGCGTAATATCTACTGTTTTAAAAATAGATAATAAAAATAATCACAGTCAATTGAATGCACTTGAATTGGTTTTAATTATTTTCTTATAGGATAATTTAACGTTCTCTGTTTTTTATAGTAGATTTGTGTTATAGATATAAAATGAGCGTTATTCTACAATAAATAATTAAAATTCCACTATTTATACTAGCGACTGTGTAGAAATATGAAATACATTTTCTAAACGTAAGACCTTTCGTGAAAAAGTGCCAAAGTGTGAAATATACAAAAAGTGTCACAATCAGGTGCTATAATTGGTAAGTTTCATCCTCGGCCTTAATAAAATATCCAGTTGTCTTTTATACATGTAGTCTGAAATTATCCACACTAGACCAGATCTCGTTAATAAATAGATATGTCTTTCGTATCGAGAATAATATAATAATTCTAAGAGGGTGGGGAAAAGAATTCTACCACGTGTGATCGAACTAGAAACACGATATAGTTTCGCTTCTTCCGTATCCATATCAGAGCACATTTACTATAATACTTATAACATATTAATTAATTTTGGAAAAAAATCTGTCTGTCTGATAAATCTTTTCCTGTGACAATTTTAAAATTATGATAAGCTACAACGTTTATCTTTTACTCGTAATTGTATTTATTTTCTGCGTACAAATTTTATATTTGCGCAATCAGCATACAAAAATGAGGCACTCTTCCGTGTTATTTAATTCCAGTTTTAGAGTTTAATTATTTCTTTTAATTTATAAAGTATATCAAGTATTGACGTTGAACTTCTAATCACAACTATTTCAAGACTAGAAGCGTCACGGTATTGTTCTTTTCTTTTATTTTACCCCTTCCCTTTTTTTAGTTTTTATGTCAATATAAATATATTTTTGTATAATCTCCAGAATTTCATAAACATATTTACAGGAGCGTATGAAAAATAGCAAATTATGCTCGAATATTCAAAGTTTATATACTTATTTGGTCAGAATGCTCATACGGTCAAGATTCGAATACATCTTACTTGATGTTACATTTGAGAACGATTTGTGGTGGGTTTTTTTCGGAGGATATTACTCCTTAATTTTGAGTAAAAACACATGTATGAAACATAACGATGCTTTTTTATTCATAACTTTGAACTATTAGAATTATTCAAAATTATCAAAAAACATTAATTCAGTGCTAGTTATTTGTTCTATTCTTCAATATATATTGTCATAATGTCTTTTTCAAGAAAGCGCATTTCTAATATACTATTTATCTTCTGTCATCGTCTCGTAAAGAAAATGGCATTGAGACGTTAAAGAGACATTGACAATAGATAAACATTTTGTAGAAAGAGAAAAACAACTTCCGTTTTTTTTAAAAAAAGGCTTTGTGCCGAAATCTTGATGAATAAAGAAAATGATACACATTGTATAATGAGTTTCTTTCTGAACATTGAACTTTGATTCAGTTTAATGAAAAAGTTCCCGTAATTAAAATGTTTTTTGCTTATTTTTTATTGAGTCTAAATATTGTTCCAAATATATGCGTGAATGTTTTTATTGATATGTGTAAACTCTCAATAAATTATGAAAACAGATTCGAATACCGAACAGAAAACTGTTTAACGTGAAATGGATTAATATCAGATTTAGGCTAAATGTACTGCCGAAACAAGTGCTAATTTGTATAAGTAAATAAAATTATCATTATAATTATCATCATCATTATCATCATCATCATCATCATCACCATCACTATCACCATCACCATCATCATCATCATCACCACCATTATTACCACCATCACCACGACCATCACCATCACCATCATTATCATTATAATATTGTTTCAATGAAAGACAATTTTGATAATATCACTTTTCTGCCGATGTCTAATCATCAATGATAAAGTATTGTTTGTTATGATTAAATCCAAATAAAAAAAAAATCATAGAGAAAAAAAGAAGAAAAATGTAGTCAGAGAAAACTATTTCCATTAGAATTTTTAATATAAACTATAAACTAGTAAGACTTGTCAGATGCGACTGGATTTCCATTAAAATGTATAAATGTTATCTTTATCTAAAGCTCATCCATGTACAATTTAACGTATATAAAAGAATATGTTTTCATAATGTAGTCATTTAAGAAAGAATTATAATAAACTATGCATATCAATGTATGGTGTAACAGTATGTTACATCGCACTATTTACATGTAATACTATTATTATATATATATTGTTAGGTGTATTTCTATTCTCCTTTGTATATATATTGAAGGTGAGTAGCACTCACTAATCCTATCTAAAATAATGTTACAAAGAATTTGAAGGAGAAAACGAAAAAAAAACAAAAAAACACATAGGCGCATTTAAAAAAAAGAATGTTTACAAAAATAGAGTATCCGATCAGAAGTAAGTTTACCTCTAATTGATTTAATTGTTCATACGTTTGAAACCTCTCAGTTTTAACCCTACATTTAAACACGGAAAAAATGTCTTTGTCTATGTATGTGCTTGTTGTTGTTTTTATTTTCATCATCGTTACTGACATCATTTTTTCCATCTTTTTTTAAAAAATAAAAATCAACCGCTACCGATTCATCTGACAATATGAAACACGATAACTAATACATCGTAATGCACGATTATGTCAATAATAAGTATTTTAGTTGAGCATGTGTTAAAAAAACTCACAATAAATGGAACGTGTCTATGCTAGATGACAAAATATCACGTGGTTATTTTTTTTCTTCCGAGACTCGCATTCGATCGAAGCGATGAAGCTATCCATGGCCAATGTAATTTTCAGAATAAATAACTGGCATAAATTGATACTAAAGCAATTTCCATACAGAGAGACCCCAGCAATTCTTCAAAATTAACGTTATAAACCTCTAGTAATATACTTTCAATAGATAAATATTCAAATACGTTTAACTACCATTTTTCGGATAACGAAATTTCGAATCTCGACTTTCTCCTTTCTTACGTACTCGGTAAGTTCCTCGCTCCTGGGAAGAACCAAATTCAATTTGCAAAATGGCGGTTGAGTGCGTCGTTTTCTCTCGCATGATGGCGGCAATGAATTTTTATCCATCATTACTGGGGAATTTCGACATGTTGAGGTCTTTAGACATTAGCGCAATGTCGCTTCTAATCAAAATATAGTCCCTAGAGCGGCGATGCAACGCGGAAGAATATTTATTATTCCGCGATGCTACCAGGGTTCAACATTAGCTGGGACCTATATTCCACTCAGATTTAAAACATCATTAAATATGCAGATTAGAGATGATGTGTTTTGTATATTTCGATACAGAACGAAAGAATTAATTATACGCCAAACAATGCATGCTTACATGGGATTCTTACACGGCATATCATTCCAAGACATGTTTGTAAATTATCGTCATCATTGTTCTCCAGCTACTTCTGGTAACAACCATAGTGCCGCCATTGGAAACAGGAAATGCTTCCGTGAGGTAGTCGCATAATGGCGGATATAAATAATCACTGTTTCTTCTCCTTAACAAATGTATTTTCCTTATTTTTGCTCATTTTTATTTGAATGGTATTATTGATGTATTTTGAACAGTTTGAAAGCATTGTCATGTTTGAACTGTGATTTTAGAAAATAAATTGATTCTTGGAAATTGGGGTATGAATACATGATTTCGGACACATGACCCCTACTTTTCTCATTATATTTTGACAAACAATAAAATATAAATTTCACTTCTTTCATTTGGGTCTCTCTATGAATGACAGGCATTCAATCTTTTTTTATTAACTATAGAATAGAGAACACAAACCAATGATGGTCTTTCACTTGTATTTTAACAAGGAATTATAGGTGTAAGTCCTTCATTGATTTATCTTCTTATTTCTATAGTAAATGAAATATTTTAAGTGCTTATTCATAGAAAGACCCAAATCAAAGAATAAAAAACGGGAACTTCCAGTTTGTTGAGTCCATGTTTCATTTGATCTGCTCAGTGTTTACACTGTAGACAAAGTTAAAGCAGTATCCAGGTACTCTAATTTCCAAACATCATTTTTTTCTTAATTCACGATTCAAACATGACGATGCTTTCAAAGTGTTCCAAATACACCAATAATGCCATTTAAGGAACTTGCATTTTTTAAATAAGAAGAAGCAATGATATCTTATCACCGCCATTATGCGATAACATTTTGGAACAGAAGTAAATTTAATTCGTAGTTTGATTGGCTTTCAGCGTCATGTCTTTGGCATATGACCTCTGTGTGCGCACCTATGTCTGAAAGAAGACTAAACTGTTCTAAATATCGCCAACGCTACGAAAACATAATCTAATATAACACTTTAAATTAATTTAATGGATTTCTAAAATGCGGTGCGAGCACACGTATACGCCATTAGACGTTCGGTAAAGTATCAAATCAATACATTTTTGATATTCAACAAATTCTGTATTCCAAACATATCAAAAACACAAATTATTGTTTCGTGAATTAGTATTTATATGAATGCCTTGGCGACTTCGCCCCACCCAGGACTGCCGCCCAATTCTAATCCCTCCCCCATATATAAACAATATTCATCATTTTTTTTTCTTTCTTTAAAAATGTATTACTAGTACGTATCATTATATGTAATATTTAGCTATGTAAAAATTACCTGAGCCGAAGTTTTCATCTTATTTAATATAATAATATTATATCATCTTATTTTGTATATTTATTATTATTATTAAATGGACACACATTGGCTGTCATATTGTATTATATGGAAGAATAATATTTTCATTAAATGAACATGACAATATTTATCTTTTGTTCTAATCCTGTTAATGCTTGGTATATTTATAACAAATTGTAATAAAAAAAGTATTATTACAAAATATCCGAATTTGAATATATACTATAGTATATAACAATAATATGTACACCGTAATAGGACACTTTGTCTCCGGGAATAGGTGTGGTACGTTTTTTTAAAATAAGATCTGTGCAGCGCTGTATAAATCTTTTTTTTATCTGTGGGAAACCCAATTGTGTAATATGGAATGCCTTTACTTGTGTTAACCTTTCATTGGTTCAGTTAACTCGACACACGTGCCGTACATGTGCACAAGAACGTGGCGCGTGCGCGCAAACTTCAATGTTCCGGAATGTCATAGGAAAAGCAAACGAGTTATTTAATGGGTTGCTAGTCTTTAATGTTAATGGTGAAGTCTATAGTTAATAAATGTAACAAAATCTTAGGCAGGCAAGTTAAAAAGACCAGATTGTAAACTTGAATTGTTCCATGTTATACAACAATGGCGCACGCCATATTCTGATGAAATTTGTTTCAAGAACTGCTATTTGAGACGAACCGATCTTCACTGAAAGCCTTGTTCCAATGGGAAAGACTAATTGAAAACAAAATGCCTCTCAGTGACTAAGGCACGTCGATTTTTGCGTCGTAATTCAATTACGTAAATGTGTTCGCTTCTTGGATTCTTTAAAAGACGTCGAATCCTAGACGCACTTAGAATTTCAACGATCGTACTCGAGTCTATCTTAGTTTTCTTTATATGGCGGTGTTATTATGGCGGAACGTGGACACGTTATAGCGTGATAAAGATCTGCCAACCAATAAAGCGTGCTTACATCTCCCTTCCCTTTCATCAGACCATTCTGAAGTAAATTGAACATTTTGCCAATTTCTTTCTCAACTCTGATTGCATGCCGAATTTCCAAGCAAGCGCCTGAATGAACCAGCGTTTCTGGAATAGCGGTTCGGGAATTGAAAATCTCTTCGGAGAAATGAAACAATTATTTAAATCAATTCCGCTTGCAGGATTTTCCGGCAAACGCAAATGGCCATATGTACATTTCGACACCGTATTGTGCTTGTTCGATCACGGAATTGCAGTGCGCCGCGTAATGAGGCTTTCCTCTTCTCGCTCAATCGATTTGGAGAACAGAACTGGAACATAATCAAACTCTATTTTCGTCCAATTATCTATGCAAATGAAACGCACTTCGTTTAACAGACAGGTTCATTAAGAAGGCAAATTTTGTGAATTTCTATTTTTTTCTTTCATATAAAATAGAGCACTGAAAATTCAAGTGTTCAACCTGTTCCATACATGCAGAATACAGAATTAGTTTGCATTTTCTTCTTTCTCGGTGCGAATACATATTCATCGAGAAAATTAAAATATAATTGACTTAATTGTTAAAGCAAATTTCAAACTCGCATTAACAATTAAACGATGATTTGCATATTAAACTTATACAACTTTCTATCACGGCAATGAAACATTCAGAGCACATATATGTTTTTAATATTTATAAATGTTTTACACGTGAAACAAAGTGTCATCACATGTATAATAGTATGACATGTAAGTTATATTTTTTCATATATAACTGAATAAAATTGATTGCATTCATACATACTGCATGCATATATGTATATATTAATGTATTTATACATCTATGTATGTATTAATACGATTATTTATTTTTAATATGCAGATTTATTTTCATTCTCACTACAACAATCACTTTTAACTGTTAATATATCAAAACGGTGTTAATATGGAGTCAAACGTTATGTGAAGCTATATTAACTTTTAGTTGGAATGTTTTAAATATATATAATTCTAATATTATTCGATTTATTTTCAGGTATGGTTTCAGAACCGTCGTGCTAAATACCGGAAACAGGAGAAACAACTGGCCAAATCCTTGTCACCTGTAATCCCAACATGCAACAGCATGATGCGCAACATATACCCTTCACAAAACCGACCCTACGGGACCTACCCGAGCCCCAGTGGCATGAATAACATGGCCCGTTATCCACAGATGAATTCTTCATACTCCCCCGTGGCCCAATTCCCAAGCATGAACTCGATGCAATCCAATATGGCGGCGTCAATGGCGCCCAGGCAAATACAACAGTTTCCGGGAATGACGTCCGACTACAACCTGGTAAGTACCGATACAATATCAAAGAAATGTAGCATTTACACGTAGCTTTAATTATCATTAATGTCAATTAAATATTAACTCTCCAATCTCGGATAAGTGGGATATAAACCTCTATTGCAACTGCAAGAGCTGTTTATTTGACTGCCACATCCGCTAATTTTTGTCTTTGTCAGTGACTGATGTTTATTTGTATGATCCAATAACTAACTAAATTTTGTTTTTATTTTAAATTTAACCGGAGCAACAAACCACACCCAGCATGTGCTTATCCGAAATTTAAAAGAAGTGGGGTAGTGGATAGTTTCTATATATTTTTTAAAATTTAGTAATGAATATTTTCTTTTAAAAATTGACTTGGTTTTTAAACGAGCATATCTTATTATTTGAAAACGGTATTAAGGTACACAATTTGGTAAACTATATTTAATCAGATACAGGTATATTTTTGAAAGGGTCACGAACAAATAGAATTTGACGACAAACAACATACAAAACATGTTAAGACAAAATATTCTTTGATGTGGCTCTTTAAAATGCTATCACTGTGGCAATATACAAATATGTCACAGGAATAAAATCTTAAATTTAATTTTAAACTCGTTACTGTTCCCGATATGTGATAACAGATCATCATGATATGTATAAATACTGACATCCTAATGGTTCCCATTTCGTGAAACAAATGTCCTAGGTGCGTTTATTAAATGCTAAAGTTTAAAATATATACTCTCTATAGTATAGTTGTATGCATGCATGTATGTATGTATGTATGTATGCATGCATGGATGCATGCATGCATGTATGCATGTATGCATGTATGCATGTATGCATGTATGTATGTATGTATGTATGTATGTATGTATGTATGTATCTAAGGACATCTTACTCTATCTCTGGGGATAGCCTTCATAGTTACGGGGTTTAGTTGGGGTTTGGTAACGAATGCCCTTGATGGGATTACACTATTGGTGTCGTCAATACCAGAAGTCTGAACAGATGAGTCGCAGGGACACACACTTTCATCGTTTCATGTGTTTCCGAATTACGTTATAAGAGATTGGAATAGATTGATAGCATGCATTCATATTGATCCTATTATAGTCAATGTAAAAATGTGACTTTTCTAATTGAGGGTGATGCTTTTTATAGTGGTGTAACTTTTTTCATGTATTATGTTATTATTATGAATATTTCATACAATAATAACAATGATTTTTTGTACACGATGAACAAGTTATTAGTTAGCTATTATTTCCATTTACTTAGAAATGCTAACAAGATATGGATTAAGTGTATATGTCATATAGTGGTTACAAGAAGTAACACATATAAATAATACTTTTCTTTCCCCAAACTAACTGTAACATGTTTGTCTCTTCCAGGAAGTACATGAGGACGACTGGTATAACAAAAGTTTAACAGCACTACGCATGAACAATTCACATCCGGGGCTTAGCAATCACATGCTTCAGTACCAAGTGTAAATATTGGTTCATATATTTAAATACTCGATTAAAAGAAGGGGAAAAAAACAATTGGTGCAATAGTGCTTAAGTGTATTTCAATTAAAAATGCGCAGCAATGTAAACTAAAAACGGTTCTTGTGACTAGTGGGCTCAGGGAGCCATTTAGCACTCACGATTCTGACACTAGTCTATGGATGCATACTGTATGTCAAGGTTCGTTACAAGGTCGTCCAAGACAAACGGATGGTTGGGTTGTTGGATTTCGTAGACGAGACAGAAAGTGAATGTGGAGTTTTAGAGACTGGATATGTTATGTTCACAGTGTAATTATTTTAATTTTGTATATAAGAACATTTTATTGCAATGACAGTATATTGTGTAAGATTACTTTATCACAAAGACGCAAATAAATTTCTTCGGGCGTTTGCTGTAAATTTTGTGGACATCTCTTGCTGAAAGTACTATATTTGGGAATACTTAAAGCACTGTATTCCAACATGTTATTCGAGTCAGTGAAGTTCAGCTGTAAATATACTGAACGGAAAGCTAACCGGCCACCTGTCATGTATGTATCTAATCCGCCACCTGTCATGTATGTATTATGTAAAAAAGTATCAAAGCAATTTCCTTGAAATTTGGTTTTAAGTAAGAAAGAACATTTTGGATAACAATGACCAAATCTGTACGATTGAATTTGACGGTAAATGTCGTATACAAATGTTAATAGGCACAACTTGATATTATGACAAAGATATTGGAATACGAAAGTAGCGGGTTAGCTGTTCCGTTCAGTAAATCAATAACAAAAGTTTATACGGCTGTTTAGAAACTGTTTTCACACAGGTAGAAAGATGCTGGAATAAGAATATCGGACCCCCCCCCCCCCCCCCACACACACACACACATCCCCCCGACCACATACACACATCCGTTTCAAAATGCTAATTTAATATCACTATATAGTAAGCAGAACTTAACAACCCGATTATGATCCAATATTTTAATGTTTAAGAATGTAATAAAAATAATTAGCATGTAGAGAACTTTATTGTTATTAAATGTATTTTATATTATTTCTGCATTATTACAAAATGTTCAATATCAGACTCGAACCTTTTGAAGAAAGCTACAAACCAAATTATCAATGGCGTTCACGTGTATAAATCAAGATTTTGGGCAAAGTAGACGACTGGGATGCGTTTAAAATCTTCATTAAAAGAAACCCAGCAGATGCATATGATATATATACATGTATAGTTTTTTTTTTTTTAGAAATAAAGGCTTGGTTAGGTTCAACAAATCTCAAATATGCAGTAATATAACATTTAGGAAAACTCCGGTTAGAACCCCAACCAAGTTACCCCTCTAAATCCGCAAGTGATTCCTTCTGTTTTGTAATAGCTAAGCAATTTCAAAACTGCATGAAAGGTGCATCTTTTGCATTTATAAATGTCTGTTTATGACAAGATTAAGTTATAAATAAGAAGAAAGTTATTTTGTAAAGTTTGCCATATCGTTTCTTGTTTAGACAATCATCTTTATATCATTACTATAATTCAAGGACTTGTATAGTGAAGGATAAGAAATGCATTGGAATTTTGTAAGCGCATGGTATTCACGCAGAATCTTGCAAATTCCCATTTAAATTGTCTCAGATTCCCTTCATATCTGAAATATTCTTTTTACTTAGTAGAATGAAAAGCCCAACAAAATGGACCCTTTTGTTAAAATTGTGTTAAATTTTTTTAAATTTCTATTGGTTACAAAACGTGTGTACTGTCGCTAAAAAAACATTATATCGAAATCTATTCCAAACTGCAACTTTTTGAATTCAAGATCATTTGCATTACAAAAGTTAATGGTTAAGAACAATGTACACTTTAATACCAGAAACAAGCTGTCCCATTGATATGAATTACAGGATGTCAATTATTGTTCTATTTCACTGACATTTAGTCTGGAGAAACAAGTTTCCTATCCTTCTACATATAAGTCCCATGTTATAATACAGAGGTGGCACATCATATTTTATTATTACAAACTGCATAGCCATGTCATCATTTACATGTAATGTTAACTGTGTTTTGTTGTATGTTTGTAATGTGAACTCTTAATATGGTTCAAAGACATTAAACTATAATCAAATTGATTTCAGATTAGTTATTGTTTATAAGACACTTCATTTTTAAACACAATATGAGATAGTTTGCCAGTTACTTGCAGAATTACAGTTGTTAACCTATTCATTCATATATATGGAACAAAGGTAACTCCATCAATAAAACTGGATGCAATACATAACCTAAAAAATTATTTTAATATGGAATAGTATGAAAATATATGTGGTGCATAGAAATACCGTAAATTACCGTATTTACCATACGTTTTAGGACAGATTTTTTTTAGATATGTATTAGGACAATAACTATTTGTTGCTGTCCCAATACTTATTGTAAATACAGTATTAACCTCATTATGAATACTATATGATATTGGATATACAGACAATTCTTTTTTTGGAAATACCAATTCTTTTATAATTAGCATGGAAAAATAGTTTGAGCAACAAAGACCATGAAAGTTAAAATGCTGAAATATAATCTTAATAAATTTCCACTGCAATTTTGGAGGGAAAAAAATCATTTCATGAAGTTTAAATGAAATTAAAATATCGCAGAATGCCTTGGGTTTTTTTTTTTTTTTTTTTAAAAACGCATCAACTCTGGTAAGTGAATTAGTCCAATTTTTCACATATTGTACGGAGTCTTTCAGTTTTATCAATCGTTATGTTTTAAAAGGCATCAATGATTTTGTTAGCCAAAGGCTTTTTCTTGTAGAAAAAGATAGCACTTTCATTTTTCTTTACCAAACTTGCACAGCAGTTATATAACCACAAGATCTCAGACAAGATTTGACCACAAATGCCCCTGCCACAGGGCTTATAAGTACATTTTAAGTACAATTTAAAAAGATAGTTTCTTTGAAACTTCAAGGCCTAGACCTTAGGTATTTTACATGTGGCATTGCATGGTGGCCCACTTAAAGAGTTGTTGAAGTCGGGTCCCTGTGGTCAAATTTGGCGCCGTCACAGAGAGAAAGTATGAAAGTTTGCCTGTTACTTGTGGAAGGACGGGGGTTCTACTCAGATTCATTCTGAGGTCTTCTCCACCAATAAAACTGGATATGCCGTATATAACCTTAAATGTGTTAAAAATGGTGTTAAATGCCATTAAAAACACACACAATTTCACAGAAAGACATTCAAATAAAATTGAAACAAGAGTTTAAGTTATTAAAATATTTATTTTCAACATATTTAAAATACAGATGACAACGTCATTTACACAAAACATGTAAGTTTATATGCAGGTTAAATATCCCTTCTTATACCACATAAAATGTCATTTTGAAAATCTGAAAATATAATATGACACGAGGGAAAAAAGAAAAAAAAGTTATTTCCAAGAAAAACACTTAACAAACGTCATGTTTGAGTGAATTTTAACAAAGTACTAATGTTACTTGATATTGATGGGGCTAAATATTTTATAAAAATTGTAATTTTATAGGTTTTAAAACGAGAAGCACAAGTGCATTGATGGATTAAATATTTAGCATCATTTTTATGCCGTCGAGGGCTAACAGATGATCAGTTAACCTAACCACTGTTCCCTGGGATCCTGAAAGGTTAACCAGTACTTGAGCACACCCAATCTCCGCAAATAACTGATAACATCTGCACTTGAATCAGCTGTGCACCAGTTCAATCTTAAACTTAACGAATCAGCAATGACAAATGTCATCTTCTTCCGAATATAAGATTATTATACAAAAATTAATAAAATATTTGTGATCCATAGAAAATAAATGTAAAAATGTTTGGCAACTGGCTAAAATTGTAGAAAAGTTTTGAAATTATTGGTGCAGACGCACCTGTGTTTGCACCCATATTATTACAACTGAATTTACTTTTTAATTTAAAAGAAAATTTAGTTAATGTCCATTTTTTAAAGCTAAAATTGTTATTCATTAACATAAGCAAATCAAGGGTTTAGTGCAAAACTGTCTACATATAAACAACCAAGAAAATACAGCAGTGTTGTGTTGAACCATCAAAATATATTTATGGTAGACTACACTAATTATAAGAAGAGATATTTTCCAACAACATATAGAAGACTAGCTCTGACTAATAAAGATACCATACCATACAATAGAATAGAAAATGCACAAAAGAAACACATTCAACCAATACAATCATGTACATGCAAAAACAACCAAGTAAACTTGGAATGTATTCAAATGAGGGAAATATATGATAAATGTGTCTTACATACATGAAATGTAATCTTTATGAGAGTTCAACAAGGAACTCAAATGACCATCTTATTATAAATGTATTATAAACTGAAAGAATAAAGAAATGCCATGCAAATTTCAGAGCCAAAAAATTGTATAAATGATATTAATTGTTTTAGAATGTTTATGTAAAAGTATTTCAATAATGATTTTGTCAATAGTATTGTTCATATTGTTGATTCATTTTCTAAAACTGTAAAATTTGCTTATAAGAGTTTGATATAATGGCCCTGAAATTCACCTGGCATTATTTCTTTATCCTTCTAGTATGTGAGCATAATGTTTCAATGTAATCTGAACAAGAAAAGGTTAGAACAGGCATTTTATTTTTAAAATCAGCAAAAAATCACAAATTTTAGCATATGCTTATATTACATTTCTAATGAAAGCTATGTGGGGTTTTTTATTATAGTAAATTGATATTTATAAAAAAAAAATATCAACGCCATTTCAATATACATTGACCCAGACAGTTAGATGTATCAATAAACAGATATGAGGAAATATGACTGAAGTTTGAATGTTCAGGGACTTCACTGACTGAAGTTTGAATGTTCAGGGACTTCAGTGTGTTTATAATAGTAATACTTTTTTTGGTACTGTTACACTTTTATTACAAACAAATAGTGATGTTACTTCACATTTTCTGTGAGAAAGTACATAATGTCATTACATCTTCCCTGTACAAATTTTAGAATGGATAAAATGCCCATTTTTTTACAATCTACCTATGTCAGTGAAAACCTTCACTTTAAATTATGTACAGGCATGGGTTATAGTCTACCTATACAAGGACTAGAAGGCATTAGATAATATAAGAGTGTATAATTTACATTTGAATGTATAAAGAGACATGTGGTTGTATCTCTTCTGATTCCATGGGCATTTCATACAGGAAGAATTTCTAGATGACATTTCTATAGAATTTCCTGATGACATTTCTATAGCATTGCCAGATGACATTTCTATAGACTTTATAGATGACATTTCTATATAATTTCCAGATGACATTTTTATAGACATTCTAAATGACAATCTATAGAATTTCCAGATGAAATTTCTATAGACTTTCTAGATGACATTTCTATAGACTGTCTAGATGATATTTCTATAGAATTTCCAGATGACATTTCTATAGACTTTCTAGATGACATTTCTATAGAATTTCTAGATGACATTTCTATAGACTTTCTAGATGACATTTCTATAGACTTTCTAGATGACATTTCTATAGACTTTCTAGATCACATTTCTATAAAATTTCCAGATGACATTTCTATAGAATTTCCAGTTGACAATTCTATAGAATTTCTAGATGACATTCTGTTGAGTGCCACTGCATTATTTGTGAAAACTGAATAAGAAAAAGAAATGGCAAAATGAACAATTATGAATGTCTATGGATTATGTTCTTATTAAAGCTTTCGTTTAAACTGATTTATTTTAGCTCGAATATAAGAAAGCTCAGAGCTTAAATTGCCTAGTCTCCCTTTAATGTCCACCATTCTAAACTAATTCTTATCTCATTATCTGCTTCAAACAATACAGTAGGTATTTTGGGCAGACCATTTTGCATAAACAATACATTGATTTGTAAAGATGTGTTAGATACGTAGAAATACAATTATATATTCATATTCCATCAAGAGGAAAAGGAAACACTTCCAATTATATAAATGATAAAGACAATGAGATAATTATTATATTGTGTTAATACAGTAAAGTGGTATGTGAAGCGATATCATAATGAGATGTATGCCGATTGGAGATGATTTCGCAGCCTTACACATGTACTATTCATATATGTATTTTTATCTCACCATCTGCTAAAACAACAGATTATGTGTATCTTGACAACCACTTAACATAATTCCAAGCATATATGTTGTAATATTCTTTGAACATTCATGCAAAAAGTAAAATATCAATATGCTAGCCATCTTATTTATTAATTTTAGTTTATAAATTATAAACATTCAACATACATTATTAATTCAATCAGAAAAAAAAACCCACACAATTTATGAAGCATGGAAAAGTGTTAACTTCTAAGAGTTTAAAATGTCTTTATACATTTTTTTAATAGTTGTATTGCATTTTATAAATTAATAAATTAATATTAATAAAAATATAATTGTACAAAGGATTTTAAAAAAAAAATGAGTTAATATATATAAAAAAATACTGCTACGATATACGAGTTTTAACTAGAATTTATGGCAGTAAATGTAAATAATTTTAATCCGAAGTGACAAATAATGTTCAAACAAAAATTGGCGCTGGTACAATAATGCAGTTAACATCAACAACAATACTTCATATTTCCTCAAGTGAACTATAAATAGATACCCTTCCCATAACAATAGTAATGGTTTCAAAACAATTAAAAATATATATTTTATAAAGAAATTAATACACCTACAATACAATGTGAAGTTGATTGTGAATTGGTATAACTTATTCAACATCAAAAGATGATGAAAGTTGATTTAACATTTCATGTTATTCTGTTATATTGCTATAGTGCTATTGGTCAATTTGTGATACTTAAAGCTAAAAACATTACTCAATCTTGGTAAATATTTAAACTTTGATTTTAATACCTTTATCAACAACAGTATCATAATATAAAATTCATTTTATACAATTTCTTTAAAAAAAAACACTAAGTCTCTGTACTTGCTACAAAATCAAGCTTTTATCTGATTCAGCTCCAAATGAAAAGTAAATTTGTCCAGAAAGATTTTGCATTGTGATCCGATTTGCGCTGTTCAATAGTTTGGCTACTTATAACTGATTGCTTATCTCACAACATATAACAACAAAATACTACATTTAAACCAGTAAACAAAACATACAATAAGTAACAACTGCATGTACATGAATTACAATATTAACGAAATCAATCTTTTAATTTTGATTAAATCAACAATACCCTAAATCCACCACTTTGATTGATATTTGAAAAAATAATAATTCTGGAATAATACAGCAAAAGAAAAATGTACCAATTTAAAACTATATGTATACACATCTTGTAAGTCAGGCTGGTATAACCTTTGTATACTAATCAAAACAGCTAACCAGGCACCTAGGATTTTGGTTGATATCTCAACTATTTGAAGTCGGATTTTACTCAAATTGGAAGGAAATAAGAATAACATGTTATGGCAATTGCCTGCAAATTTGATTTGTTTGTCTTTGTGAGATCATTGTGAAATCTTAATTTTAATGACAGCAGTACTCAAATTAATTTTGCTAAATGCTTATGCCAATTATCATATTTTACAAAAATGAATTCGAATATATCTGTCATTAAAAGTATGACTTCACAATGATCTTATTAAAACAAATGAATTAATTTTTCAGACCAATGTTATAACATATTGTTCTTAATTCCTTCCAAATTTTGATAAAAAATGATTTCAGTTAGTTGAGATAATGACTTAATCCTAGGTATCTGATTAGCTGTTTTGTTTAGTATATACATGTATATTGAAATCGCTGTAACAGTTTTTAGAGCAATCTTACAAAATATAAAATCCATGTGCATAAATCACAATTTTATATATAATATAATATATATTTTAAACATATCTGACTGTCAATGTAGAATATGTCTGACTTTCAATCTAGAACCTAACTGACTGTCAATGTAGAACATATCTGACTGTCAATGTATATATATGTTTAAATGTCAATGTAGAACAAAACTGACTGTCAATGTAGAACATATCTGACTGTCAATGTAGAACAAACATGACTGTTAATGTAGAACACACATGACTATCAATGTGGACATAACTGACTGTCAATGCAGAACATATTTGGTTGTCAATGTAGAACAAATATGACTCAAGGTAGAACATAACTGACTGTCAATGTAGAACAGGTCTGGCTGTCAATGTAGAACAAACAAGACTGTCAATGTAGAACATAACTGACTGTTAATGTTGAACCTATCTGGCTGTCAATGTAGAACACATATGATGGTCAATAAAGAACATATCTGACTTTCAATGTAGAAAATATCTGACTGTCAATGTAGAACATACTGGAATGTCAATGTAAAACACTTTGTACATTCAATGTACAGTGCATTTCAGCCAATGAGTAGCACTGTGAACAGTCAATGTAGAGCACCTTTCAATCAATGTGGGACATTTGGGACAGTCAATAAAGACTATATTTCAGTCAATGTAGAACACTTTGGACAGTCAATGTAGAACACTTTGGACAGTCAATGTAGACAAGTTTTCAGTCAATGTAGAACACTTTGGACAGTCAATGTAGGACACTTAAGATAGTCAATGTAGACCACATTTCAATCAATGTAGGACATTCTGGACAGTCAATTTAGACCATATTTTAATCAATGTAGGACATTCAGGACAGTCAATGTAGACCACATTTCAATCAATGTAGGACTTTTTGGACAGTCAATGTAGACCACATTTTAATAAATGTTGGACATTCTGGACAGTCAAAGTAGATCACATTTCAATCAATGTAGGACTTTTTGGACAGTCAATGTAGACCACATTTTAATCAATGTAGAGCACTTTGGACAGTCAATGCAGACCACCTTTCAGTCAATGTAGAACACTTTGGACAGTCAATGAAGACCACATTTCAGTCAATGTAGAACACTTTGGACAATCAATGCAGACCACATTTCAATCAATGTAGGACATTCTGGACAGTCAATGTAGAACACATTTTAATCAATGTAGAACACTTTGGACAGTCAATGTAGACCACATTTCAGTCAATGTAGAACACTCTGGACAGTCAATATAGACCACATTTTAATCAATGTAGGACATTCTGGACAGTCAATGTAGACCACATTTTAATCAATGTAGGACATTCTGGACAGTCAATGTAGACCACATTTTAATCAATGTAGGACATTCTGGACAGTCAATGTAGACCACATTTTAATCAATGTAGGACATTCTGGAAAGTCAATGTAGACCACATTTTAATCAATGTAGGACATTCTGGACAGTCAATGTAGACTACATTTTAATCAATGTAGGACATTCTGGACAGTCAATGTAGAACACATTTTAATCAATGTAGAACACTTTGGACAGTCAATGTAGACCACATTTCAGTCAATGTAGAACACTTTGGACAATCAATGTATTCCACATTTCAATCAATGTAGGATATTCTGGACAGTCAATGTAGACTACATTTCAATCAATGTAGAACATTCTGGACAGTCAATGTAGAGCTGGAGCAAATTTGACCACACCTAAAAGAATTAACACTGTGAAGATCTTGATCTTGAAGACCTATCAATCAACACTCAATCTTGGTCTCAAATTATTAAAGCTATGTATAGCTATATGATACTATAAATAGAACAAAATGGTACAACAATGACTATTTCAGAAAACAGATCTTTTAAAATAAAAAATATATAATTAAAGCTGTAATGGCACTGCGACGACATATTTAAAGCTTGTCAGGAATTTTCAAAAATTATCAAATAACTGTTATATTTCTTGAAAAGAAACACCAAAAACTTTGAGTACGTACACTAAATCTTTCAAATCTGTGTAAGCGATCACCTCTACCAAGCAGTTATTTGTCTTAAGCAGCCACATTTGCTATTTATCCTTTCTATGCTTTAAGAGCAATTTCACCTGTATTTTGCAATAACCTGTTTTAATTATTAACATTAAAAGAGATGCTCATCAGTGTTTTATTTAAGCAATAATTGTGAGAATCGATTGACTGAGAGCCAGGCAATGCACATGCTGGTCAGAGGATAAATTACTAGGTCTCTAAAGCAGGTTATTTTTCTTAATCATTAGCAAAATAATGAAACTGAAAACAGTCTATAGCTATTTACCGGTAATAAGAAGAAGCCAGTAAAACCTGGTCTCAGGGTTATAAAACTTTTTTCATGCTTAATTCAAATACGTACTCAAAACACAATTTTCAGGATTCACATAAAAACACAAATAAAGGTGCAAACACTTGCCCAGCCTCCTATTTGACAGTATTACTGCTGATTGAAGTACAAAGTTACAGGTATTATAACAAATCCATTAATTTTTTAGTTGAGCATGAACTCTTGAATACAGCATGGAACAAAGGTTCATAACCTCTGACCAAGATTGATTCTATTTACTGGTATAATTTTAAATAACTAGAAATAGACAGTTCAATATTTGGGTAAAACACAGATGGAATAATCAGTTTACTATATTTACTATATGTACTAGAAGATGCTTACATTCAAATAAATAAAAATAAAAATGTTGCGCTGTTTTTTTTTTTGTGACATGATTATTGAGCTGTTCAGAATGCGGTATATCCATTTCACAGGTTTATATCGTAGAGACATGGCGGCCTACACAATATGGAAGTCGTCTATTTGCCATCTCCCCTGGCTTTTCTTTGGGCTGTTACAAATTCTACATATTCTATATATCTGGAAATAAGAAAAAACGAACATTATAACAAGACTTAGCAGGTCAATGTTTAGGCAAGAAAAATAAATATTAGAGTTACTTGACAAAAAAATAGGGACGATACGTAGGAACTTTTTTTTTTTAACTTTTTTTATAATTTTTATTTCAAGAAGAAAATGTCATAATTATGAACTATTACAAGTAAATTGATTTTAATTAGTTTTTCTGTTTTATAAAAAAATAATTTAGGTAGTGAATCAATAAAGAACAATACAAATATAATTTTCTTGACACATCAAGCAAATTCGTTCTGCAATTTTCCATACTTTTACATTTAAATATATATAAGTATGAAAAAATACATCAGGGTCCAGACTCCATTTTAAGGTTGGTCAGGTAAACCTAAACACAGGTATTTTTTGTCCGGACTTGTCTTACATATTATTTCAAACGAGAACATTCCCTCCACCCACCCATATTCCTTTTTTAAAGACGTTATCTACATTAATCATATAACAAATTCTGTGGTCACAGATAAATCTGCATGTAAAATTATTGAGCTTTTTAGTTATAAACCTATTAAATGTTAATTAGGGTTTTTCCATGTTCCCACAAATACACCAAAATGTTTCTCAAACAATCAGAAAAGAATTTTAATACAAAATGCAAAGGTATTCTGTACTATACAGAACAGGACTGTTTTCAGCATATTTGGGATTCAGGCCACAGACATTGGGACAATTTAAAAATGACTGTTTGCCTTTATCAATAAAGTTTCTGACATGCTTGACTGTTGTGAATCTGCAGGAAGAGGACAACAAACAATAATTGTCTCACTACTGCCAGCTTCATTTATGGCATTATACACACACATCATACAAAATCTAAATTTTGATTTCTTAGACCCGAATAAACACCCCACTCCATCCCACTCCCTCCATAAAATGTATCACCCATGGGGTTGTTCATTTGGGTGTATATGGTATATACATTATATATAAGTACCATGAAGCTGACATACGGAACTATTAACATACCCATCTCCATTTAAATCATCTTCTTTGAGCACCATATCTACTATGTTTATAATTTCTTCATCACTGAATACTTTGGCATTGCCATGATGGCCATGGGCTGCAGCTTCATCTGCAGTCTTTTCATCTTCATTTTTCTTTTCTTCCTCTGTTGAATGAATAAAGGTCTCAAAACAGGTCTTACATTTCAACAGGTATATGCTATATAATAAAGCAATCCTTACTATACTAGATGCTTGCATGATCATTTCACTGACAAAGAACTGCAACTAAATTTGAAATATATAAAGAATACAATGTATTCAAACAGGGATTTCGATGGATTCTTTGTTCAAATGCAGATGTGATACACTAGCTTAAGTTCCTGAAGTAGTAATAGGTCAACTGAAGTTAGCAAGATATCTGACAGCTAAAGTAAGCAAGGCATCTTTTAAAGTTAGCAAAGAATCAGACAGTTAAAGTAAGTAAAGAATATTTTAAAGTTTGCAAAGTATCTAATAGCTAAAGTTAGCAAGGGATCAAATACAGTTAGCGAAGAATCTGACAGCTAAAGTCAGCAAGGGATCAGTTAAAATTAGAAAGAGATCTGACAACTAAAATAAGCAAGGATCAACTTAGCAAGAGATGAATTACAGTTAGAAAATAATCTGATAGCTAAAGCTAGCAAGGGGTCTATTACAGTTAGTAAAGAATCAGCTAAAATTAGCAAAGAATTTTGACAGCTAATGTTAGCAAGTGATCTATTACGTTAGCAAGAATTTTGACAGCTAATGTAAGCAAGTTATCTATTAAAGTTAGCAAAGACATTGAGAGCTAAAGTAACCCAGGGATCAGTTACAGTTAGCAAAGAATATGTAACCTGAAGTTAGCAAGGGATTTATTAAAGTTTGCAAAGAATCTGACAGCTAAAGTTAGCAAGGGACATGTTATTAAAGTTAGCATAGGCAAGAAATCACTTAGCAAAGAATCTCTTAAAGTTAGAAAAGAGTCTTGACAGGTAAGTCTGGCAAGGGTTCTGTTAAAGTTAGCAAGAATTTGACTGCTAAAAAGACCAATGAAGTTAAAGTTAACAAAAATTTTGACATCTAATATAAGCAAGATAGATTCTATTAAAGAATGTGACAGCTTAAGTTAGCATGGGCTCAGTTAAAGCTAACAAGAGTGAGGAATTAGCTAATGTTATCAAATGATCTGGTGAATTATGCAACAGATTACTTAAAGTTAGGTCTACTAAATATAGGAATACTGAAGTTAGCAAGGAATAAATCTACAAGTACGGCAACTAGCTAACAGTCCCATGTATAGTATTGGGACCAAACTTTGCTCTAAATCATGACCTTCATGACCTTAGTCTTAAAGAGATAAATGACCTTCTGACAGTGTCTAAGACCATTCTGCTATGAAAGACCCTTAGTTTACAATCAGGTTAGTATCTAATTAATATATAATGATATATTACGTTATATAACAGTATGTAACATCAATGAAAATTCTGAATCTTTCTGCTGGAAAGCTAAATCTGCGATTCTACAAACCACATTTTAATTAATACATCCAACATCAACTGATAAATTAATGAAGATAAAAATTTGGTTTCTTTTATATTTTGTTATTTTATCTTAGGCCATAATAAATAAATTGCTAGATTATCATCCCCACCTGCCCCCTAATTTTCATGCCGCCCCGACCCTTTTATTTTCATAAATAATTTTTAAAATAAAAATAAAAAATAAAATTAAAATCCTCCCGCCCTCCCCGTTTTTAAGAAAAATTTGGATGATAATCTAGCAATTAATTTATAATGGCCTATCTTGAGGTTTTTATTATCAAATTCAAAAGACAGAACAAGAAGTCAGATATAAGATTTAAAACTTTCAGTAAATCCCAGTTTAGTTCTTGGTTAAGTTTGCTGTGAAAGTCAGTGATACAATTTACATAAGATTGTAAGTTATTATACAATGTACATTGTTTGGCACTAAATCAGTAAGATTCTCACTTCTAAATAATAATGAAATGACCAGAAAGATTCTATCATAAACTGCTGCAGGTAAAAGATGATACATTTGAACTACTACAACATGTTTGTTTGTTTGTTTGTTTGCTTGCTTGCTTGCTTGCTTGCTTGATTGTTTGTTTGTTTATTTGTTTGTTTGAATAAGAGCTAACAGATGATCAGTTGACGTAACCTCTCTTTCCAGGGATCCTGGATGGTTAACGTCAGTACTCAAACACACCCATTGCTACCAGTAACTGATGAATGGAATCAGTGGTGACAGAAAAATGACATCAAACACAATGTCACATATCAATCATCATGGAGACTGTAGCCGAGTGAAGATTCAAACTCAAAGACCCCTGGATTGATAGTCAGACATGCTGAGCCACGTGGACACGGATGGAAGGTTCTATTATAAACTGCAGCAAGTGCAGGATTATTTATTTGAACTACTCCCAACATAAAACTCCATTTCCCTAACTACATCTGCAGGGTATTATTACATGATGCACTCGTGTCTATCTCCGCATCAATACCAGCGTTAAGCATCATCGTCACACTACATACTTGTAACTGAACATCAGTCTCTGTTCACCAACTATTGATTTTCTACACTTCTCCTCCCATCCCATACTGGCAGTTGTGCTGAATGCCCCTCGTATAACAATACTCCCTTATAAGGACTCCCTTGAGATCATGTAGTCACGCCCACCTTGTTATCAGCCCCCAGGGGGGCGGACTTTTAATCTTAGGATTATGGGAAGAATCCAAGGCCATTGATAAAATATTCAGTGGTAAATGATGTCTTAATTTCAGTGGAAAATGGAAGATGATGTTTGAGTCGATGAAATCATTCTATACACTATGATTGTTTTGCTATATATACATTACTTAAGGATGAAGTGGGAATATGTACTAAATTGTTATCTACATCCTTGCTGAACATTTGAAATACTAGTAAATATGTTGCACTGAATGATACTTAGCACTCCTTTCAGCAATATTTCAGTCATATCATGATAGAGATGGCTTGGCACTGTGCTATAAGTGCTGCCACAGTGAAGTATCAAGCAGGAGACAGATTATTTATAATACCCCACCCAGTCATGTTACAAAGCTTTTTTTAACCATAATGAAACAGAGGCTGAAATTTGACTACTTTTACATTCTGATACTTTTTTCCCTTGTGGCCAATTAAATATGTGACATCTGTTCAGAATTACAGAAAAGAGCTTTTTAGTGTTTAATTGTAATTATGAAATAGCATTCAAATGAGATATTTCAATAATACAAGTTTTTATTATTATTATGATTATTATTATAGTTTTAGAATACTGACCCTGGGCTGACCAGTCTTCAAATTATCAATTTATAGCATTTTCATTTAGAGTTTGTAAACATGAAAATTGATTGTTTTAATTCTATTTTAGCTTTTATAAAAACAAAAAAACAAGTTATGTCAATTTTAAGAAATACATAAATTTACCAGTGATGAAAAAATCGATAGCCTGCAGGATATTAAAATATTATTCTACTTCTCGGTATACATATTCTGTCTCAATTAATATAATCTGGACATGGTCAATAAATATACTTTTAATTTTCTGCATTAGTATTTTTCAATAGACATTGCATCTCATTATCATTCAACTCTCAGCTCTACTTCAAGTTGGAAAGTTATCAATTACATGCCGAGATGGGTTTGCTCGAGTACTGGTTAACCAACCTTCCACGATAAAAAAAAAAAGGGTTAGGTTTTAGGTAAAAAATTACTGATTGCCTGTTTTAACACTTGACGGCATAAAAATGACGCTAAATATTCAAACAACAAATCAATAAACAATGTGACCTAGTTTGTACCTACACAGGAAAACTGTTAGATCAGTTCCAGATCAGGGTTGCATTTCACAAAAAATTACAATAAATCAGTCGTTAACATAAAGTAAAAAACTTTCATAATGTTTTTCATAGTCATCCACATGAATTTCAGATTGTATTTTCAGAAACATACCGTTTTATGAAATATTCAATTGGACGTTTGGTTAATCTGGATCAATATTCAAAATATAATGAATGATACTTACTTTAAGTTTACAACCTATTTAAGTTTTTTTGTGTGAAATGCAACACAGATCTATAACATTTATTGTTACAAAAACTAGACAAGATGAAAAAAATCCAACAGTGAGCGAGTAAGAGAAACACATTTCTGATTCAGCAGCCCTTCAAATTAACCATAAAAGTGAACAAATGTAAGGATGTCGTCCTAATCTCATGGGATATTGATATTTGACCACGAGCGACCATGCAGAATGACAGTGTCACTAATTGAAAGGAATTCTTCTTGGGACGAGTCGGAAAATGTGAATTTGTTGTTATTGCGGTTACAATCATCGCATTATTGTTAAAAGGGTGGCATATGAAAGCGACAAAAATGTCCGTAAATTAGAGTCAGTTTTAATGAGGCGAGAGAAAATTACTGGGAGATCTGTCAAAAATAATGATAACAGGAACACGGATAAATATGGTGAAAATCAATCAAACTATTTAACAAATGAGAATTGATAAAGTTGAAAAATGAATAATGTTTTACTATGATTTGATTGGTCAATTTTAATATAATTTTAATCCCCAAAACTTACTTATTTTACAGTGATTGCAAAACAGATTCTTATGATATACTGAAGTTGCACTAAATGTTTTACTTAGTAGAACCGATTACCCGAGGGACCAGTTTAGCAAAACATCTTAAGATAAGATTTTCCTCAACTAAAAAATCACAATTTCTCTATTTCTCTACCATTATACACATTAAACAACCACACCAGTGCTGCAGATATTTGGGGTTATTTAAGCATTGAAATTTCTGAATAAAGCATTGAAATTGAAATTGAGGGGTAAAATAAGCATTGGTTATTCTCAATTTCAGTGTTGATTTTTTTTTTTGAATGTCAATTTAAAGGCTCATTAAACTTCCGAAACGGTTGTTTTTAGTTTTAATTTAAGCCAGTTTTACTATTCAAGATGATAATTATAATACATGTTTATTTGATCACTGAGAGACTTTGCAAACGAAAAAATAAATATAAAACACATGTTAGTACATAATTAAAAACGGGTTTTGTTTACAAATTAATGTTTGTCTCTTTCCGATAAACACCGGCAGAAAACAGGAAGTTGCGAAGGTTGTTCAGAAACGCGTTGGTCGGTAATTTATGATCAATTCACTTCAGAGAGAGAAAAACAAAGTATAGGGAACTGTAGGGGTTGCGGTTAAAAATCAAATAATCGCTTGCGGTTAGATACATTTTAAGAACATCCCCTTTATTCCCCTCAGTGCATTAATGAACTGGAACCCACAAGCTAATTTAACGCATGTAAGCGAAGAAACGTCCATATAAAATTAAAAGTAAAATTACTTTTTTTTATAACTGTACTTAACAATTCACAATTGATAGCCTCTCAAATATTGACTGCGATAAAGTAATTTGTGACGTAATAGTGCATGCAATAGTATTTACAACGCAAATATGCAAGGGAGGATCCTGAGCAAGAGTTACTAGACCAAACTAGTATTCCATACTCATTGTTTTTCAGTGCGTATAAATAAAATAATGCGTACTATGTTCGATACAGTTTAATTGCAGACATCAATATATTTTTATAAAAAAGAAAACCCAATAACAATACATGTACATAATATTAGTGAAGCCATAACTTTCCTAATTTGTTAATAAACCTTATCTAACGGTCTTAATCCGCACACTATCACTGCAGTATTCATTTGTGTACTTCCGAACACTGGCGGAGGTACAATCGGAAAGCAACCGAGTCATTACGGAATTACGAAAATGTTAACAAAAGTTTAAAGTTTGGTCTGCTCGTCTAAGAAATACAAATTTCGATCAAAGTTTCAGAAGTTTAATGAGGCTTTAATAAGAATGTTCTTTTTTACCCTTAACATTTTGTTAAAATAAACATTGCATACTAATTGAAGGGATAGAATACTCATTTGAAGAAAAGCTTATCTGGAGCACTGACCACACAGTAGTAAAGGTTTACATGGTCAATGGTTAAAATGGTCAATGTAAATTCAGGTCTCACTACACAGATGAAATTTGTTCTTTGTTACATATGAAATGAGGTCTAAGATTTACACTGAAAAATGAAAAAAATTCCACAAAGAAGCAGGAATGTATCCACACATAAAAGCACAATACCGGTAACTGGCAGATTGACCGGATTGTGTTTTTTTTTCAAGACAGTGCAGTGACACCCGAAAATATTTACTTAGAAATAAATCCATCTGTTAAAATCCTATAAAAGTCATTGTTTTAATGCCAGTGATGTCTTATTGCAGTATATGCTATGCGAGTTTTTGCTCTTTTCACCTGGACCAATAAATCACAGCACCTATGAACCTTTCAGAAAATATTTTATAACATTTCAAAAATTTGAATTAAGGAAAATTTCAAGTTGAGATGCTTTGTGAAACTGGGTCTTTTATTAGACAATTTGCTCAATGTAAAACTTTAGTATGAAAATGTGAAAATATGAATATTTATAAATGTTTAATAGGTTTTTAAGTTTTTTAAGAACAAGAAATGTCACTAGAAAGTGTCACATGTCCCCCAAATGGTTGTGAAAACAAGATATCGGTGGAACTGATGGATGCTCCCTGAACAAGTGCTTGATTGAGTAGTAGCTGCATTGTTTGTAAAGGGAAAGGGGGTGTAAAGGGAAGATAATGTTTGGAAGAGATGTTTGGTTCTTCACTCTGCACCACCACACATTGACCTCTACTGCATTATTCATGTTCAAAGTCTCATTGCACTTCCATGTTCTTGAAGATCAAAACAATGATGTGTGGTAATGGACAGAATCAAAGGGCCATAACTCTGTGAAAAATCATAGAAATAAAACACAAACACAATACACACACTCTCCACTTGGTAGTGATGCTTCCTGGCAAGTTTTATAAAATTCCAGCTACTAGAATGAGAAATGGAGCAGACAAGGATTTGGTAATGGATGCAATCTAAGGGCCACAACTCTGTAATAAATCATCAAACCTAAACACTAAGACAGTATGCATATCTTCACTTGGTAATGATACATCATAGCTAGATTCATAAAATGCCAATCAATGGTTCTAGAGAAAACGCCTGGACAAGAATTTGGGGACGGAACCAGATCACAAAGACAATATGTGCATCTCCATTTGGTAGTGATGCATCCTAGCAAGCATCATAAAAATTCCAAAATGGGGTTGTAGAGAAATAGCGCGGACAAGAATTTGATGACCGTCAGAATCAAATGGCCATAACTCCATGAAAAATCATTGAACCCGAACACAAAGACAATATGCACATCTGTACTTGGTAAAGATGCATCGTAGCAAGTTTCATAAAATTCCAACCAGAGGTTGTAGAGAAATAGCACAGACAAGAATTTGGTCACAGACTCAATTAAAGGGCCATAACTTCATGAAAAATCATCGAACCGGAACATCAAGACAATATGCGCACATCCATTTGGTAGTGATGCATCCTAGCAAGTTTCATAAAATTCAAACATGGGGTTGTAGAGAAATAGCGCGGACAAGAATTTGGTCAATGACAGATTCAAAGGGCCATAGCTCCGTGAAAAATCATCAAACTGGAACACAAAGACAATATGTGTATCTGCACTTGGTTATGATGCATCCTAGGAAATTTCATAAAATTCCAACCTGAAGTTGTAGAGAAATAGCGCGGGCAAGAATTTGGTCACAGGCTCAATTAAAGGGCCATTAACCATAAAAAATTATCGAACCAGAACACAAAGACAATATGCACATCTGCACTTGGTAATGATGCATCCTAGCAAGTTTCATAAAATTCCAACCAGAGGTTGTAGAAAAATAGCCCGGACAAGAACTTGGGGACGCACAGATGAGGCCGAGACTATATGCTTCCCCCCTTTTGGGTAGCATAATAACAATTTATTTTACAATAGGTAGCGATTTAAATGTATCAATGAATATCAAGAGTAATGGACTGACGTTTCAAACTAGGCAAGCAATTTCATGTTGTTTTTTTTACATTTAAGTGTGACCTCGACCTTTGTGTAACCTTGACCTTTGCATATGATGTAAATGTCTGGGTATTTCTACAGGTAAATGCAGGTGACACATTATCATGACATGTTTTTGAAATCCATCCATGCCTGACAAAGTTAAGAACTGAAAACAAAATCTCACACACACTCAAAGTGTTGTCAAAAAACTAAAAAAGTGACATTGACCTTTGAAGTATGGGTGTATGTCTTACGCGCAACACTTCATCACGTCATGCTGAAGAATTGAGCCAAGTGATTTTGAAAATTATCCATAGGTGACAGACTGGAGATGAAATCTCAAACAGACTCAAAGTATTGTCAAACAAACTCAAAGAGTGACCTTGACCTTAGAGGTAATGGGGTGTGTCATACATGCTACATGTCATCATGCCATGTTGAAAAATTGAGCCAAGTGTTTATGAAATTCATTTATAAGTGACAAAGACCGGACCAAAATCAAAAGTAGACTGAACGGGTTGTCAAAGTCAAATTGTGACCTTGACCCTTGAAGTGGGAGTCTGTAAGTTATGTTAATCATTTGTAGCAAGTATTTAATAAATCAATCTATGCATGTCAAAGTTACATGCCAAACAGGAAATCTCACACAGATTGAAAGTGTAGTCAACAAACTAAATGTGTGTCCTTGACCTTTGAGGTACGGGTGTGAGTCTTATGTGTGACACATTGTCATGTTATGTTGACCATTGGTAGCAAGTTTTAATAAAATTCATTTATGCATGACACAGTTACAGGCCAGGCACCAAATCTCATACAGACTTAAAGTGTTGTCAAACAAACTTAAAGTGTGACCTTGACCTTTGAGGTACAGGTGAGGGTCTTATGTGCGACACTTTCTCATGTTATGCTTATAAATTGAGCCAAGTGTTTTTGAAATTAATCCATAGGTGACAAAGTTACAGACCGAACACAGAATCTCAAACAGACTGAAAGTGTTGTCAAACAGAGTTAAATTGTGACCTTGACCTTTGAGTTAGGGTGTTACGCACAATGCGTTGTGATGTTATATTGATCATTTGTAGCAGGTATTTATAAAATCCATCTATGCATGACAAAGTTACAGTCTGGACACGAAATCTCACCCAGACTCAAAGTGTTGTCAAACAAACTCAAAGTGCAACTTTGACCTTTGAGGTACGGGTGTGGGTCTTACTCGCAACACGTCTTCTTGTTATGTTGGTTATTTGTAGCAAGTATTAATAAAATCCATCAATGCATGACAAGTTACAGACCAGACACCAAATCTCACACAGACTCAAAGTGTTGTAAAACATACTCAAAGTCTTACCTTGACTTGTTATTTGTTGAATTTCTTTTTTTTTTTCATGCGTTTTATCTATGCAACAAATTATACAATAAAAATATATTATGGACATTTCATTTTGTCATTTTTAAAGCTGTTGCATAAAATAACCCAAACGCTACAATAATATCTATCGAATTAGGAAGGCGTATGAACCTTTATCAATGCTTTGATTATAGGAGTACATCAAATACTGCATTTAAGATTATAACCACAATTATAAAATCAGAACATACCTTCGTGAAAATGTGTTATTGCTTTGGCGATCTCCGTGCCATCTAGTTTGTTATTGTTGTCATAATCGTGAAGTTTAAAATAATGGAATTCTAACTCTTCCTCTGTCATTCCTTCCTTTGGTTTGTCAACAACATCTTTTAAATGTTCCTTTATATGTCTAAAAACAAAGAAGAACAATATTTGTATATATTGAAACATTGTCATTATTATCACTAATAATATAAACGCTTCCCAGCCAGCTAAAAAAAATCATCGCATCTTCTATATTAAATAACATCAGAATCAAGCAGGTTGGTACTGTAGTGGATAGAGTATTGGTCACTCAAGTCTGAGGTTGCAAGTTTGATCCCTAGTTCGGTAGCTTGACCTTATACTGCTAAAAAACACACTAAGTACTGGTTCTATCCAGGAAGTGGACTTGAGAGAGCAGTTAGGATAAGCTTTAATCTTTCTTTGCAATCGAGCTAAGATAAATTAGAATAAACTAACAACTAAAATGTGAATATTTAACAGTAATATATTACGATCAATGGAGATCAAATAAATTTAAAAAAACATGAATAAGGCTATTATAAATTAATTGCTAGATTATCATCCAAATTGTTCTTAAAAACGGGGAGGGCGGGAGGATTTTTTTTTTTAACATTTTTTTAAAAATATTTCTTGATTTTTTAATAAATTTTTTTATTTATCTATTTTTTTTTTTTTTATGAAAATAAAAAAGGGTCGAGGTGACATGAAAATTAGGGGGCGGACAGGGATGATAATCTAGCAATTAATTTATTATGGCTTAAGCAACCAATTTTATTATACTGGGTAAACAGATAATTTGCTCTTGTTCCCTCATCCAGACCAATAAATAACTTATTTTAAATTACTTTTTTGAATGGGATTAAATGCCATTTTCATTATATTTCAGGTTATATAATTTTATGGCATATCCAGCTTTATTTGTAGATGAAGACCTCAGAATGAATCTGAGTAGAATCACCATCCTTCAGCAATTAACTAGCAAACTTCCTCACATGAAAGTTTTCTGAGTGAACAGGACTCGAACCTACGACCTTAGTACTGAGAGGTAAGTGATCTTGAAACAGGGTTTTAGACCACGAAGAACCTAATACAAAAATACAACTAATTAACAGATATTTTCTTTCCTCATCCAGACCAATTAATCAACTTATTTTAAACTAGTCAAGAATTATCAGTCAATTAAACAGCACTGACAAGCAAAACAAATTTCTCATTCCAAATTAAGGTTGTTTACAGTTTGCTAATCATTACAATTCAGCTTGGCCTCCTTGTATTTCTTTTGACTGATCTTGTATATAGATATACATTCAAAGCTTAGTTCCTTCATTAAGCCAGTATAGAATTTTGCTGTTCTATATAATATCCCATGAATTTTAGCTGCTATCATTTTTGGCAAAAATATTGCGATAAATGATGACTTCAAAAAGGTCAGAAATATATATACATTTGTATATACATGAAACACACAGGCGTGGTCCAATTAATATGAAAACAAATAGGTGTGGTACAATAAACATATGAAAACACACAGGCATGGTCCAACAGACATAAAAACACGCAGGTGTGGTCCAAAAAACATGAAAACACAGATATGGCCCAATAGACATAAAAATATGATCTAAGTATGATTTCAGATTGGTCAAAACAATAGTTGATTAATTTTAACCCAAACAAAACAGAAGCAATCTTATTTACTCTAAAAAAAATATCATGTATCCTTCTTTGACTTTTAATAATACCAGTGTCAAGTTTGACGATCATCATAAACATTAAGGACTCACATTAAGCAATGATGGGAAATGGCATGAACATTTTACACTCTGCATCAAAGGTTTTAGGTATGAACAGAAAAATCAAGTTTACAGTTAACAGAACAGCTTTAAATCAAATTTATATGTCATTTCTTCGACCTATTCTAGAATATGGATCTGTAGTGTGGGGTGGATGTACCCAATATGAAAAAGAAAATCTTGAAAAATTTCAACATGAAGCGGCTCGTATTGTATCCGGTTTAATGCGGTCTACTTCTCTTCGTAACTTATACAAAAAACTAGGTTGGCTTTCTTTAGAAGATAAAAGATTATACCAAAAATTAATTGTTGCATATAAAGTAAAAAAAGGGTTAACTCCAGAATATTTAAACAATATTTTTCCTGAAACTGTAGGAATATAATCTAAGAAATAATAGTAATTATTCTTTATTAAATACAAGAACTGAATTATTTAGAAATTCTTTTATTCCATCATGTATTTCTTCTTGGTATAATCTTCCGGAACACTTACGCAATTCTGAAACTCTACCATCATTTAAATGCCAGCTTATGAATCATTTGTTTAAACCCACCAAAATACCATGTTTTTATTAAACAAGTCCTCGTAAATTATCTATTTTTCACCCACGTTTAAGAAATGGTTGCAGTAACCTTAATTCTGATTTATTTGTCAACAAACTAAAATTATATTCAACTTGTGAAAAATGTGGGCATGAAAAAGAAGATGCTGAACACTATTTCATGCAATGTCCTTCTTTTTTAAGCGATCGACTTCGTCTCTTTCATGCTACGAGTCACCTTCATCCTTTAAGTGTTAAAACCCTGTTACATGGGAGAAATGATATTTCAGACGATGAAAATATTGCTGTATTTAACAATGTCCAAACTTATATTAAAGACACTTAACGTTTTGATAAAGAATAGATCTTATTAATTTTAGTATTTACTTCACAATGGAGCCCCTCTCTTCTTGCTTCATATATGTTTTACTGCTATCTTGATTGTTTTTTGTAAATATTTTTAATAATTTATTGTTGGGAATGGCCGATTTTAACGTTTGATAACTTGTGGCCCAACCCTTTTGCTACTACATGTATATAAAAAAGCATAAAATATGTTTTAAGTAAGACATGAAAAGAAACAGGTGTGGTACAATAAACACATGAAACACACAGCCATGGCCAAATAGACATGAAAACAAACAGGTGTGGTAAAATAAACACATGAAAACACACAGGCATGGTCCAGTAGACATGAAAACAAGAGAGCCAAGATGGCCCTTTATCACTCACCTGACTGACCTTGAGTCACCCAACATAAGTAGATTATATAATACATGTATGCTCAAAATTCATGAAAGATGAGATGGGCAAGTAGTTAGAATTTTGATTCATTTTGAAGATGTAACAGATGCGTAGAAGAGTTCATACTTGGTAGAGGTTCACCTATGGTAAATGTCAGTGAAATTACATCGAAATCAGGTCAGTAGATTCTGACAAGAAGGCTTTTGAAGTTTTTTCTATAGATGCTAAGTCTTCGAACTAAGATAAAAATCCAGTTCCAGCACAAAACGAACCTTTATGTTTGAGAACGGTTTCAAACTAAAGCAATAGACTAAACTATTGTGCATGAAACAATCCGCAGTTCCAGCACAATAAATATTCCTATGAGTTTCAAACACAAGCCTTCCCAAAGTATATCACTTGGAAGAATCTTTGTCGCAGTGCACTCTCCTCCAAGATTTCAAGTACACTTCGACACTGAAAATCTCAAGCAGACTTCTTGCTGTGATGAAACTAGCTAGAAATATGGTATTGCTTTATTATGAAGCAGTAAACCATCCCTGTCTAAAAAAGAAAAACTCTGACTTTTATATTCAGATTAACACCTATTATAAAAATGGTTCATGATAGATGAATAATATTTCAATCAATGATTATAATTGTATCATTCATCTTTTTATGATGAATTATCTTTTAAAACTTCTATCTGGTATAATATTGTATAATAAGAACAAAAAAAAGTTTATTTAAACAGAGTTTATTACCTCTTCTTATAATAATTGTTATATACAGACATTTATGCTATAAAACAGGGGGTGTAATTTGACATAAAACTAACCCCACCCCCTGGCTGCCATGTTTTTTGACGAATCAAGATGGCTTGAACAAACTTGGTAGAGAGTCACCCAAGGAACATTTCTGTGGAATTATTTTAAAATTGAGACAGTAGTTTCTGACAAGAAGATTTTTTAAGTTTTTACTATAGCTTATATAGTAAACTAACCCCACCCCTGGCCGCCATGTTTTTTGACGAATCAAGATGGCTTGAACAAACTTGGTAGAGGGTCACCCAAGGAATATTTTTGTGAAATCATCAAAATTGGCCCAATGGTTTCAGAGGAGAAGTTATTAAAAGCTAAAAGTTGACGATGGACGACGGACGACAGACAACGGACACCAGGCGATCACAAAAACTCACCTGTAAGCCTTTGGCTCAGGTGAGCTAACAAACAGGTATGGCCCAATAGACATGAAAACAAACAGGTATGGCCTAATAGACATGAAAACACACAGACATGGCCCAATAAACATGAAAACACACAGGTGTGGTCCAGTAAACATGAAACAGACAGGCATGACCCAATAAACATGAAAACACACAGGTGTGGTCCAGTAAACATGAAACAGACAGGCATGACCCAATAAACATGAAAACACACAGGTGTGGTCCAGTAAACATGAAACAGACAGGCATGACCCAATAAACATGAAAATACACAGACATGGCCCAATAAGCAATGAAGACAGCTAGGCATGGCCCAATAAACATGAAAACATACAGGCATGACCCAATAAATACACATAAGTGTGTCCCAATAAACATAAACCTACTGATACAACAATTGAGCTGTAAGATGCTTAAATTTATTTCTCATGACAGGTTCTTCGAATTGCGTGGGTATAAAATGCTAAAAAAACATAAGTTGATTTTTTTACATACATTTTGAAACATTCCAATAAACACTCGACTACGAAATGCCAAAAATCCAGATCCTGATTAAGTTGTTATGGTTTATATTGTTTACAAATACATATATTATCATTGACATTCAAAAACTGTAAAGACTTACTCTGCATCATGAACTTGATTTCCAAAACCTCCAGAGTGTCCACTGATGTCCCCTGGTGGCCCATGTCCTTCTGGGTGTACATTTACAGGTGGTATACCCGGGGGCTGGGCTTGTAGTAAACTAGGACTTATAATCACACATAGGGTGAGAAGTGTTGTATGTGACAGCATGGCAGAAATCTGGGTTTTTTTAAAAAAGCATAAGTTATTTCTTTTCTTTTTTGAGGAAATTTTAATATATAATAAATAAGATTTAATCATTCAGAAGATATTTCCATAGCAACTCAGGTTTTGTTCCCAACCAACTTATGAAACTAAGGTAAAGTTTGTCCGCCAGTATTGAGGCAAAGACCCTCTCCTTAACTCCTCTGTTTTGACCACTCCAGTTGAAGTTTTAAGTTTCAACAGCCAATCAGAATCAGTATTGTATATTTACTACAATGTACCAAAAGAAAAATGATATATAAAGCAACTAATCTGATATTGTTTTATTGTGTTTGACTAAGTCACTACCTGTGTATACACTTGAAATTAATGAAAAAGAGGCTATTTGTCTTGACTTTAAATGACTGTTTAGCCAAGTGAGACTTTCTTGCATTTTTTGATTGGGAAAGACGGCCGTGAGGCAAAAATAAGAATTTGTGAAAAGTACTTTTCAGAACAATTTATACACATGTTTAAAATGTTTGAACCGATATCTTAGTGATCAGACTTTTTCCATTAAATTATTGACAAGGTGTCCAAAATATAGTTGGAAACTTTTACTTTGTAAAATTATTATAATTTTTTTTTATATAAGCAAAGCCTGTTCTGTGGCCTTAGCTTAACTATAGGTATTGATTACAAGCTAAAAATTTTAAATCATCATATACCTACTATGAAATCTCAAAATTTATTGATCAGAAACCATTATTTTACCGAAAATTAATTTGAAAAGGGACCATAACTGACAAATGTCAAACTTTGACTGTATTTTATAAATATACAGCTATGTATGAAATATTAATTAAATGCATAGACCCTTTCAGAAGATATTGATCGGAAAATATGTTTTAACCTCGACTGGAAGCACATGGATTGACAGGTGGACATGGTAATTTTTAATTTCCTTTCACCAATCTTTAGTTTAAACTTATTTTACTTTAACTGTGAAATAAATTCTTGTAACCTTTACAATTCATGCTCGAAGTCTGCTTGGGTAGCACCAGTACTAAACATATGTGGATAAAATGTCATGCTCAAGGACACTATACATAGCCATGGGGGATTATCGAACACACGACCCTCCGGTCCTGGGCTCAATGCTCACAACTTGACCACGCGTTTCACCAATATTTGAATGTTGGGGGCAGAATAATCAATAAAAATCTGAAGTTCACTGACCAAAAAATGCAAAAATTTACATTCATTGTTATTGGATAAAAATGTTTTTTGTTGTTTTTGTAAAAAAAAATGTAAATAACATTAACCAACCTCCCCTCCCACTATACCTCCTCCAATACGCCCTTGAGATGTGATATTTAAATGTAAATTAATTTCATGAAAGTATGTATTATTTTAATAAGATAAATTTGCTTCATAAGTACTAGTATATGTTCACCCTTGAATAACAGTTTTGTCAAGTATTGCCTGTGTAAAGTTAGAGTAACTCTCGTGTGCAACCTGTAAACAGACATCTAAATAACACATCTTTATTCGTATCAACTTCTGGCTACCCCTGTCATAAACAATAAGATTAAACCAATAAAATAAATCCAATATAGACCAAAAATCATCAACTTCACTTACATAAACACAGAAAATATGGACAAAACGTGTATCAAAATGATGAGGTGTCAATTGCAGACTTCGTGTAACAGTCTGAATCGATTAGACGCTCAGAGATATTATTTTACTCCAATTAGGTGAAATTACAAAATCGTTTGTATAATTCAGACTATATACTCTTTGTTATCGGAGATAAAATTGAATCCTGAAACAGCGCCGTCTGTCGGTAATAAATATGGAGGTGACCGATGAGTGTAACGAAGAAATTAAAGCTATTGTAAGTAATAACTGGATTGCTATGATGAAATTAAATTGGTTTAATTATCTCATGTTTATTTGTGGTACCTCAGTGCGGTTATTTAAATAATTATGTATTAGTTATGCAACAGAGGCTTTTTTAGAAGGGAGGTTACTCTGCTTTGGTCAATTCGTACTCTACGCGTCTCGTACCATAATCAAATACATACAAGACTAGAAATCATACATTGAACCTTTTCGGAAAGTATTGAAGGAGAATGGATTCAAATGAAGAAGATATTTGTTCATGTCATTAAATTTGAAAATATTGCCATTTCAGCACAACTTTAAGTAATTTCTTAATAATGCAAGTATATATTAAACCATAAAAGACGGTGCTTTATCAGAATATAAATTACCAGCAATAACAAAAGCAATATTGTTGTAAGCATGTTGTTTTTTTTATTAAATTTTCGTTTCATAAAAAAGGTGTTTTTTTTAAACTTTTTTTTTTTTTTGCACCTATGCAAAAAAAAAACAGGGTCGATGGGTGGGAACTTTTTTTATAAAACATTATATGTGTATGTAGATACTATATCCACTTTGGTCCCAGCCAATGAAAATAATACGGCAAAGACCGGAAAATAGCCTGATATTTAAAGCCAGAAAGCCATGCATGCGTGACTCGATACCTTATACAACAAAATGCTGAACGATATGCAATGTATAGTTTATTTGGAGATTTAACAAGAATTTCCTTGTGTTGTATGTTATTGTCCAGGAATGTTCAATGTCTAGTTTGCAAAGATTTCATGGTATTTATTGTGTTGATATATAAAAAGAATAAATACTGTAACAGTTTCAGAAACGAGTTTGTGTCATTTCTTTTTCACAGTTTTTCAGATTGTTTATTTTTTAATTTCAAGTTGCTTTTTGCTTAAATTTTAAGCCTTGTTAAAGATCATCTTTGATACACAACTATATATATATCTTGATTTTTTTTTATTGTTGCTTCGACATTAAAATATATGAAAACCGAAGACTACGAGATCTATTTAGTTAAAGCAATTCATGCCGATATGGTTGTGCTGTATTGAGTTTGATTGTAACACTTCTCATTTATCAACCCCGATTTTCTGATATATTCTGAAATCTGATTGGCTTACAAGTGATAAAGGGCTGAGCTTATGTATCTGGGTCATGTTTATGACAATGATTGACATTCGGAGTGTCAATTAGTTTGTTGCACTGGAGTGAAAATATAATAGACAGAATATTGTGATTGTTGGAGACTCCCTTCCGAGACTCACAGATTTTCTTAGATTCCGAGAGACTCCCGCACAATGCAGGAGAGTTAACATGTATGAGAAATATGTCCCAGGACTAGAATGCCCTGCTATATGTTAGTTGCTTTTTAATTAAAACACTGTAACTCCTGTATTTTAAAAAGTGACATACTGTACTGGTCTTTATCCTGCCAGTGCCCAGATTAGAGGCCATACTTGCAGATTTCTTCCACCCTTCATTTGCATCAACGGGTATGGTTACTCCTTCCCATCCGGCATCAGACTATGGAACTCCCTCCCAGTCAGCCTTATCGACTCACCATCCATCAAAGCATTCACGGCTAGGACTGGTCGTGAAAGATGAAGTGACCAGATGAATGATGTTTTAAACCAGTTTTTAATTGCCCAACTGACCCTCCCTACATACAAATTTATACTGTTAATATAAGTGGAAAACCCAAACAAGCATTCAAAAATATGAATTTATATTTTTAATTATTTATCATATTTAATTATAACTCATATTTCCAAAACTATATAATCCCGCTGCCACACAGAAATTTTAAAAAAAAGAATTTCTGAAAGTTTTAAATATTAAAGGTTAGGATTAGGATACGGTTTTACAAATGATTTAATGCATGAATGTAAGTAAAGTATTCAACATCAGCATTTGTTCCTTTAAGCTGGGCCTGATTAGCTCAGTCGGTTATGCGTCTGACTATTAATCCAGGGGTCGTTAGTTCAAATCCCCCGCTCGGCAACAGTCTCCATGATGATTAATATACGACATTGTGTCTCATTATCATTCATCTCTCACCACTGATTCAAGTGGGAAAGTTATCAGTTACCTGCTGAGATGGGGTGTGCTCGAGTACTGGTTAATCCCAGGAAACAGTGGTAAGGTTAACTGATGGTCCGTTAGCCCTCGATGGCATAAAAATGACGCTAAATATTCAATCAATCAATCAATTGTCCCTTTAAACAAGTAATCATATCCCAAATACCAGTAGTCACATGATGAGGTAAACAATGTAATAATAAAACACATAAAAAAACAATAACATGCGTAAGAATCAAATAAAGCATTATTAAGTGGGGCTGTAGTGTAGTAGAGTGTTAGCAACTTAGATCAGAGGTCACAAGTTCAATTCCAGGCTCAATGGTCTCTATAAAAAAAACCTCTGTATTGGTTCTTCCCAGGAAATGGACTACAGGGCAATTCTTATAAGATCTGAGCTTGGGGGAATGTGGTATTCAACATTTAATTGCCTGTATGGTAAGAGGAATATTGGATAGTAACCCTTATCAACTTGTGTCCTGAACCAATCAGATCACCTTCCAATATTCATAACAAAACAAATTTAAACAGACTTGAAATCTATCAGACTTTTTGTATTTAGTCAAATTTTCTATTAAAAATATTATCTAAGAATTATATTATGTGAAGTGTTCATTAAAATGGTCATGGGCAATTTTAAAATATACTGATACGTATAAAATTGAAAGAAATAACTTTGGAAATAATTTATTGAGGGAAGCTAAAAAATAAATGAACACGTCAGATGTGCAAATAGCTGGCATTTATCTGCATAACATTTAACGGTTTTCATAGAACTGATTAGTTATATTTTATGGATGGAAGAATTATTATACCTGTTTTGATTCATATGTAGATGATGCAAATTCTTTCTTATGCTTGTAGGAGAACTTGGCAGCTCTGTTACAAGGGGGAAATAAGCCAATCAATGACTGGTTTGATCACTTGAAGCACATTGTCAGTGATGTGGATCCATTCACTTCAGTACACGGTGAGTAAGATTTTAGAAATTGGTGAGTAAGATTTCAGTACTCAGTGAGTAAGATTTCAGTTCTTGGTGATTAGATTTCATTACTCAGTGAGAAAGATTTCAGTACTCAGTGTGTAAGATTTCAGTACTGGGCGATTAGATTTCAGTAATCAGTGAGTGAGATTTGCATACTTAGTGAGTAAGATTTCAGTACTCGGTGAGTAAGGTTTTAGTACTCGGTGATGAGATTTTAGTTCACTGTGAGTAAGTTTTCAGTACTCGGTGAGTAAGATTTCAGTACTCGGTGATCAGATTTCAATACTTGGTGAGTAAGGTTTCACTACTGGTCGATGACATTTCAGTATTCGGTGAGTTAGATTTCAGTACTCGGTGAGTAAGATTCAGTACTTTGTGAGTAAGATTTCAGTACTTGTCGAATAAGATAATTTCAGTACTAAGTAAGATTTCAGTAATCTGTAAGATAATTTTAGTACATTGTGATTAAGATTTCGGTACTTGGTGTGTAAGATTTCAGTACTCGGTAAGTAAGATTTCAGTACTCTGCGATTAGATTTCAGTACTCGGTGAGTAAGATTTTAGTACTCGGCGATTAGATTTCAGTACACAGTGAGTAAGATTTCAGTACTCGTTGAGTAAGATAATTTCAGTACTAAGTAAGATTTCAGTAATCTGTAAGATAATTTCAGTACTTTGTGATTGAGATTTCGGTACTTGGTGTGTAAGATTTCAGTACTCGGTAAGTAAGATTTCAGTACTCTGTGATTAGATTTCAGTACTCGGTGAGTAAGATTTCAGTACTCAGTGAGTAAGGTTTTAGTACTCGGCGATTATATTTCATAACTCAGTGAGTAAGATTTCAGTACAGGGTGAGTAAGATTTCAGTACTCGGCGATTACATTTCAGTATTCAGTGAGTAAGATTTCACTACTCAGTGAGTAATATTTCAGTACTTTGTGAGTAAGATTTCAGTACTTGTCGAGTAAGATAATTTCAGTACTAAGTAAGATTTCAGTAATCTGTAAGATAATTTCAGTTCTTTGTGATTAAGATTGCAGTACTCGGTGAGTAAGATTTCAGTACTCGGTGACTAGATTTCAGTAATCGGTGATTAGATTTCGGTACTAGGCAAGTAAGATTTCAGTACTCGGTGATTAGATTTCAGTACTTGGTGAGTAAGATTTCAGTACTCGGTGATTAGATTTCAGTACTCAGTGGGTAAGATTTCAGTACACAGTAAGATTTCAGTACTTATTGAGTAAGATTTCAGTACATAGTACTAGAACTTGTAGTAATTTCTGTAGACACTTCTCCCATACCTAGTGTTGTTGGATTCTGTTGATGAAATTGGTGCCAGAATGAATTATGATGCTGTGTTTATATTTTTAACTGTAAAATAGACATTGGTAGCTGTCATTTCTGCTGTGAGGCTTTAATTTTTTCAAAATGAATAGAATAGTAACCAATTAATTAATGTCATGTAGTTAAATTTTGTAGATTGACAAGCAATTTATATTTTTTTTTGACAAAAAAAAACACAGCTACAATTTCAAGTAATGAAGTATAGAAAGGGCTGTAATTACTTGAAGCCCAACCTATTTGCTTATGTTATGTTTGTAATTGTATGAATGGTTATATATATATGTTTGAAACATAATATTACGTAATAAAATATGATTAAACTAAACCATTTTAAGTAGCATACAAAATGTCATGATAACCAGAGCTGAGTCACAGTCAGGCTAGTCTCTTAATATGAAAAGGTATACAGTTGTACTGGAAACAATCAAACAACAGAAACTTTCACAAATCATACATTCCTGAGAGTTTATTTATTCTAATAAGTGCTCCGATAATCTGTTTTTATCGAAACTTGATGGGTTTAAGCTTAAAAAGAATTTATCATAGATTACGGTTAACTGTTTGTATAGCTGATGGATTTTTTTATTGATTTTTTAGCTTTTTTTTTTGTAATTTAATTTTATTTTTTTTCATACTTCAAATCTCATAATGAGCTGATCATACTATTAATAATTTGTAACTTGTAGAAGATTTATCACCGAGTCTCAACACTAAGTCATTCATTGCATTTTTTCCTCAATACAGATACTGTGAAGAAAAAATCCAGCTGTGATATGGCCGAGCCACTTCTACCAAAACTCCTCCAACTCCTGCAGGAATGTATGCTCAATCAAAGGTGGCCTGAATCTCTCAGTGTCCTGCACAAGATTGCCAAGGTACCAAGCGGTTCATCACACACTATATGGAAGGTTTGTTATGAATAGTAAAAAAAAGTTGTAGTTTTTTTTTAAATCCAAACCCGTTCTTATATTAAATACCGGTATACCAGTATGTTTTTTTTTATCCAATAACATAATTATGACAGATATATTGCAATGGCAGAGTCAGTAGCAATGGCAATGTATGACAATGCCCCAGTGTGGGCCCTGTACATTATCAGAAGAAGAAGAAGAATGATTTTTTTCTTATATTTTAGGTTGGCAACATTAAAATTCCAAATTCCACAAGGCCTCCCCTATTCCGAAATACTGAAATAGTGGTTTGTATTTGCCTGTTTTGGTAAGAGATGACCTAATCAAACATGAATTTAACCAGATTAATTGGCTTGTGTTAGTTGAGCTTTTATTTAAATCCAAATGTTAACAGTTCTAGTTACCATTGTGTCAATGGGTCTTTGTGACTGAGTGGTCTGTTGTCTCAATATCACTTACCTCTCACTGCGGAGTTCATGGGTTCTTGCCCAACTCAGTACAAACATCTCATTGTGAGAAAGTTCGCTGGTTATGTGTGGAAGAACAGTGTTTCTACTGACATTCATTCTGAGGTATTTCTTCACAAGTAAAAGTAAATACATGTGATGTCTAACCTGCAATGTGATGAAATGTTGTGGTGTGTTTTAAACGCCATTCAATTTATTTTTTTATCTATTGCATCCTGTAGATTGGGGGCCCTTAATAACAGTTTATCACCGCATATATGGTGTAGTGGTTAACATGTATGTTTTGTTACTGTACTTTTGCAGGTTGGCAATGAATTACTACAGTCAGACCAGGACAACGTTGATGACCTTGTGAAACAGTTTTACGAGTATGTAAATTTTACCATTCAGTATTTCGCCCAACTCTATACTTGTAACCCGAGTGACTCGGGCATTAATGAGACTTTGATAATTTAATAGTGGGAAGATAGATTACAAAATCCAAGAAATAATACTGTATAACTGATGAGACTGTGGTCATCATTAACCGCAAACCTCTGGTGGGATGGATCTTACTGACCGTATGCTATTGGAGGTATAAGTCCAAGCACTGCTTGATTCTTGTTCATGCATAATTCAAGATGGCTGCTTTTACTGAAAATAGTCAAAAGGTTTAAAAATTCTCATTTGAAGAGTTTGGTGTATTATTAGAAGGATTAATCCTATTAAGATTGTACAATTGATGTTCCTTAGATAAAACATATCTGATACCGTAATCATCTTTGGGCTTTATGAGGCTCATGTAATATTATAAGAAATAAAAGAAAAAAAATTGTCACCAATACTTTAAAAGGAATGTTTCAGGATTTTCAAAATTTGCTGAACACATCTTTTTCCAATAGATCATGCCTATATATACTCGCTGACTCCGTATTGCCAAAAAGATATCTAGTTAACCATGCCAAAATAATATAATATTAAAAAAGGTTTTCCTAACTTGGACTACACGCCTAAGTTAGACTAAAAAAGATTTCTCGCTTGAAATGTCAACAGATTTTGAGAGATGTTAAATGAGTCACTTGATTTTATTTTGATTTCAACTTGATCCATTATACAGGTTTACACTTAGTAAAAATTGTTTCGTCTTTGAATGAGTCAGAATGACGATGCAAAGGTCGTAAAACAGTATTTAAGTGCTGTCTATATTTAAAATAGAGATTTCATTTCAAGTTTACCACTCTTATTTACATAACGATTTTGTCACATTTTGGTGGATTTGACCTACTAAACTATTCAGTTATTTTGTTTTATTATTTTATTTTTTAATACATTTTTAATGTTTTATTCTGATACACTCCCTTTAAAGCCCAGGGTTACAATAAAAATCGTAAATGTAAAGTAAGAAATTTTTAGCTCTACTGGACAAAGGCCAGAAGTGCTTATGCAATGGCGCGTTGTCTGTCATCTGTCGTCTGTCAGCAGTACTTTCTCTAAAACCACTAGGCCAATTAAACTGAAACTTCACATGGATGTTTCTTTTTGCATAGAGGACTATACAGAAGGTATTTTTTTTATTTGAAATTCAAGATGGCCACCATTGCTAAAAATAGTCCAAAACTTAAAAAAACTACTTCTCATGAACAGCCCAAAAGATTTTCAAAATGTTTATGTAGTACTGATGACCAACTATAGTTTTATGGTATTTAGTATATGGTGTCCCTAGGGTTAAAAATGACCCCGCCCCGAGGGTTCAGTTAGGGGACACATGTCATTTTGATATATATATATTTTTTTTAAATGGAAATGATTTTGCCTATATTTTCACAGAAGCATTGTTTGGTGAAGGAGGTTAAGTTTTGTAAAATTACTGGGTTCCACTGTCTTAAGGGGTCAGGAGAGGCCCCAAAATGGTAAAAATTGGGAATTACAATAACTGTTTTCTTAAGAAACGGTATGTCAGATTTGTTCATATTTGGCATAAATTATCACTATGTGTAGGGGTTTGATTGCAGATAAGAATTTATGGCTAAATTTACATAGGAATATTATAGGATAACTGATTTTTTTCATTTTGCATCCATGTGTACAAAAAAACTTCTTTTTAAAATTTGAATCATTTCTGCTCACAACAAATCACTAATGGTGATTGAAGTTCTGACACATTAAGGGGCTGGGTTGTATAAGGGTTCTGTACAGGGGACTATATTTTTTCACAGATGAATGGTATGGGGATTTAAAGTATTTCCTTTTCATACCCAATCAATTGAGTTATTGTTAAGTATGGATGTGGTGGGGGTATTAATCCATAAGTCGTTAAGACGACCCCACAAAGAGGGTAAATATTGTGAAATTTCAAAAAGGGCTATGGCCACTATGAGTCAGTGGAGCATCCTCAGGCCCTCTTGGGCCACTTGTTTTCTTAGTCATCCGCATGAATTTAAGATTATATTTTCATAAAACAAACAGTTTTGTCAAATATTCAATCCGAGATTGGGTTTATCTGGATTACTATTAAAAATATTATGAACGATACTTACTTTACATTTACAACCTATTAAAATTGTGAGTTTTTTTGTGAACTGCAACCCAGAACTCTTGGGATTTTACAGGCTAAATAAGGTTATGGTTTTACAGAATAAATGATGCCTGTAGAAATGTTTTCCAAAAAAAATGATCTTCTCTAAAATAAAATTGAGAGACTCAGAGAGACACATACAGAGCTGTGAAATTATGCATAATTCATCTTATATTGCTTTGTTTGTACAAATAGTATTATTTTATATGGTGTTTAGCATTATTTTCAACAACGTTTTAGTCATATTCCCACAGTGTCAGCAAAAAAAACGTATTCTAAGCACAGCCAAACTGGAATATCATGCTACAGACACATGGTATGATACATCATCCAATCATATTATACTGATACAGGGCCAACCAGATCTAGAACTATCCTTTAAATTTTGATCACCAAGCAAGGATGTTTCTATTACCATTTATCATGTCTTTGGTATGATCTAGCCAAGGATCAAATCCACAACTTCCTACATCTACATCTATATAATGTGTCACTTCAGTCACACTTGATTATTATGTAACAGTGCGCAAACATTAAATAGAGAAAGTAAATAGAAAATAGGAAAGAAGAAGTATAGGTTGAGGAAAGAAGAACAAGTGTACACTGACTGCTTTTTCCATCCTTGTGACAAACCAATCCAAGGATGGAAAACGCAGTCAATGTACATTTGTTCTTCTTTCCTCAACCTAAATTTCTTCTTTCTACATGACATTTTGTGAAGCGGACAGTCTACCACTAGACCACCATCTGCCACAAATAGTGTCCAAATAGCCTCACTCCATTTAACCCTTTACTCCATAGATACGCGTTTTCTCGCACCAATCACAGAAGGCCTTTGAATACAGTGCAGGATTGATTGATTGATTGATTGAATATTTAGCATCATTTTTATGCCATCGAGGGCTAACAGACGATCAGTTAACCTAGCCACTGTTTCCTGGGATTAACCAGTACTCTAGCACACCCTATCTCCGCAAGTACCTGATAACTTTCCCACTTGAATCAGCGGTGAGAGACGAATGATAAATGAGACACAATGTCGTATATCAGTCATCACGGAGACTGTTGCCGGACAGGGATTTGAACTCACGACCCCTGGATTGATAGTCAGACGCATAACCAACTGAGCTAATCGGGCCCGGCAACAGTGCAGGAAGAGTTTTGATTGCTCGTAACAAGCAATCTGAACATTTCCTGCACTGTTTTCCACTCTGTCAGTTAATATAAACATAATTCACCCAATAATTCAAAAGCCTTTTATATTAGAGGTGTCCAAAGGTGTCTTTATTAGAGGTGACCAAAGGCGTCTATATGAAGTAAGGGGTTAAATTAGTTTTAAAAAAGTACAGCCATTTTATACCAGTAAAAGGTCTTTGGGTCCTCTTGTTGTATAAAGTATACAAATGTTTTTACAAGACAACACTACGAGCTGTACTTTATAAATTTGTTCTTATCATCTTCAGTCAGATGAAACAGCTGTCGGACTTAAATTGTAAAGAAGTTCTAATGGAATTTGTCATGTTTTTGGTCAACTCTGGGAACATGGAGGCTGCAATTACCGCCACACAAGTAAGTATAATATTTTGTAGTGGCTTTTTACACCTTAATGAACAGGTTACAGGTTATATTACGTAAGAAATGGCATCCAGTTTTATTCGTGGAGGAAGACCTCAGAATGAATCCAAATAAAACCATTGTTCGTCTACAAGTACTTTGCAGACTTTCTCACATAAAACTCTGAGCTAGTCCCGCTCTCTCCAAAAACTTTATGTGAGAACGTTTGCTAGTTACTTGCTGAAGGTTGGTGGTTGTACTCAGATTCATTCTTAGGTCTTTCTCCACCAATACAGCCGGTGTCAGATAATATTTTCACCTGTATAATATTTTCACCCACGGGTGAAAATATTATAGAATTTTGCTATAATATTTTCACCCCCCCCCCCCCATAGTATTCCCCCCCCCCCCCCCCCCCCCCCCCAATTACATTTTCAAAAAAATGAACACAACTATTTATTATGAAATAAAAAGCATAAAACTGCATTCATTGAAGCAAACTTAAAAAAAAACAAAACAGACGGGGGTGAAAATATAATAGCCATTATATTTTCTCGTACTCATCCCATTTTTCCCAACTTCAGTTCTAAATAATTGCATTTACCACCCCCATATATATTTTTAAAAAAATGAACACAACTACTTATTATGATAAAGAAAGCATAAAACTTGCATTTATGATTTATACATTCAATAGTATGAATTATATGCTTTATCAGACAAAAAAAAAAAATTTGCTTTATTGAAATAATTTATCTGATGAGGAAAGAGGGGTGGGTGAAAATATTATAGCCAGTATATTTTCACCCACCACCATCTTATATGTTGTTCAAAAATGAACACTTCTTATTATGATAAAGAAAGCATTACAGTTGTACTTATGATGAAACAAACTTAAAAAAAAAAAATAATAGGGGATGGGGGTGGGTATTTATATTTTTTAATACTTCAGTGACTCAAACCCAACTGGACTGGGCAAAATTATTTGAGATAAGGTTTGTTTGAGCCAGTATTGTCCAACATCATACCATGCATATACATTTATTAACACGGAAATAGGAATTCAGCTAGGACGACATAAGTGGTTCGAGCTGTATGGGGTGTTCCGGCCATCCGTGTTTGAGCGGACGAACTTCTACTGTACATATAAACAGATACCAGTTATAGTATGAGATTCTATTTAGCATTCTGATCTCAAATGTGGCAATGCAGTTTAGTTTTTATATCCAGTTACTCTGTACTACAGTAATCTGATTACTTAGAATATTGCACAACTTGAGATTTAGTAAAAAAAGTAAGTAAAGTGGATGTAATAGTCTCTAAAATTGGGTAAAGAGGCAGTTAAATATTACGCCAAATAGTTTTGGGATTTATCTAAATATGAAGGGAACAATGTGGTGCCCAGGAGGGTCTTGGGATCTTCTGAATTTAATGATATCCAGTTTGGATCTGGGGTTGTATTTACCAACCATTCTTGAGAATATTCTTAGACTTGGGCTTGAAAGTCCAAATTTCAACCTCAGATGTCTAGTTTATCATGAGATACAGAATAATTGTGAGTGTTTATTTGACTATATACTATATGTCCCTACATGCTTGGGATCTGAAGTCACTCATAATTAAACAAAAATTAACAATCTGTTACAGGAACACAAGACACGACCTGGGGTCAAAAAGGAGAAATCAGAGAGAGATCACTATGTGGATAAGATTTTTCGGGCCTATACTGGTCTACTCTGGTACATTAAGTGGAAGAACTGTGTCTCGGAAGAGGAGGAGGCACAGATAGATGAGATGCTAGACAAGCCCAAGGGTAAATATTTTCACTTAATGTGAAACCTGCGTAAGCGGTCACCTGTATTGAGCAGCCACATGTCTTAAGCAACCACATTTACTGTTTCCAATTTCTATTCTTTTAATGTAAATAAATCTGTATTATTTTTTTAAGTGATAACCTGTCTTAAGAGCTCACTTTTGCTCCTTCCCCACACTGGCTGCTTAAGACAGGTTTGACTGTGTTTAATTGTTTTATTTTATTGGCATACGTGACATGTTTTAGGATTCATATGATTTTACGAAAAAAATGTTTAAAAACAAGTTGGTCATAACTAAAATTGCTGTACGAGAAATTATGAAAAGGGTGGACTTTCTCCAGTTATTGTCCTACACTTCAATTAATTTTGTACTGTTCTACATATAGAGATGTGCACTTCTGGAACACTGAACACATTACCAATGGTTCTAAAAGTGTCTTGGTTCCATAGATTATCCTCTGTTGGTCTAAATATACAGGAAAAACATGGGGTTGACTGGAATGCTTTTTCACAATTTCCATGGTTTGATGACACCCCTTCATTTTTGACAATTCTGTCCATTGTTTGCAGTGTATCACTACGTGTTTTTAAACTGTTATATCTTCAACAAACTGTACCCAATGTCATCTTGGCAAACTTGGCAGAAATCATAGAAATGTTCCAATGTTCTCATAATTATGTAGAAATAAATATGCCCAACCAATTTATGTAGCTCTAATTTGTTGGATGTAAGAATCTTGCTACCGGCACTGAGGGGAGGTAATTGGTAAGTGAAACCTTCAGTTGGCCATGTTGTTCTAAAGCTGGGCCCAATTAGCTCTGTCGTTTACGGGTCTGACTATCAACCCAGGGGTCATGTGATTGATTCCCTGCCTGGCAACACTCTCCATGATAATTGATATATACAACATTGTGTCTCATTATCATTCGTCTCTCACTGTTGATTCAAGTGGGAAAAGTTACTTGCAGATATGGGGTGTGCTCGAGTACTGGTTAACCTTTCAGGATCCCAGGAAACTGTGTTTAGGTTAACTGATCATCTCTTAGCCCACAATAGAATACAAATGATGCTAAATATTCAATCAATCAATCACTTGTTAATCTATAAAGCTAAGGAATTAAGTTAGACAAAACTTGAACCAGGGCTACTGTTAAAAGTTGAAATAAAACTTGCATACGTTCATTTTACTATAACTAATTAAAGATTTGAAGCTAGGCTTGACTGGTAGATTACTTGAGCCAGAAGTTTAAAGTTAGATTTTGATATCATGAATGATTACTCATAATTTAAATACAAACTTTTCCAGATGCCAACGACATAACGTAAAATGCATTTACCATATCTTTTGGCGTCCAGCTCTCAAATATGACCTTTCCAAGGTCATAACATGACCTTTGTAAGGTCAATGAATCAGATTATGTAATCAGGCCACCCATACCATTAAGGGGTGGCTATTTAGGCAGGTAAAAAACATTTCAGCAGAGAAAAGGGACACACACTGACTGAGATCATTATGAATGAACAACAATAAAAAAAGTTTCATACAGCAGGATTGTTGTGGGTCAGCCGTAAGTGAAAACAAAACAAATATTTTAATTTAGACCCTACATGATACAGCGGCTTGTCACAATATATGTTCTATATTCTATATATAGTATAATCAAGTTTTTATTATCCTAAATATAGGGATATAGAATATATATTGTCACTATCCCCTGTGCCATATGATATTTTTCAGATTCTCAGGTGATGCCAATGGGTTCTCAAATGCAGAATATACATATGCAGGTGTTGAACTACTCTAGTAAAGCCATCATGTGTTTTGAAGAAGTTGCTGGATATCAGGGAGTGTGGGACATATTTGTTACAAAACATGCTGAGGTAAGGCTGTGTTTGATGGAACTAAGGAAGTAACCTGGGCAAGTCATTATTTACATGTAGTTTTGAAGGATATAATTCTATGAGTTGGCTAAATTAAATGTTTGCAAGTTAGAGAGCTCTACACTAAAATATTTTATAAAGGTTTTTTAAAAAAAAAGGAAAAGCTTTTTTCAGAATATTTTTTCAATTATTTTCTAAATTATTGTTATTGTCTTAAAATTTTTAATTAAAAATAAAAAAAAATAATAAATTTTTAACCTACCAAATTTCAAGCATCAGTTACCAGGTAGTTTATATTAATTTGCTTGACTGTGAAATACATGTATGCTCAGGGCTTATATGAATCATTTTTGAGTCTGTTTCCTTGGTAACCAGTACTGAGTATTGTTTTTGAGAGGCCATAGGGTCAAGTCTGGGATTTCCACATGACCTGTAACATGAACGGCCGACACTCATTTCACCTCACTACAGTCCTGCTTTTAAATATAAACTGGTTTATGTTGTTGTCTATCCCAGAACCTGATATTTCCTGAATCAGTTCCATTAAACCACCAATGAACAAGCAGGGAATTCTATGTGGCTTTTCCATCATTGTAGTTTAACAGACCCAATCGGGAAAGCTGGGCCCATCCTACAGTCTGTGACCTCACTTTTGCTTATTGAAATATAAAAGAACACTTAACGGTTATTTTATTTCTCATTATAGCTTCTTGTGTACAATGATAGAATAGATGATGGTCTCACACTTCTACAAGCGTACTGCGACCTAAATGAGAATAACATTAACGCTCATAAGTATTTGTACGCTTACTACCGAGATCATTTTCCTGCATCACACAATGAGCTGAAGGAGTTAAAGGTATGCTAATTAGCCAAATTGCCCTATTTAACACTAAAACAATGTTTCATAATCAGGATTATCAAGAAAGCAATTCTACAATTAGGTCTTAAAAACATAGTTGTCTTCGACGCAAGTCATGACACAGAAATCCACTACATAGCAGATCTAAAATACCTTCTGATTTGCTAAAAATATGTCGTCAAACTTGAGCGTTTCAATTGCTGATTCCCTTAATTTTTTCCAAATTCTCTTCGTTAATGAGAAAATCAAGAAAATCTGATTTTAAATGGCTCCTTTGCATTGACCTGATAGACTTAGATTATAAATATCTCCTAAGAAAATACATGGATTTACCTGGCTCATGCATGCATGTTTATATCACGATCGATTTTAAGGGTCCTCCGTAGCCGAGTGGTCTAAGGCGCCGTCTCAAGATCACTAACCTTTCACCGCTAAGGTTGTAGGTCCGAGTCCCGCTCGCTCCAAAAACTTTATGTGAGAAAGTTACTTGCGAAAGGATGGTGGTTCTACTCAGTTTGACACAATCTGAGGTCTTCTTCCTGTAAAACTGGATGTGCCATATATAACCTGAAATGTGTTAAAAATGGCGTTAAACCCCATTAAAAAAATATATTATAATGCTACTCTGCATGAAGAGCTTAAACTTACTATTTCAGACAATTGCAGAGTTACAACCATCAGATTCTTTGGTGCTGGTCCTTTGCTCAAAAATTAAAAATGGTAAGTCATGATTGCGATATAGGAGGCTATTAGCTTTATCTGTAGTTTACTATCACATATGGCTATTTATAGTGTAATAACTTTCCTCTTCAAACAAAAAAATAAGGAGGATACATGTAGTTAATACTGGTTTAACCTTATCTGTAGATTGTTTTTTTTTAATTTATACCAATTTATTTTAGCTTGATTGCAAAGCGTAAAGAAAGCGTAAAACCTATTTGATCCGCTCTTGAGTCTGCTTCTTGTAGAACCAGTTCTGAGTGTTGTTTTTTGAGAGGTATCCCGTTGAGCTGGGGATTTAACCCTCAACATCTACCCATAGTTTTCAAGTAGGTCACCATAATTATATAGTCTTCACCATGAATGCTGAATGACCTATAAAAACCTGTCTGTGTGTACATTTTTGTTCACCCTCACATTTTTTTGGTGGCATTTTAGTGAGCAGGATAAGTTTATTATACATTCTTTCAAGTTTTATGTTGTATAGAGCTCATAGTCTAGTCATAGAGTATCAGACTTAGGACAGGATTGATTGATCCCCCACCACTGTTTATAATGTGGTGTGCTCAAGTTTAGAAACTATCTGCAATGCTTATTACTGGTTATATACTCGGGAAGACTTCGAGCATGGTTTGTCTAAGTTGAACAAACTTGCTTTGTAATTGATGTAAAAATATATAAGTTTTAAACCAGTAAGTCATACACAAGCACTTTAGCCCATGGTCGGTGTTTACAGAATATATCTGATCCAGGTCAACTTTGGATGATACCTTTGTTGGTGTTTACAGAATATATCTGATCCAGGTCAACCTTGGATGATACCTTTGTTGGTGTTTACAGAATGTATCTGATCCAGGGTCAACCTTGGATGATACCTTTGTTGGTGTTTACAGAATGTATCTGATCCAGGGTCAACCTTGTATGATACCTTGGTTGGTGTTTACAGAATATATCTGATCTAGGGTCAACCTTGGATGATACCTTTGTTGGTGTTTACAGAATATATCTGATCCAGGGTCAACCTTGGATGATACCTTTGTTGGTGTTTACAGAATATATCTGATCCAGGGTCAACCTTGGATGATACCTTGGTTGGTGTTTACAGAATATATCTGATCCAGGTCAACCTTGGATGATACCTTTGTTGGTGTTTACAGAATATATCTGATCCAGGGTCAACCTTGGATGATACCTTTGTTGGTGTTTACAGAATGTATCTGATCCAGGGTCAACCTTGTATGATACCTTGGTTGGTGTTTACAGAATGTATCTGATCCAGGGTCAACCTTGGATGATACCTTGGTTGGTGTTTACAGAATGTATCTATTCCAGGGTCAACCTTGTATGATACCTTTGTTGGTGTTTACAGAATATATCTGATCCAGGGTCAACCTTGGATGATACCTTGGTTGGTGTTTACAGAATGTATCTATTCCAGGGTCAACCTTGGATGATACCTTGATTGGTGTTTACAGAATATATCTGATCCAGGGTCAACCTTGGATGATACCTTGGTTGGTGTTTACAGAATATATCTGATCCAGGGTCAACCTTGGATGATACCTTGATTGGTGTTTACAGAATGTATCTGATCCAGGGTCAACCTTGGATGATACCTTTGTTGGTGTTTACAGAATGTATCTGATCCAGGGTCAACCTTGTATGATACCTTGGTTGGTGTTTACAGAATATATCTGATCCAGGGTCAACCTTGGATGATACCTTTGTTGGTGTTTACAGAATATATCTGATCCAGGGTCAACCTTGGATGATACCTTTGTTGGTGTTTACAGAATATATCTGATCCAGGGTCAACCTTGGATGATACCTTTGTTGGTGTTTACAGAATATATCTGATCCAGGTCAACCTTGGATGATACCTTTGTTGGTGTTTACAGAATGTATCTGATCCAGGGTCAACCTTGTATGATACCTTTGTTGGTGTTTACAGAATATATCTGATCCAGGGTCAACCTTGGATGATACCTTTGTTGGTGTTTACAGAATATATCTGATCCAGGGTCAACCTTGGATGATATCAACCCTATTCACTATTTACAGAAATTGAAAGCAAGTAATATTTGTATATTACAAATAACCTTTCAAGAAGGAAATGTTTTAGCTTAAATACATATACTTATGCCTGCTCATCCTTTTTTTTCATGGTGGTTTTCCATGAATAATTTCTGAGAGGTTCTGTTTGTCTGATTTCTGTTTGGTGTGTAGCTGTTTAATTGTAAAAATACAGGTTCAAAAATATCCTTGAGTTATGTCCCACTTTCAACTTAATTTTTGGTGAAATTTACTGACATACTTCGAGTGATTTTCTTAGATTGATCACTTCAAAGTTATGGTCCTGTAAGCATTTTATAAAATTTATTGAGAGCAGCATTGGTTTCATGGCAAGCAGTAAAAAAAGCTTCGGGTTTTATTTGGAAGAATACGGTCCTGCAGTATAGTTCTATTCTGGATTTGTTATATGTTTTCAGAAGATTTGTCGCAAGCTATAAAGCACCTGTTTATGTTACTGGACTACCCCTGCTGGCAGTATGATGTTGCTCCATGGACCATGTTGGCAGATTGCTTGGAGGCAGTGTGCATTAACAGGTAATGGCTTGTGACTTGCTCTTTACATCGTAATCGAATTGTTATTGTGACTTTGTCCGCTTAAGATAGTATTTGTGATTAGCATCTTAAGTTTATGATTCCTTTAGTAAGGATTTCTCAATGAAGTATGATGTCCCAGACACCAAAGCTGACGCCACATTAAGTCCCATAACTCTAAATAAGGGTCAGAATTACTCTCATAACATTAACAGACTTGTAAGAGAACTAAGACTGAATGGTGAAGTACCAATCTATGTCTCTGTTATGACCAAGTTAGTAGACTATATGTATATACTGAATGGAACAGCTAACCCTCCACCTGAAATTGTATGTATTCTCTCAAAAAGCAATTTCCTTGAAATTTGCAAGTGCAAAACAGATGTGCACAAGTAACTATAGATTTCGCAATCAGGTTGTGTAAAATCAATACATAATTGTCTATTAATGTTGTATACAAATTTTAAACACTACTCAATATTTTGACAAAAATATTGGATATACGAAAGTGGTGGATTAGCTGTTCCATTCAGTATATTTATTAACGATGATGTACAAATCTGTCTCTGGTATGGCCATGGGTAAGACTATTATGTATTTGTGAACCTTATCCACAAAACAGAATTGTTGGACCTTCCGAGCTCATTTGGTAATGCGTCGGACTGTGGCTCTTAAGTTTGATTTCCTGTCTGGCAGGTAGTCTGTGATGATTGGCTATGAGCCAAGTTCTACTGTCATGAATCTCCCACCTCTGAATATGTAAGGTAGGAGTCGGTGACTTGGAGATGAGTGTGTCTAGTACAGGTTTACTGCCTAGCTTTCTCGTGAATAATTAGGTGTACTTATCAATGTTACGTAACTGAAATACCGTTGAAAAATAGGTCATAAAAACCCATACATGTACAGTAAAACGTGTGTAAGCAGTCACCTCTATTAAGCAGCCACCTGTCTTTAGCAACCATATTTTATTATTCCCATTTCTATGCTTTCATAGTAAAGTAATCTGTATTTACCAACAACTTAAATTAATCTGAATTTAGCAACAACCTGTCTTAAAAGGCCGTTTTTGCTCCTAACCTTGACTGGCTGCTTAAGACAGGTTTGACTGTACAAACAAAACAAATTAATCAAAATAATCTTAGAAACATCTGTACCAGATTTGGGAGTCAACTATATTTCACATACAGTTTATTCTCATTATTTCAACGTCCAGGGGATCAGGAGAATACTTTGAGATAACAAGTTTGATATAAACAGTGTAATTAATATAGTGAAATAAATTTAGGGACTCTAATTTTTACTTTGTGATATCCCTTAACTTTACACAACAGAGTTGACATTGTTCAGAGTGTTGATTGTAAATATTACTTGGTTTATATTTACAGGGTTGAACATTTTGAAACTGCTTTAGATAGTGTTCATTCCTGCTGGAGAGACAGACAAGCATGGTGGCCTCCCTTTCATTTTACCAAACATATGGTTGCTATGGAAAATAAGCAATATGGTGTTAATTTCTATAAATCTGTGACAGCATGTATTTTATGTGGAAAAGGTATGTTCTGTTTTTAATGTTTGTGGGCACCTTGCCACTGAAAACAAACACTTTACCATGCATCTGATAACAGGCATTTTATCTAATCTTTGAAAATAGGCATTTTATGTTATCTCTGAAACCAGTATTTTATTTTGCTTCTCAAAACAAGCATTTTATCATGCTTTAAAGCAAGTATTTGTTCTTGCTTCTTGGAACAGGTATAGTAATTTCGCCTCTAACATCTTACCAGGGCTGTGTTCAGCACCGTTAAACAGCAAACACGTTTAATGCCTGGTTCCCTAAAATTAATGTGTACTGCATGCTAATATGAGGTTGAGCCAGTGTCCAGAAAAATATGTTAGCTTACATTATCAAACAGAACTGAATGCAGCCCAGAGACGTCGCGTCTCCCCCGGCATCTGTGGTTGCATTTATCTGTAACTTGCTGGGAAGGATCAGTGTGAGGTCAAGTTGTGCATCCGTTTTGTGTTGTATTTCAGTGATTTTTTACTTGAGTTACTTTACCTTTTGCAATTTTTTATGTGAAAATCTTTTATGAGTGGGAGATATCGTTTTTCATTGAAAAGCAATTTTCAGTATTGGCAGGTATTGAAAGTATTGGGAGAAAATAACACAGTTCCTGTTTCACCAACATATTTAAGTACACACATAAAAACTTGAATCTATGAAAAGCATCCAGGTGATCACGATTTTAAATTGGCATTAGGAAAATTGCTGTTGCTTCTATTGACATTGATAAAATAACGTTAACCAGTTAAATTTAAGTTAAGTAAAGTTTAAGTACTGTAGAATCTGGTAAATAAGCATATGGGCTTATTATTGATTAAGTACTTATACTGAACCACTAAACTATGCACCTATATTTGATATGTGCTTATACATAAGCCCTCTGCACCCATTTTTGACACTTTGATCATTGCTTACCTCAGTCAAGGAAACGAAAGTTAAATACTGGTACTAGTACCAACATGTGTGGCAAGCTACCTCCTTTTATTTTATAACTGATTTCACAAAATTAATATGAAATTTATCAAATGTAAACAATATAAATATGAATATGTTCAATAAGTTTAATTACAGTTCAACATATAATGCCGATGCGCATGACACAGTTTTAGTTAATGTACACTACGGCTATTCCACATTGTCTCTATGTTGCTCTATTTTAATCCAGAGTATGATTTTTCTTTTTAAAGGTGTTTTACTCGTGTTTGATGCACACAAAATGATCACAAACTGTTGGGTATAACAACTCATGCAACATATTAGCATATACTTTGTGTTTATAGCTGCTAAAAGCTAGTCAAACAACATGATTATCGGAAAATGATTACACTTCAATAGATGTGAAATACTAGTATAACAATATATATTTTACGATGATAGGCAAACGATATAACACTTGTCACCTTTAAACATAATACTAGTAACCAATTTTAACGGTATTGATTAAGACTATTAACAAGTTTGGCAGCTAATTTGTTTGTATACCTTTATTGGAATATGCGCTTATTTTTCAGCAAAAAATATGATCAGATTTTAGCATGCGCTCACTATCACATACAGAATGACAGTATGGTTGTATGCTTATATTCAAGTTTGCGTTTTTTTACCAGATTTTACAGTATTTAAAAAAACTTGTAAAAAAATTATTAAATTTTTGAGAAACAGATATTTCCCTGCTTAAAAATGTGTTTGGGGTACTTCAGTCGTCCCGCCTACCACTTTACAATATTTTAATTTCATATAATTGATTAGTTAACCAAGGTAAATCTTTTTAACATTTTGTTTTTCTTTGACAGATAACAAGTTTACTAAGAAAGCCTCGAGGAATTTCAGTTCAGAAGAACTTGAAGAATTGGAGAATATACAAGAAAAGTGTAATGATGGAATAACATGAAATGGCACGAGATAATAATAAACAATACGTTAACATGAAATGATACAAGGGTGATAATTAAAGATAAGAAATAACGTGAAATTGTATCAAGCAGATAATCAAAGATAATATGAAATAGTATGAAGGAGGTTATCAAAAAAGGTTTCACTTTGAGCAAGTGTAATGAAATTACAAGACCATGTATCATTGGAGATTTTGTGTATGAAAGATTGATACGTGTTCTATTGAAACAGCAGTTCAAGGAGAAGAATACCCAGACTGCAATACTTAGTCGGAAGAAAAACAATTAATGCAGAACTTTGTTTTACTTAAAAAAAACACACAACATATTCAACAATTATTATTTGAAAAGTGTTTAGATATACACTGTTATCACATATTACGTTGTATGCAACTTTAGCTTGTACCACAGTGCTGTTCTAGTGGTAGAGCATCTGTCTCTCAATGGAAGGTCGAAAGGTTAATCCCTGACCAGGTAATAATATTACTAGAGGTTTCCTTTCTTGGCGTCAGTATTTAGGTTAGTTCTAGGTCTGGTCAGCCAGGTGTCAGTATAATGTTACTGGGTGGGGATATCGTACCTTGTGTCTAGCACAATACTCCAGTGTGGCATTACTTAGAATACTGTCTCCCAAGCAAACACCAAGGTGATACAACTAAAAACTATTAAAAGCAACACTAAACACCATGCTCCAGACACATGGTATGATGCCCCACCCAGTAACATTATACTGACAAACAATACAGCTAAGGTGTCCTCCGTGGCCAAGTGGTCTAAGCGTCTTCTCAAGGTCACGTACCTCTCTTCGCTAAGGTCGTAGGTTTGAGTCCCTCTCGCTCAAAAAACTTTATGTGAGAAAGTTTGCCAGTTACTTGCGGAAGGACGGTGGTTTTACTCAGTCTCAGTCTGAAGTCTTCCTCCACCAGTAAAACTGGATATGCCATATATAACCTGAAATGCATTGAAAATAGCGTTAAACCCCATTAAAAAACACAACAACAAAAATACAGCTATAACTTGTGACATGTGATTTTAATCTTTCATTAGTAGTATATGCAAGAAATATTACTTTTTGTGCTTAAAATCAACTTGTGCATAATTGTGTGTCAGAATCACCGACAATATATCAGTTTGGGAGCTATTAAATGACAAATGCGTATAAATTTGGAACAGTGTTGTATTGTTGTCTTGCAACCAGAATATTAATGAATGTGGTAGGTAGGTTATATTGAGAAAAATATTTTTTTAGCCAATTTTGAAAAATTCTGATATACTCCCTTTAAGGACCCAGTCTCGACTGTTATGATTAAACAATAATCCGTGTCTCAAGATGATTGCAATAATAACTACGGTTAATTAGATAACAAGGGTATACCTTTCCAAAATGTAATTCCCCTTACTGGGCTGCAATACATCCTAGCCCCTTCATTTGAATAAAATAAAAATTCCTACTTGCAGAGATCATTTAAAAATACTTGATATAAACATTTTGGCACATCAGTTCTTGCAAAGAATTTCACAATTTTATTCCTTTTATGGCTAAAACAAATCTTAGAGAGAATAATTATTTTAGGCAACACTACATGCAAAGTATCAAAGCTTCAGGTAGTGTTGTTACGTTTACAAATTTCTGTAAGCGTGTACACAAACGCTAATAAATGTCATGCCTCCGTTTACACGTTCAAATCTGGGTGTTTTGTATGAATATTATCCAAGTTGTATTTACAACTAATTTCTAGTATATAACGTAAATGTACTCGCCTAACAAATCGTGGTCTCATGACATTGCAGTTTGAAATAACTCTGGCTCTGTGAATCTAACTCCACAATGCCTTGAAACATACAAGGATGGTTGAAAAATATTCAATAACAGTCAGTTATTTCTTCAAACAATCTATATACTAATTTACTGAGGTCTAGGGTCATTATTTGAAATAATTAATTGACAATTAACGACAATGTGTTAGCCAATCGGTCAATCATGAGCAATATGATCTTCAAATTTCAATTTTCAGCTTTCTGGATGGTTTGACAGCTTGGTCCAGCAGAACAATGTTCTTTGAATAAATACATTAATATTCAGTAGGCTATTTTTACTTCAACCAATCACATCAGTGGAGTGAACAGCCATATCTCATGAATATCTAAGTAATAATCAAATTTAGCCGACAATGTGTGGCGTTGGAATCATATCTGTAATATAGTACTTCTGTTCTGTGAATAACAGGTAGCGAGTGGTTGATAAACGCCTCCCGTTAAAATTAATGACATGTCGCATACAAAAACAATGCTAACTAATAACATGTGGTTGATGATTAATTCATTTGGCAGGAATGTGGCTAGGAGGATTATTACTAATATACAACTATCTACCTTTTTCTACCTTCTGAGATTATTGACTGAGACACAGTCGAGGATAATAGTTCACTACTTTGGGTGAATAGTCATTTTCCTAGGATAAATAATTTTAACTATTGACCGCTAAAAAGGTAGATAGTTGTTTTATTATATTGAATAACAATAAAAAAGGCAAGTCAAGAAGTCGTTTTACATACAAACTGCATTTTTTAACAGAGTGTGAAAAGCATATTTTTTTCGTAGCCTTTGTATGTCTGTTCTCCACTAAAAAATTCAACTATTAGGGTAACATTCCTATCCTTCATATATTCTCTGACTTAAAATAAAAATAAAATCTATTGAAAGTACAATGTCACCAGTATTTAGCTACATGCTGGATCCGCTGTTGATCAAAACAACGTCATCAATGCCAATACGTATATAACCTGACATCATAATAATTATAAACATATCAGTTGTGGAAAATGGTTTAATTGTATTTTAGCATTAAAAAGTGGTACTTCAGTGTCAGTATTAATTTATGGAATATAATAAAGAGTTCAGTTAAACTGCTGTTTTATCGAGTAGAGCAAATGGAGTTTGAATGAAACATCAGTATGAGAACGGAAGGACGTTTTGTTCAAACTATTGACTCGGTAACCGGGTGAAACCAGGTTTGGCAGAATAAGCGGTCAATAGTTCAATTTTGAAGGAAAAAGTGGTCAATAGTTCATTTTGTTTCACCTGATTAGTTCCGGTCTCAACCAACCAGATTGAAGCATTCATGATAATATATAATAATTAGGTATGTTAATTAATGCATTAAGACTGTATATTGGTCTTTACTGGGATATTTTTTAATGAGGCAAGGTTTTTCTAGAGGGGCCCGGCAGGCAATATTTTATAAAACAGACTCTAGTACAGATCGAAAATTGACAAGCTCCATTGGGTGACGGGCTGTTCTACTCTTGGAGCCCTGAGTCTATAATTATATGATTTTTTTCCACCATTCTAATATGTGCCGAGGGTTAGAGTCCACTAAATGTGTAAGGGTTAGTAACTGCTGCTGGTGAATATTTACATGAACATAAATGTATCCAAATTTTGTGTTGGTTAAAAAGTATAACGAAAGTATACACATATTTCGTTTTTGGGATATAATTAAACCATATCTTTTAAGGTAGTGTACACAGATATTAAATTAGTAAACATGTATTGCTTTTAAATGACACTAATCCGTTTACACATGTGACAGCCCTAGTTCCAGGTCTTGCAATTTCAGAGATGAGCTCTTGTGATGGGGCTTAATTTGACACTAGTGTAATGATTTGAACAAACATAAGAGAGCCTCATATATGAATGCTTTACTCCATATTTAGTGAAAATCTGTGAAGTGGTTTTAGAGAAGTTATTTGAAGAAAAAGTTAATGACAGATGGACAACGGACGACCACAAAAGCTCATTTGTGCGCCTTTGACTTGTGCCAGATAAAAAATGTAAAAACTAGAGTACACACAACCAAACAGTTAACAAACAGTAGGACAACAGTTACAGGCCAACAAGAAATGTGTTTGATATTTGCCTCTATAAATGTGCTAGCCATGACTTTCAAAGGTTACCTTGACCTTGAATGTACAATACTGAATGGTGCGAGTGTTATGTGTTTTTACTCTAATAAAGAACTTTCATTATGTTGAACATTAACCTACATATACAACATGAAATATATATATGTGAATCTTTAAGTGATTCATGTAAATGTAAGGCCAAATGAAAAAATATTTTTGGTTCCTGCCTAATGCTGGGGAAATTGAGTTGATAGGTATCAAAATTGAACAAAAGACATAAAAAAACAAAAAAACAAATTCAATAAATTATTATTTATTTAATTAAATTACAGTCTTAATTACTTTAGTATTAAGTAATTTATCTCTACCAAATTGCCCCATTTAATATCAATTGAACTGACGTGGGTTGTCAATCAAACAAATTGATAATCCAATCAGCAATCGTTATTGTTTCCAAGGTCACCATTTTCCTTAGACAAGCTAATGGTCTCTAAGTAAACAGCACATTGTATTACATTGTATTAACTTAGACAAACATTGCCATGTGGTCAGTGGGAGGAAAGATAGTTGCTCTCGCATTGGGGTCAATTCTCAATCTCCTTATTCTAGCAAATAAATTATTGTACAATTTTTTGTATAAGTCTGTTAAAAGAATTGCAAATAGCATGCCTACTTTGTGCTCTTGCATCTATAGTTAAACTGAATTGCTATAGTAGAATTTAAAACTAACTATTGTCATATCTTGGCAGTACTATTTCTATCATAAATGTGTACGGTATTACATGTAACAAGAGCAGTAACAAGCGGGTGCAGGCACTCATCTTTTATACTATTAAAAGCTAAAAATGACTCCCCCACCCCCCCCCCAACCTGTAGGTTAAAAGAACTTTCGATGGCGAATATAATTTTATATATATTGAAAATGTAAGAGTTAAGACTGACTGACAGACAGATAGCAGTCAAAGGGTGATAATACATTCATATCTGGAGCAGGTGAGTTATATCATCTATATGTATGAAGTATACTATTACACATATTTTTTTTAAATACCAGACAAGCAAATGAAGGACTGATGGCCCTCTTGTTTGTTTTATAACTACCATATACCGTTATGCTCGTCTACATAAAACATGTGATTCCCATCATAGTTTTAGCGGAGGTTTATGCCAAAGGTATTTCATTTTTCCATGTATGTAATATGAGCAAGCAGAAACAAATCAAACAAAAATATATTGTGGGAGATCAGGAGATTTTTAAAAAATGCTGCATAGAGTAAACTAAATGCTACAATTTTATCAATTAACTTAGGAAGGCATATGAATATTTATTAAAGACCAACTACCCGGTATCAGTCCTTTCAAGTACTTTGATTACTGATAATTATGTGAAGGGACACACACCAAATCAATCGTTACTGTTCATTTATGAACATAAAGAGATATTAATCGTCAATGGCTACTATCTAAAACATATCTAAGAAAGTATTGATAAGTCTTAGAAAAATATAGTGGTGATTTCATGCAAATGTGATTAAAACTTAAATATACACACTAATATTTCCTAAGATTTTTTATCTCTGCCATACAGAACAATTTTTTTAATGGGGTTTGAAGCCATTTTCAACACAGCTCAGGTTATATAAATCGTGTGCAGTTTTATTGCTGGAGGAAGAACACAGTATGAATCCGAGTCGAAGCACCATTCGGCAAGCAACTGGCAAACTTTTTTTGAAGCGAGCACGACTCGAACCTACAACCTTAATGGTGAGAGGCAAGTGATATTGAGACAGTACCTTAGACCACTCAACCACAGAGGATCCCCCCCCACACACACATACAGAACAAGATAAAAACTAATGAAATTAAAGTATATTTTGCACTTTTTGTGGTAAATGACACCAAATATACCAAAAAGGATGCATTTTAAGCATTTGTCAGTGTTGTGCCCATTTCCAGAAAGTCTGAATAAATACAGAGTGACCATTTCCAAAATAATAAATCTGAATAAATATTGGGACATTTTAATCACATATTTTCATAATGTAAATAACCACTGCGATGGTCAAGGGGTAGAGTGTCTGCCTCGCGCACAGAAGCTTGTGAGTTCGATCCCCAGCCAGGTCATACCAGACTTGAAAAAATGGTACTAGTAGCTTCCTGGCTTGGTGCTCAGCATTTAGGATAGTTGTAGGTCTGGTCATCCCAATGTTGGTATAATGTGACTGGGTTGGGTATCATACAAACCATGCATCTGCGTGCGGCATTATACTCCAGTATGGCAGCGCTTAAAATATTGTCTCAAGCAGACAGAGTCATGATATAGCTGAACAAGAGTTGTCAGAAGACAACAAAGCTCGCTGATGGAATAAAACTCACCACCAATGCAAAGATTGAGATTGGAGACAAACACCAAAACTAAACGCTAAAGTTTAACCTGGGTGTCTACAGATGAAAAATTGAGTCCAAAAGGGCCATAATTTTGCCAAAATGCAACCCCAAGTTATGGTTCTTGTCTCTGTGTGTTCCATTGATGATGGTGAACACACATGCTAATTTTCATTCATATCCTATGAGTGGTTGCATAGATATCTTACCTGATAAAAAACTTTAACCTGAAAAATTAAGTCGAAAAAGGGCCATAACTGTTCCAAAATGCAACCCAGAGTTATAGTTCTTGTCTGTGTCTGTGCGTCCATTAATGATAGTGAATACACATGCGAAGTTTCATTCACATCCAACGAGTGGTTCACATTGCAAAGATATCTTAAACTTCAACGCAACTAAACGCAAAAGTTTAACCTGGGTGCCTAAGTCCAAAAAGGGCCATAACTGTGCCAAAATGCAATCCAGAGTTATGGTTATTGTCTCTTTGTGTTCCATTGATGATGGTGAGCACACATGCAAAGTTTCATTCACATCCAGAGAGTGGTTGCATAGATATATTAAACTTAAACGCAAAAGTTTAACCTGGGTGTCTACAGACACCGCCGCCGCCGATGACAATGATGCCAGGGTCATGACGATAGCTCTCCTTCAATTTCTTCCCAGCGAGCTAAAAACAAACAATTTTAGAAACAAGATTAAGAAAAAAAAATACCAAAATTGCTGTGTGTCCCTTTTAAGCCAATACATGCATATGTAATTAAATTCAATTTTCTTGAAATCTCAATGTATTCAAGACCTGGACAAAAAAAGTTCACAAAACAGTTACTCTCTGAACAATTTATTTAACAAAAACTACTCCTAATTTAACACAAATTAATAATCACATCTTTACCAACATTATGATATTTATATTTGGTTTTAATGTTTTGCATCTTTCTCATTATTTTCTAAGTTTTTCGCTTCCTTTGCATTCAGATATTCCCTAACATCGTCCGCTATTACTGTATATCTGTAGGATTTAATTTCCTCACGAAGTCCAAACACCAAAACCACACTCATCACACCAAGGCTAATCAAACTAATTTTATATAATCTTGGCATCGACATCTTGAATCAATATATTAACAGTTACTTTTCACATCCGAGGTATAAATCCCTTTGCTTGATCTTGTTTCTCGTTGTTGGGTTAGCTTGTTAAACAACTTGTCAGATCAGCTTGTAATCAACCAGCTCTTCAACTATTTTGTTGCAAATCTGGAAAAAAGTAAAAAATGTTCATTAAGCATAATGATAACAAAGAGCTGTCAGAGGACAGCGAGCTTCACTTTTGGTAGCTTGTCTCAAAACAAGTAAATGGATGACAGAACTAGACATGAAGTCAGCCTCAAATATTCAATGCATATACCGGTAACTAGTAGCGGTTACTGTGATAAAACATGCTGTAAAAAATTTAACTTTAGGCCATTATAAATTAATTGCTAGATTATCATCCCCGCCTGCCCCAGTATTTTTTAATGCTGCCCTGACCTTTTATTTTCTTAAATAAAAAAAAGAAATTAAAAATATATATGTATATATTTATTTTTTTAAAACAAAAGATTTTTAAAAAATAAAAATTAAAATCCTCCCCCACCCCTACTCCCTCTTCCTTTTTAAGAAAAATTTGGATGATAATCTAGCAATTAATTTATAATGACCTTAAGTACAATGTATAACAAGAACAGTTGCTAGACTATTCGATTATTCATCACAAAAATACAAATTTGATTGTTCAGACGGGTGACAAATACAAGCAAGCAAGAGTTATCTAACTTACTAAATTGATTACGGTAGGTCTTATAACTGCAATACCTTGTAAGTTGTATTGAGCTTCGATTTAATACATGCAGGACTACAAAGCCTTATGTAAAATTGCAATCAAATAGATTGCAAGAGTTATCTCACTTAGTTATTTTAGGTTTGACGACTAGTAAGTTTTGTGTTTTAGTTCTAATCAAATACATCGAGTAATTGATGAGATACAGAATTTATGGTACTTATCTTTAAAACTTCAAGTCAAACAAGGGCAATATTTTTCATTATATTGATGAAAGCAGAGCCTTTTTCTAGAAACTGAGAAGAGGCCCAATCCTTAGAGATTGGGAAAAAATAGCCTTAGATTGAGGGGAAATTTGAACATTATTAAGGCTTCAGCAAACTAGAAAATAAAGCGAAACACTGTTAAGATCACCAATAATCAGAAGATATTACAATAATACTTCATATCCAGTTGGGTTTTTTAGCCACCGATGTAAGAATTTTTTTTTTTAAAAATCCATTTTAGGAATTTTTTGGCCTCAATTGGAGTTATCTAACTTAGTTATTTTAGTAAGTTTGATGACTGGAAAGTCTTGTGCGAAATTTCAATCCAATTACCATGAAATTTTTGCTGAGACAGGGACTTGATGGTACTTGCATGTAAAGCTTTAACCAGAATTTCTATGTCACACAAGGCCAATAACATTATGGGGGGAAAAACATGATTTTTGAATTGGGAAGCCAAATAAATTTCGACCTCTGTAACAGTTAAAAAGTCGAGGGATTATTTTAGTTGGTTTGATGACTGGGAAGTCTTGTGTGAAGTTTTAATCAAAAACATTGAGAAGTTGGTAAGATAAGGATTTGATGGTACTTGCACACAAAACATTAACAAAAATTTCTAAGTCGAACAAGAGCAATAATTTGCATTATATTGATGCAAGAGTTATCTAACTTAGTTATTGCAGTACATTCGAAGACTTGGAGTCTTGGTTGAAGTTTCAATCAAATACATTGAGTGGTTGGTAAGATTATGGACTTAAATCCTTGATGGTACTTGCCATAAACTACAACCAGAATTCCTAAGTCAAACGAGGGCAATAATTTGCATTCTATGCATTCTATTCATGGAAGAGTTATCTTACTTAGGTTTTGTAGTAGGTTTGATGACAGGGAAGTCTTGTGTGAAGTTCCAATCAAATACATTAAGTGGTTGGTGAGGTATGGACTTGATGTATACTAGGTGAGTAGAATATAGATCACTTTATTCTTTGATTAGTTGAGCTAAAAATCAAAACACTGATAAAAAGGAAAGTGTTGCCAGTTTTGTGGCTGGTTTGACCAAAACAATGTATCCCTTGTATACTAAATACCACAATGTACGTATTTCCTTGAATGCCCATATAACAACATTATCTCACATGCGTAAATTTAGAATTTATTACCTGGTAACAGTGTGACAATTGAAATTGATTGGTGCACTTAAAATACTGTACACCATTACTGTACACTAAGATTTCTTGGGAGGGGGGTCAACATTTGTTTGCCCTATTTTAGCATAACTAGAATCTGTGCAAGAATTCTTAAGTGAACAAACTCACTGTTTACTAGTTACCTAAAAGAAATCAGTTGCTTTTGAATTTTTAATAATTAATTGGCCAAATAGTTCATCCTTCATGTGCTATTTTATCAATATTAAGTCATAGTCAACTGGAATGCCTTGGCACTAGTGCATATAAAAGCATGTTTTTGAAGATTTTTATATTTTTCTATTTGATCATCCTCTAGTCTAAAGGGGCTAGTCTCAACCTTATTACAGCGATTAAATAAGACTACCCTGGCACCATCTGAAGTGGCACAGCCCTTGCCAGAGTTCAGCTTGGCCATTAATCGAGTTGAACATGTCTTAGAAATCTGCCTTTGAAACCTTCTCTATTTTTTTAATCTTTTAAATAACTAACCCTGTGCAGTCATCCTTTTAACCTATCAAATGTTTTTATATTAACCTTCATGTCAAGTGAAACGCGTCAATCTAGGTCGCCAGCAGGGGTTTGACTAAATGGCAGATAGATAGATAGTCAGGAGATGCACGTTTCCTATAATTCTTTACAAATTCTTGACCAATAAAAAAAAAAAAATGTGTGATCAGTTTAACTTGTGGTTTCTTGAACTCTGTGTATCCATACACCTTGCAGAGTACCATGGCGTGTTCAGTACATTGTGTTAGATAAAAAAAAATATAACATTTTATTGTGAAATTAACAAAATATATGAAAAATACAATATCCCAGAAATATTTATTAACCTTGAATTTTTGTAGCTAATAAAGAGTGTTCTCCCTTGAAATCTCTACTCTTTGAAGGTTTCACGTTTATCTTCTTGTTCTTTCAATTCCCTTTCACGTTTTGCCGCTTCAATGCCTGCTACAATGGATGGTTGCCAGATATAAACTCCGCCAACTAGGCCAATAACAGAAAACAATATAAGCGAAAAACTATTAGTGCCAGTTTTACGGAAAAATCTTTTCATCTTTTTTCTGAAGGAAATATTACGGTGCTTCGTAAGAATTACTATTTTGTATAATTCAGTATGTATGTATTTCACAATTTTTCAGAAGACGAAAAACAGGATTACTACTGATATTTGCGTGTGCTGTCTCAATGTGTGTCATTTTTTTGTCAATAGTTTTTTGTATTGTGTTGTGTAATAATATGATAATATATGAATTTTAACATAAAAGTGCCCGGCGGAACATTAATTTAATGTAAACAATGTACCCAGTGTCTACCTAATCCGAGACTTCTCTGACCCTAATAGCCTTTTTTTCTTCTTTTTTTTTTTGCGGCTTAGGCAAATGAAATGTCAAAAATCGTAAAAAAGTCTGTGTAAGGGTCAGAGAAGGCTCGGACTACACTAAGTCCTAGAGATATATATAAACAATGTAATTGAATAAGTTTTACTTCAGTAGTCTTACTTGAAATGGCTCGTTTGAATGTTGATAGACGAAATCAAATTAAACTTTGTGAATGTGTCTGGTTATTAACGAATGTATATGTGAAATATTTTACACAGACTTTTTAGTTTAAGCAGTGCACATGCACTTCATGCGCAAACAAAATCTGTCGGTGGTGTTGCCTGATTAAATAATGCGTGAATGGACAGCTTTTTTATTATTTTGATATCTGATCTGCTGTCGGGAGACTCAAAATAAAAATCTTTAAAAGGCTCCATAGAGATCTGCAATATGTCGCACTATCAGTGGTGCAGTCATTTGTGTAACCGCTAGAAACAGAAACACTTGCTAACTATAAGTATAGCATCCCTGGTTCTACCGTAAATAATTGGTGAATATCATTTCACTCCAATGACTCAGTATGGTTTTATGACTGTTAGAAATATGTGTTTTTTTGTCATTCAGTATGTATATTTACAAAAGAGAGACACGTAGAGAATCACATAGAAATATTCAATAAAAATAGGGAATTATATATAGAAGGAACGGCAACTGATTTATATTTTGTGAACGCTTGCATATTTACGCAAAATCACGCATTATCTGACTTCCATTCATCTCAGGAACACAAATCAAAATTCTTACAGTATTTCTGATTACCAAATTTGTATACTGCAACTAAAATAACAACAAATTACTACAAATTTAACTTCATACCTTCTTTACTTCAAGATCATTTCGCATGATTGAAACATTTTAAAAAATCTAAAATTACATACAACTTACATTTTATATACAAGAAACCAGTTGCCTGCGAAGTATTAATGATTAATTTGCCAAATAATTAATCCTTCGTGTGCTATTTTTATCAACATTCAGTCAGGAGATGCAAGTTTCCTATCATTCTATATAATTAAATCCTTGTTAAAACCAATAATATTCACAATAAACTGTAACGTTATTCTTTATCATTTATCAAAGGTTTCAACAAGAGTGATAGCTTGGCTATTCAGCAGTACGAAAGTATAAAAGTTCAACCTTGTAAGGAAGGAAACTTCTGCAACGGATGACATGAGTGTTCCATTTATACCCAGTCATGAGCAGGGTGCATCCCTTGAAGGCAACATAGAAATATCATCGAGTGACATCAAGGACATAGAATTCATTGAAGATACAAACTATGAAATAGGGAAAATAGAAAGAACAGATCTGCTAGATTTTGGTGATGGCGGATTCTTATTGCACAACATATTGACAGAGTTAGAGTGCAAATGTTTTATAGATGGTGGGGAGCGTCTGGGGTTTGATACAATCCGAGGTGTCCGGGAAGATTATAGGAGTTGTAAAAGGTTAGATTACCGGTAACATTTAAGGAACTGTAGAGTTGTCAAAACCACAGGAGCTAGTGTCTTTATATGCATTTTATATCCCTATATAGTATATATATATATATATAGTATGATAAAGACTTTATTATACTATATAGAGAGACTTTATTATACTATATATATATATATAGAGAGAGATATAAAATGCATATTGACAAGTCTGCATTGGCAATATGAAGGTCGTTGAGTAGTATTTAAGTATTGCTTATTTTTAGAATGGGAATTTCATTTCAAATTTACCACTACAATTAAAATACTGATTTTGTCGCATTTTGGTCGATTTGATATACAAAACCATTCAGATTTTAATTTATTTGTCATAATGAGATGCTTTCTATTAAACATTTACCAATATAGCATTTTTTCCCTGATATACTACCTTTAAGATGTAAAATTCTAAAGATAAAATTCGTAATCTTCTTGTTTTTAGGCTAATTTAATTATTTCTTTCTCACCGGATAAGGATATCTGCATTTTTACCAGGGTTAGATATTTCAATCTCATGCTAGGTCGAGATAAAATTCTTGCACTGTGATGTAACACCATTCACAAAATCCTTGCATTATGACAAATTCCTCACACTATGAGTCTATGACGAAATGCCATTCATAAAATCTTCATGCTATGATATATTCATTCATAAATACTATGGAATCCTTGCACTACTATAAAAAATAAACTGGAATAAAAATCTTAAAAATTCGCACAGGGCTGTATACAAGAAAAAAGTATCTTTCATGAGTTTTTCAGTGCAGATTGAAAATTCTGATCCGCAGGGTAACTGTTTTTGTGTTAACTTGGCAGAGATTTTCCATCTCACCTCAAACCCATGAAATATATTTGTACTCTCCCATCCCTCTCACCCTTTTGAATTTATGGGAGAGACATATACTGGGTATGAACCATCCATCATCAGATTACCCCGGGTGTCAATTCCGATACTCTATATCCATCATGTGATGAATGGACAATATTGGAATGGATTACCCATGGGTATTTGTTGATGGCAACCATCTAGTTTTTAGCTTATGCTAAACACAAATTAACCTATATCAAGGTTTTGCATTTATTATATTCGGGTTTGAATTGTCAAAATATATGCTACATGTGCATTCACCTTTGATATGCCTTGGGGTTCTTATTCCTTTTAATTAGTTGTTAGGTACTACAGTCTTTACCCTGCCTGGCCAGGTTTAGTCTCCATGACGATTTATATATGACATTGTGCCCTCACTGTCTTTTGTTTCTCATTGCTGGTTCAAGTTGAAAAGTTATCAATCACTCGTGGAGATTGGTGTGCTCGAGAACTGGTTAACATTCCACTGATTCCAGGATCCCAAGAACGTGACAGAGTGATTAGGTTAAAGATCTCGATGGTATAAATATACTGCTAAATATTTAAACTAACAAAAAACTAGTTTTAACACATGCCATAAAATCACTTTGGACACCTCTAATATAGAAGCCTTTTGACACCTAATATAGAAGGCTTGTGAATTATTTGGTGAATCATGTTTATATTAACTGACAGAGTGGAAAACAGTGCAGGAAGTGTTCAGATTGCTCATTACGAGCAATCTGAACTCTTCCTGCACTGTTTTCAAAGGCCTTCTGTGATTGGTGCTAGAAAAACGAGTATCTATGGAGTAAAGGGATAATATATACTGAATAGTTATTTATAGAATGTATTGACCTTTGTTCAGGATCACCATACAGAATCAGACTCTGGCAGACATACTCTGGTCGCGCATAAAGAATCATGTACACGAAATAGTCATAGAAGATGATCCACATAAACTTCACATTCGTGGTCCACCGACTCTAATGAAAGGAACATGGCAACCAGTTGGATTAAATAATGTAAGTGATAAGGCCATAATAAATTAATTACTAGATTATCATCCCCTTTCCCCCTCTCCCCCTTAATTTTCATGCCGCCCAGACCCTTTTCTTTGTATAAACAACAATTTTTTTTTCCCCCACCACACACACTTTTTAAGAAAAGTTTGGATGATAATCTAGCAATTAATTTATAATGGCGTTAAGTCCAGTACTGGAATTCTGAAGTGCATAAATTTTCATGACATGATATACGATATTGCATCTCATTATCATTTGTCTCTCACCCCAGATTCAAGTGGGAAAGTTATCAGTTACTTGCAGAGATGGGTGTGCTTGAGTACTGGTTAACTATTTAGGATCCCAGAATATAATGGTTAGGTCAATTGATTGCCTGTTAGCCCTTGAAGGCATGAAATATTTTATTCAAAAATAGCATACAATTACATTAAAATTTATCATATATTAACACATGCATATACATTATGAACAGGATTCAGAAGAAAACTTACAACTTTTGTGAATTTGTCTCCCTCAGATCTAGCAATTATGTATGTGACTGTAATATATACATATATATGTACATACTGGGCGGACGGACGGATGGACAGATAGACAAAAGTGTATTTACTGTTGATTTTTATGTTAAATACTCGTGGATTATGTAACATGATGCGCCTTTGCTAGATGTATACAAAGTACAGATGAAATGGTAATGATTTCTTGTTTTCTATTAACCCACATGTACAAAGTGGACTGTTTATTAAATTTTTAGTTTAGAGAAGATTAATTAAATAATAGTTTATTGCAAATTTTTACATGTTCAAAACATCAATTTTTAGCACAAATAACGAATAAAACGCTACAAGTTCTAACAACATTAGTGACAGCCCTCCCCAAAGTTACTGGTATAAAGAGGACAACAGTTTGTTCTGAGGCGAGTGTGGTGATTCTGAGATAATCTTTTTCCTGTATAATAATGGTATTTAGGAGTAATTGGTTGATTGCCATCAGCTTATTCTTAAAAATTGTAATTGATTCTGATTTTTTATTGTAGACGGGAAGTAAAGATGTGTAAAATAGTTAGGTATTCAGGGGCGTAGCTTGGCAGGGCTGGAACTCGCCATGACGAGTGAACATTTTGTCAGTATGAGTAACATTTAAGAAACTGACCTTAATATTTCTTTTATTTTTAGTGGTAACTATTAAAATGCTGGAAAGAAAGGATGAGTAGCTTTTATTAGAAATTTCAAGCCCTGCTTGATCAATTTGATGGGGTCTTCCTGCATTTTTTTAAAAAAAATGTAAATGGCCAGTGGTGAATCCTCAGCAGGTTTTTTTGTATTTTTTTCTATGTTAAACATACATATTACTTACAGAATTTTTCTGTACCTTGGCCTGGCTTGCCTTCGTGTAAATCTACACTAGTGGTATTACACGGTCATGAACGGTCATCATTGGAAGTTCGCGGGTTGTCCTTAATTGTTTTGCCAATATTTTCAAGTAATAAGGCCGTAAGAGAAAATGGGGCATGGTTGTGTGTCATTTTATAAAGTAAAGACAATTTGTGGTTTTTACGTCTATGTATAAACAATTCCCAGCTGATTTCCTGATATAATGTTTGAATTGAAAGTAGTTTAGTAGTTCTAGAGGCTATTCTAGCTGCTTCTGTTTAAATGAAGTCTTGTTCTTGTTCTTCTTATTGGGTACAGTTATCCAAGACTACATCTGCACATTTCAAAATGGTTCTAATGAATGTTAGATACATAATCTCTTATGTTTTTTTGACTAATTTTCATCATTTCCACAGTTTGGGTCATTTCACGTGCTGTAGAATATTTACACATGAGTTAATTTTTTATCACATAAATGTTTGAACTTACCCTATTGACAAAACATATTTAGAAATTTAGAAAAATTCTTATCACTTTAGGGCAGTATATACCACCGTGGCAATATCCAGTGTACATTGTATACCACTGTGGCAATATCCAGTGTACATTGTATACCACCGTGGCAATATCCAGTGTACATTGTATACTACTGTGGCAATAACCAATGTACGTTGAATACAACAGTGGCAATATCCAGTGTATGTTGTATACCACCATGGCAATATCCAGTGTACGTTGTATACTATTGTGCCACTTATACATCCATTTCCTACTGTTCTAAATTTAATGCTATTATCAATTATTCTCCTTGCTTTTTTCAGCTGTTTCGGCTATGCCGTTACTTCCCTGGTGGCCACTTTGCTCCTCATTTTGACGGTCATTATGACAAAAGTCCTACAGAACGATCTCTGAAGACGTTTATGTTGTACCTGAATGGTGACTTTACAGGAGGCTCAACAAATTTTGTTGATGAAAGTCAGACTTTATATAAGGTTAGTAGGTTTGGCATTTTAAACGATGAAAGTCTTCAACCTAAATATGGTCTTAAATTATTGTACAATCATCAGAGGCAGATTCATAATTTCTTGCATACTGATCAAGGATTTTTTGCATACTGGACAAAAATTCCATCACTTGGGATAACTGTTTTGCAGGAACTCAGCAGAGCCTTGTTTCCTTCAAAAACAGTTATCACTCAGGACGGAATACAAGAAAAGGTCTTTCATGGAGTTTTCAGTGCGGATGTATAATTCCGCCCCCTGGATAACTATTATGGCAGAAACGAGGCTCTGACATATTCATCATAAATACTCTAGTGTCCTTGCGCTACTATGATACAAGAAAAAGTCTTTTCCGTCTCTCAAGATAATATTTTTGGCTGTAATGAGACTCTTTTATGTATATGCTTAACACCTTTAAAAAGACAAGTATGAGTATTGTATCATGATTTCATTTGATTTCAGTTTGATCTGTTATACATGTATTAAAAATTGTTTCATCTTAGAAAGAGTCCAAATGATGATGTGAAGATCATCAAGCAGTATTTAAGAAATGCCTATTTCTAGAATGAAGATTTTGTTATTATGCCTATTTTAAGAATTCATGAGGATTTCGTTCCATGTTTACCACTACAATTTAATTATCAATTTTGTCACGTTTTGGTGGATTTGACATCACAAACCATTCGGATTTTATTTATAAATGATAAAGAGATACTTTTTATCCATTTTAAAAATAATTTATTTTTTAAAGACATTTATAGAGTTTTTTTGTCTTTAGTGAAAGAAACAATTAAAGGGGGTGGGTGTCGTACACATTTGGCTGTTTTAGAGAGTACCTGTGCCAATTCAGTCAGTTTAAACTATACATACTAACTAGCCAAGATGTTGAGGGTACAAATCTGGATTCATCTTACACAGACCGCGGCGTGGTCTAGTGGTAGAGCATCCGCTTCGCATGCAGAAGGTCGTGGGTTCAATCCACATTGTCACCTCGGGATTACTTAGTGGGGGGAATAAAAACTTTAAAATCGCACACAGAATTCAAATTATATTTCACTGCAATGCTTGAGCATTTTATTTTTTTAAAGAATACATTCTGTATATTTTATACAATCATGAATTTTTTTTCCACAGGATGAGGAAACTGGTAAATATTGTGCTGAAGAGAAGAATATTTTGTGTGCAATTCAACCCGAGGCAGGCCTGGGCATTTTGTTTAATCATCACAAGCTTCATGAGGGGGCAAAACTTGGGTAATATTGACTTTCCTGTTTATATACAATAAGCTTTTTGCTTTTTAAACTAATTTTTTTTTTTTTTGAATGGTGCTTTATGCCATTTTCAATACATTTCAGGCTATATATGGTAAATCCAGTTTTATAATTGGAGTCCGCAGAATGAATCTGAGTATAACCATCGTCCTTATGCAAGTAATTGGCAAACTTTCTCACGTAAAGTTTTTTTTTGAGCGAGCGGTACTTGAACCTATGACCTAAGCGGTGAAAGGTAAGTGATTTGGAGACAGTGCATTAGACCACTCTGCCACTGAGGACCCTCCTTGTTTATTTTTACATTGATTGTGAATAGTTTTTATAAATAAGCAAGTCACACTGCAAGTATTCCTGTGTGGAACCAAAACTAATGGGGATAAAGTGTATTGCTCCAGATATCCTAGAATCAGCAAACTGTATGATGGCAAGTCAGCTATACATGATTCATGTAGAAATACATTACGATTTTAATGTCTATTTGGTTGACAACAAGAACAGAACATATTGTTGTTGTATGGTGTTTAACATTGCTTTAAAAAAAAATTCAGTCATATTGCGGCATTCTCTATTTGAGACAGTATTCTGAATGCTGCCAGGCTGGAGTATCATGCCATAGACACATGGTATGATACCCAATCCAATCACATACTGTCAACCAGCCGACCAGACCATAAACAAATTTCAACATGCGAGACGAGCGCTCTATCTCTGGACCACCGCTGTGAAACAGAACATATCATTTATCATGTACCTTTTATACAGCATCAAATACATTGATTTTTTCTCTTTTAAGTGGTATTTTTTTCTGTATTTATTAGTATGCTACATTGTTGTAGGTTGAAAGCGAAGAAAGTTCATGTTTTTCTGGTATATAAATAACTCAAATACATTTCTTTGGTGTGACCATCACCAGATTGAACCTGTGAGTGGTGAACACTCTATCTACTGTGCTCCACACTTCTGTATTTATTTGATCTATTACCCAGCCAGACTTGATCAGCTCAGTCAGTTACACATCTGACTATCAATCCAGGAATCGTGAGTTCAAATTCCCGCTAGGCAACAGTCTCTGTGATGATTGATATACGACATTGTGTCTCATTATCATTCGTTTCTCACCACGGATTCAAGTGGGAAAATTATCATTTACTTTCAGAGATGGGTTGTGCTTGAGTACTGGTTAACCTTTCAGGATCTCAGGAAACAGTGGTTAGGTTAACTGATCATCTGTTAGCCTTTGATGGCATAAAAATTATGCTAAATATTCAATCTATCAATCAATCAATCATTAATCTATTACCCATGACATATCTACAGAGAAAAATTTATTAAGACAACTTTTTCGACATTGTGCCTTCCTTTTTGCAGTGATGGACAGAAATATATTCTGCGCACAGACATAATGTACAAGAATCTAGACCAAAGAGTGAGTGAAAACTATGTGAAAGCAATTGCTCTCCTGCAACAAGCAGAAACATTAGAGGTTCGTATATAAACATCAGAATGATCTGCTGTTCATGTAAAGTTCATTTTGTTTGTATTTCTCCAGAAAGTTTTCCATTACTGATTAAAACTGGCTTGATCTTCTTGAAATGCTGTAGATCTGATAAATAAGCGCATACTTGAATGTAAGCATATACCAAACTTAAGCGCATATGGTCTTACTGTTATTTTGTATGTGGTAATAAGCGCATGCATATATCTTCAATATATGTATACAAACAAATTAGCCGCTAAAGACCAGCTAACGGTCTTTATCAGTACCGTGTTAATTGGTAACTAGCATTGTGTTTAAAGGTAGCAAGTGTTCTTACCTGTTAAGTAGCTTGTCATTGTCAAATGTATATCGTTTAACTCGTATTGCACATCTATTGAAGTGTAGTCGTTTTCCGATAGTCACGTTGTTTGAATAGTTTTTAGCAACTATAAACACAAACTTGATCCTAGTGTATTGCTTGAGTTGTTTGTTTGTAGTCATTCTGTGTACAGCAAACATGGATAAAACCACTTTAAAAAGGAAATCTTACTCGAGAGAGATAAAAGTTGAGAGTAGCTCACCACATGTTAGTACAAGTACAAGTATTTTACTTGCGTTTTAAAGACCGATGTAAGCATTCATCAAAGTATCAAAAATAGTCACATAGGGCTTATGTAAAAGCGCATATTAAATATAAGCACATAGTTTAGCGGTTGAGAATAAGTGCTTACCAAAAATAAGCGCATAAAAGTGTCACTAAAATTAATATAAGCGTATACACAGATTACCAGATTCTACAGTATTATTTCATATGCACTAATTCACTTAAGCTTCATTGTGAAGTAGAGCTTTTATCAAACGCTCTCGAGTCTGTTTAGTCTGGTAGAACCAGTGCTGTTTGTTCTTTTAAGACAGACCATAGGGTCTAGCCTGGAATTACAGTCACAACTGCTGGCCTGAGCTATCGACACCCAATCTCCTGCGCTATGGTTCGCTTATAATATTACAGATTATGACGCTGATCAAGATTGAGGTATGAACCCTAGAGCCAAGTTTATCCCTTTACTTCATATAGACGCCTTTGGACACCTCTAATATTGAAAGCATTAATTCACCACGTATCAGCAATGGGTGAATTATGTTTATATTAACTGACAGAGTGGAAAACAGTGTAGGAAGTGTTCAGATTGCTCGTTACGAGCAATCTGAACTCTTCCTGCACTGTTTTCAAAGGCCTTTTGTGATTGGTGCGGTAAAACGCGTATTAATGGAGTAAAGGGTTATACTCGAGATAATATTACTTGAGAATCCACCCCGCAAGTTATGTGAAAATTGCTTTTTAGGCATCAATTACAGCATACAAAGTAACGTGCATCTGAGCCATTAAGATTTTTTTTTTCTCTTATTACAGAATGGTGGTGAATACATGAAAGCTGTGGAGGCGTATAAACAAGCTTTTAAACTGGCACCAGAGTTGGAAAATTCACAGTGATATATATACTACAGCCATTTCCCATTCCAGTAGTGACCACGTTGATATATTTTGGTATAAACACTGTATTTCCTGTGCAAATGGAAAATGTGACCTACTGATATGAAGCACACACAAATTTTTTCTGAAATGATCAAACTATTTGAATGCCCATATTTTAGTTTTCCAAGTGAAATTCACAGCTGATAAAAAGAGAACATTTTAAACTTTCTGATGGCTAGGTTTCTGTGTAGTGAAACTTCTTTTTCTGTGATAACTTTCTAATATAGAACTTGTTATTTAATGTCAATAACTTATAGATTTTATGATTACTTTTATATAAAATTTCAAAAAACAATACTTTCCTATTTTCAGTTTTTTGTTATTATTTCTCCTGTTATAAATGTTGCATACTTACTGGACACAGGGTCTGGTATCACGTTTATTGATTTCGGACATCATCATATTTTAAGTTAATATCAAACGATGTTCTCTTGACAATCTCTGGGCGTTATCTATGGTGTTTTTAAGTGTTTCATTTTAATTTAAATTCATGTAAAAAATTGGGTGAACACTCTATCTATTTATTTGGTCATATTATAGTGAAATGAATAAAAGTTTAATGTATGTGAAATTCAAAAACTTGCACCAGATCTTTTTTGCGCAATTTTGCGCAGGTAAATGTCAAAATTTGTTGTTTTTATGCCCATGTTAAAATCAACCCCGTTGTAATGATTAGATGTAAAGGTAACACAAATTGTATTTTATCTGTATAAAGTTATAATCTTAACACAAGAAATAAAATAAGTATGTACTGTTGGGGGGTGCTGTTAACTAGAAACTGTGGTATTTATATTTGAGAAAAACCAAAACCAAAATGAAAGCTGAGACTTGAAGTACAAATGTACAGATTATTGACAATTTACGCTAGATGTAAACAAATCAGATAGCTTTAATGTGACCTTGACCGTTGAGCTATGGACCTAGGTCTTTTATGCTGACACAATGTCTGATTATGGTGAACATCTGTGCTATTATTTCAAAATCAGTCACTTGGTTTACAAGATACTAGTATGGAGCAAAAACAAAATTTGAACAAATTTTTTACCTTAAACCTCTATATGTGACCTTTACCTTTGAGCTACAGACCTGGGTCTTATGTGCAAAACATTGTTTCATTATGGTGAATGTTTGTGTCGCGTTAATTCTGATTTTGAAGATACTGAGTCAACATGAATTTTTGGATTTTTTTCTGACCTTGAAGTGTGACTGAGCTACAGACCTTTAGCATGCGGCATGTCTGATTATGGTAAACATTTAGTTTAAACAATATTTTATTCACATAAGTACATATATTTAGAATACATTTAACAATGAAGCAATAAAGTCATACATATTATGTGGAAAGGAAACAGAAAAATGCTTTTGATGCTTGTGTGAATCTGCTTCCGTGAACTATGGTGAACATTTTTGTCCTGCTATTTCAAATCTGTCTAGTGATTTACAAGATAATGGAGCAGACACAAAATTATTTTGCACCTATTTCTGACCATGAACCTCCAAGTGTGACCTTAGCATTTGCAGTATAGACCTTGGTCTTATCCAGTACATATCCTCTGATTATGTTGAACATTTGTGCTATGTTATTTCAAAATTTGTCCAGTGGCTTTCAAGACATTAAATGGACAAGAAAGTTTGACCATGAACCTGTAAGTGTGAAATTGACCTTTGAGCTACTAACCTCATTCTTGTGGCAACTCATCTCCTGATTATGGTGAGCATTTCTGTCATAATCTGGTGAGTGGTTTACAAGATATGAAGCACACACAAAATTTGTGCCTTTTTCTGACCTTTAATCCCGAAGTGTGACCTTGACCTTTGAGCTACAGACCTTACACGTCTTACGGGTCTTACACGTGACACTTTGTGTCATTATGGTGAACCTTATATCATGATATCTCAAAATCCATCTATGCATGAGAAAGTTATAGCCCAGACAAGCTCAAGACAAGATGGCCAAAGTAGACACCAACGCATACACGCACATGCACCAAACCGCTTTTGTGACAACTATGTTGAGCTCACCTCAAGCTTGCTCCACAAAATATAATAATGCTGTTATTACACATAGCCCATGATAAATTCTTGCTTCAACCAACAGTTTTACAGGTATCAAGGTTCAAAGGCATGATGCATATTCATTTGTTGATGTGTTTTCGATTTTTTTCAATCTACATGTATAATATGGGGTGTATAGTATGTCACAGCTTGAAGTGATTTGTTCACAGCAATGCAACGGATTGGTCCACAGTTCTGGTCATAAATTGTTTACACAATATTGACTGGAGGTGTACAAAAGAAATGAGAACAAATCCAAGTCCCAAGTTGAGAACTAATCCAATGAACCCAAGTTGAGAACTAGTCGGTTGCTCATGGAAATTAATCCATTGTATCTCCGACATCACAAAATGACTATATGAAGCATCATTTAATACACTTTTTTATCATATATTCTCTTACGTTCGTTATTTAAATAATTGTTAACTCATTGCTGTAACCAAGTTTTTATTTCTAACCATTTTGAAGTATAATCTATTGAATATTGAAACCAATCTGCAAGAATTTGGTGCCAAATATTTGACTAATCCTTCACATTACTGTGAACAAATCCCATTGTACTGTGACATGCCTGTGAATATGGTAATTTGTTGTTTTTCGTTAATGAAGAGTGAGAGCTTCCAACCATTCTTCCTGTTGGCATCATATAATAGTTAACTTTTTTATTTTGGTAATTCCATAAAACTTCAATTAATTCATTCAATAAAATACAAGAGGGCCAAGATGGCCCTATATAGCTCGACTGACTCGCCTTGAGTCACCCAACTTAAGTAGATTATATAATACATGTACACTCAAAATTCCAGAAAAACGAGATGGCCGAGTAGTTAGAATTTTGATTTGTTTTGAAAATGTAACAGATGTGTAGAAGAGTTCAAACTTGGTAGAGGTTCACCCATGGTAAATGTCAGTGAAATTTCATCGAAATCAGGTCATTAGATTCTGACAAGGCTTTTGTAGTTTTTACTATATCTGCCTATATAGTAAACTAGCACCTCACTATGGCGGTCATGTTTTTTAACATATCACAAATGGTTTGAATAAACTTGGTGAAGGATCCTCCAAGGAACATTTCTGTGAAATTATTTTAAAATCAAGTTATATCAAAATTGGCCCAGTGGTTTCTGACAAGATTTTTTAAGTTTTTACTATAGCTTATATAGTAAACAAACCCACCCCCTGGCCGCCATGTTTTTTGACGAATCTACGGTTTGAACAAACTTGGTGAAGGGTCCTCCAAAGAACATTTCTGTGAAATTATTTTAGTTTCTGACAAGAAGATTTTTTATGTTTTTACTAATTAATCTTGCCCCTCCCCCTGGTGGCCATGTTTTTTGATGAATCAAGATGGCTTGAACAAACTTGGTAGAGGGTCACCCGAGGAACATTTCTGTGAAATTATTTTAAAATCGAGTTAGTAGTTTCTGACAGCTAAAAGTTAACGACAGACGATGGACACCAGGCGATCACAAAAGCTCACTTGTGAGCCTTCAGCTCAGGTGAGCTAAAAATCCATACCAACAAACACTGACTTGACGAAAGTTACTGTTGTACAAATAACACAAAATATAAGTTCTCATCATTCTGTAACAGTAAGACATGGTTTCACAGACAAGAGTAGAACATAATTTTAGTCTTCTATTTACATTTATTGACAATGAATTCAGTGTCTATATATGACAGATAACAATCATAAAATAATAGCTTTTTACTTTAAATAATAATTGATAGCTCTTATTAACAAATGAAAAAAGAAAGGAAATATGTGGTAAAAACATAAACATACATTGAGTAATACTATTTATCTCTGATAATGGTTTTTTTTCTGTTTATTTACAAAGCACATTATTACTATAATATAAATTTTCAAACATAAACTTGATGATAAAATTATAAGCAGGTCATTGCCATGGAAACTTGTTATACTCATACTGATTGGATGGTGCTGTTGTCTGCTTCAATAAAAAGGTGCTTTCATCCAATCAAAATTCAATTAATTTCAGATATATCAATGAATCCACTTTATAATATATAATATAATATATGGTTTTATAAGATAATGTCAAGGTGCAAAAAAAAAAGAAGAAAATACTCCATAATATTGAACAAATGCCCCCTGTGGTGATGCATAAAGATTTTAGACCGGGCTGGACTTGAGCTTGTAACATAAACGATGAGAGGTAAGCGGTCAATAAACAACAGTGCCTTATACCAATTGGCCACTGAGGATTCCTATATAAACTTATCACCAAACTGTTTAATAAATTCCATTATCATACTTAAAAAAGCAAAACTTTACAGTACACAATACGTAAGTCCTAGTGCCAGACTCGTAATAAGACAATTGAACAGATTGATTGATTGATTGATTGATTGATTGAATATTTATCGTCATTTTTATGCCATCGAGGGCTAACAGACGATCAGTTAACCTAACCACTGTTTCCTGAGATTAACCAGTATTCGAGCACACCCCATCTCCGTAAGTAACTGATAACTTTCCAACTTGAATCAGTGGTGAGAGACGAATGATAATGAGACACAATGTTGTATATCAATCATCACGGAGACTGAACAGTTTAAGGAATATTGAATTTAGTTCAGCTGCTCCAGAGAAGTTGTTCAAAGATAATGTCAGATGGGTTACAACATGTGCTGCAGTTGAAATCATCTAATTAACTATTGAATGGATAATCATTTATCGTTAAACTGATCCTTTACGATTTATCTCACAAACTCAGTTTGTGTCGTGTAACAGTGATTTTTAGTGTAATTTCAGTTTAATTAGTGGAAAACCATTTTAATTAACAGTAACATTAAAGCTTAAAATTGAAATCAAAGCTTCATTACCAAATGATACCTGTACTTCAGTGTGGTAATGCTATAATATAGTATAGAAAGACTGTACGCATTGTATACACATAACAGGTTATATATGGCATATCCAGTTTTACTGGTGGAGGAAGACCTCAGACTGATTAAAAACCACCGCAAGTAACTGGAAACTTTCTCACATAAAGTTTTTGGAGTGAGCAGAACTCAAACCTAAGACCTTAGCAGTGAGACGTAAGTGATCTTCAGACAGGGCCTTAGACCACTCAGCCACAGAGGACCCTATACATATTGTTTGGCTGAATGATTGTTAAAGGTAATTCTTAACATCATACAACATTATTACAAACATGTTTTTACTATTTATAGCTTCTTATAAAGTTACCAAAAATGTAAATTTTTTAGTAGTAAATATGCAAAATTGAACAGCAGTCAGCACTCTTTACCCAATAAAATTGAAACAAGTTAACGATGTCTCCGTCAAGTGAGGCAAAAATTCTCTTATTTCATATAATGTAATTGCATGTTACAGGCATTTTAAATTAGTTATTATTTGCCCACATTCTTTTTACAAGTTTTTTATGAAAGTAGCAACAGCATCCATCTTAGATCAGACAAGTTCCAGAGGCTACCTTTGACCCCAGAGGTCATAAAAACTCCAGAGTTCCTACTCGAACCAACCAATGAAAATCTAAGTAACATTGAAAGTAAGATTTCCATTGGTTCAATTAAGGATTAACTTTGAAGAGCATATATTCTGGATTTTATAATGTGGGGCCAGCAAGGAGTATGATTATTATCATTCTATCAAAATATACTTGAAATGTCAAGCATAACAAATTTTCAATATTCAAAATTCATATACTCATCTGTACTTTCATTATGAATATATGCAATAACAAAATAAGTAAATCTCCAGATAATCAATGTTTACACATATACATTTTCACACAAACACTTGAATACATGTTATATGATTACTATATACATTATGAACGATCCAAATACTTCAAAGTATGATCTAAACGTTACTACAATCTCAGATTTTCAGTAAAACAGTATTACAAAATAAAAACAGATTTCTAATACCAATAGAACCAAACTTTCTGGTACCATAAGGTCAAATTTATCTTAGTGTAGTAGTTTAAAATACTTGCCCACTAAATACAACCTTAAGAAGTTCTTCAATAACTGCTACAGATTTGCTTGTTTTTTGTTTTTGTTTATTTGGTACCAATTTCAACACATGACAGTACTGGTTCTCTATGCCATGTCCAGTTTTATATTGGTGGACAAGACCTCAGACTGAATCTGAGTAGAACCACCGTCTTTCCACAAATAACTGGAAAACTTTCTCGCATAAAATTTTGGCCAAAGCCGGACTCGAACCCTCAACTTCAGAGTTGAAAGGTAAGTGATTATTAGACCACTTCTAGACCACTCTGTCATGGAAAAGAATAAATAAATTGTTCTGCATTTAAAGATAATTACTGATATATTTCCAAGAAAAAGGATGTTTAATAGAAAATTTATGTCTAAAATAGTATTTTCTACTTACAATGTTATAGTAAAGGCATAAATATGTGTACACACTTCTGAATCCTGTTTAGGAAAGGTGTAATAGTGGTACAGTCAACCGTCTTGAGCAGCCAGTCAAGGGAAGAGCAAATATGACTTTCAAGACAGGTTGTTGATTAATACAGGTTAATTTGCTCTGAAAACATGGAAATATGAAATAACAAATGTGTCTGCTTAAGACAAATGGCTTCTAAAAAGAGGTGACTGCTTATACAGGTTTGACAGTACATAGAATAAAAACATGCATTATACTCCACAAAACACTTCGGAAATGTTTTGTGATAAAAACAGCATTTCTTAGATTTTACAATGGACAATGAAATGCCACAATAACTCAAAACTAGTTAAACAAAAGGCATGGCTTTTGCTTTTCCATTAAATGACTTGTGCCTTTATATACAACAATTAAATTGCTGGTAAAAAAGACACTACCATAGTTAATTAATGATTGGGACATGCTGGTGCAGATAGTCACTTGGTGCATTAATGATATAAAACACATTCAGGGACTTTGAAAACATGTCTCTTACATACAGATAATTTCAGTGCAGAAAATGTCATCCATGTATAAACCATTCACCTGGATTCATTCACTATTGACGCCTGTGAATTTTCACTTTTGGGGGTAGCTTCAAAAATTGGAAAAAGATGCATAAAACATTCAAAGTCTAAGTCGTGAAACTTTGACAGTAGTATAAAAAACATTCTTTGAAATCGGATGAAATTTTCTGCATTAAAATAAATATTTAAGTAGTGCATTTTCAAAGTCCCATAGTGCATGAGGAATGAACTTTATATTGTTGAACTTTCATGACAGATAAACTTGTTGTTATGAGTAAAGTTTATATGCAATTAACAAATTACTAGTACAGTCAAACCTGTGTAAGTGGTCACCTCTATTAAACAGCCACTTGTCTTAAACAGTCACAATTGTTATTTCCCATTTATATGCTTTCAGAGCAAAGTAACCTGTATTAAGCAACCACCTGTCTTAAAATGCCACTTTTGTTCCTTCCCATGACAGGCTGTTTAAGACAGGTTTGACTGTAAATGACTGTTTAAGTTCATATTCTCAAAAACATTCAACAACACATGTTGATTCCTTAATTAATTCAAATGTTAAAAATATTTTTATAATCTATTTATATTTCTTAAAAATCCATGTACATTATTATGTAATATATATTAGTATATGTATACATATAGCACAGAACAGCCAATAAAATAAACATATAATAAAACTATTTTAAGTTTTATAAAAAAAATTCCAGTTAGTTATACGAAATTCTGAAAAAACAGAGGTTTAAACTGACAAATTGTTTTAAAATTAATACGGATAAACAAATAAATTCTACTATGCTCCCATTTCATAAACAATCTCTGCTATTTCTTAGCAGTCTTAAATATTTGAATATTTAACAATCAGTTATCCTAACCACTCATTCTTAGTATCCTGGACGGGGAACCAGAACTCATAACACACCAATCTGTGAAAGTAACTGATAACTTTCCCATTTGAATCAGTGGTGAGAGACGAATGAAAAAAAGATGCAATGCTGTATATCAATCACCACGGAGTCTGTGGCCGGGAGGGGGGAGGAGGGGGATTCTTAGCTGTGACCCCTGGATTGATAGTCGGGTACTTTACCAACTGAGCTGAGACCAGGCCCAATTTCTCAGCAGTCCTGATGACTACGAATAAGTCTCAGTGAACAGTTAATATGGAAACCTGCAACAAAATTGATAACCAAAAGAAAAATTGTTATGATCTATTGTTTTATAAAAGATATGACAAGCACAATTAGTAATTGTTTACATAATACAAAATTTAAAGGCTGTAGATAATGTAGCAACATGAATATTTATTTTGGTTTTCAATACACAACTCTTTTTAAAGTGTTTGAATCCAGGATGGGAACATTTCTGACCTAAGAGCTGTTTAGTTTATCCCTTTACTCCATAGATACGCATTTTCCCGCACCAATCACAGAAGGCCTTTGAAAACAGTGCAAGAAGAGTTCAGATTGCTCGTGACGAGCAATCTGAACACTTCCTGCACTGTTTTCCACTCTGTCAGTTGATATAAACATAATTCAATATTAGAGGTGTCCAAAGGCGTCTATATGAAGTAAAGGGTTATACTAATTTATTTTTGGCTCAATTGTTGAATTTTTTTACTAAGAGCTTATATGAACCACTCTCGAGTCTGGTTCCTGGTTAGAAGGAAGTTGGCTAGTACTCGGTGTTGTTTTTTGAGAAGCGTCGGATCAAACTTGCACTGACCAACACTCTATCCACTACACTTCTGTCTGCTATTGTTTGTGTAGCTATGGAACACCATCATACCGAAAGATTTATGCCAGATGGCAAAGCTACTTGTGGACGATTTTTTTATTTAATAAAGTCACATATAATATTTGACCCATGGGACAGATCTATTTCTAACCACTAGGTCATGGTATGTGTAGCTTTGTCACACCGTCATAAGTCGATGTTATATTCAAAATTTTAAATTTTGAGCAATGCAGTAACAAAGAAAAAAGTTTTACCTATATCACTATGGTATAAAATATTTGACCTCCCTCAGGATAGGCAAATTTCCCCACTCCCCAAGACCATTGGTATATGTATCACGACATATCATGATAAAGGGATCCTAAACTAAATGCAATCAAATGGTCATCAATTTATCAGAACTTTCAAACTTAGTAAAAATCCATGAAGCAATTCAGTGCAGGTGTCTTTTTAGCAATTGTCAACAGATGGATAGTAGAATAAAGATTGATCAGAACACTGACCTTGAACTTTGCTCAGGTGAGCTAAAAACACAATTGTCATAAAAAATAAAAATGTTTTTTTAACAGGTACTCTCACTACAAATATCGACTGTTTTATAAAACATGGAAATATTTTCACATTTGTACAAATGTGGGAGAAAAATAAAAACAACAGCACAATGTAGTATAAAATAAACAATAAAACATTAACAAACAAACAAAAACATATCATTACAATACCAACTATTCATTAACTATACATTTGAGCCAAATTTGTGTTCATTTGGATGAAAATTAAAAATTATATTAATAATTGTTGGTTTACAACATTTTTTTGTCATTAAGTTTGTTGTCAAACGCACCCGATATACCAACTTTAATACCCAGTAATAATATAACCTGTCGATATTGAAAAGTTAAATTCCAACAATTCATGTAATATATGATTTCTATATGACATCTGAAATTGCTCATTTTATATATTCAAAAGAAAATCAAATTACCTAGCTTTCTTTCGTCTGCTCAATCACGCTGTAAGTATTACATACATCAATAAATTCAATATGTCAATTTTTTCTATCAATGAAATATGGCATGTTGTTCTTTTAACAAAAGAACAAAAGAGAAAAAATATGAAAGAGATACAAATATGACAATCAACACAACCTTCTTTTCTGCCAATAATTAACATTAATATTATGAATGACCTTTTGCCCTATACAAATAACCTCTAATTGAGATTATCTTAAATCTCTAGAGCATGCATAAATTAATAATGTAATTATGGTTCTGTTAATTAAGTGATTTTAATAATCTAATATTGACAATTCATGAAGTTTTACAGAGATATGATAATGGCTTATGACATATGACATCATATATAAATATACACTGAACCAAATCTCTGATCAATTAGTCATCTACTAATATCTTTTATAATTAAAGATTAGTGAATCACTCACCAGTTGGTCACTAATTGGATAAAAGTTTGCATTTTGTTGTTTTTTTTTGTTTTTTTGAAAATCTGAAAAATCATATTGAAAAATATTCATAAATATATTTTATACATCTACTTTAAGGGTGAACTCACTTTAGACGATACATCAATATCACCTTTTCCTTGTAGTGGTTGTTGATGAACTAGTGTGTTTGCTTAACCACTTCGAGAGACATATAAATGGTGATATTCAGATAGCAGTTGTATAGCAGATATAGTGAGGGAAAAACATACAGGCTTCTGGTGCAGACTGGGAACAAAAATCAAATTACTTTGTAATACATATAAGTGACTTCAATAATAGTTGGTTGGAACTCTTTAAGTGTCAAAACAGTTCAGGAAATTCTTTAAACGCAACATTGTTTGACATCATTAATGTTACATCATTTCCTGTCAGTTATTTTACAGATGGATGTGACATCTATACAGTGTAAATCATTTTAAGTTCATTTCTTGATGAAAGCATAAGCAAAAATTTGAGAGAGAAAAACTAGATAAAAAAACACTGTTATTGTTTAAAAACAAGTATACCTAGATTCTGAATATATTTTCTTGTTTCCTGTATTTTGCACACTATGGGATTCAGGGTACACCCTTATCCCACCACCAAAAACTGAATTTAAATCTTGTGCTAGAAAAGATGTACACATCTTAAAATGGCAAAATATGTATCGCGACTCCACTTCTTCACCTCAACTGTCCAACCCCTTTTCCCCCAATCTTCAAAGTCCCAAAATTGTATTTAACCAAAAAGGCCATGCAAGATTTTTTTTCTTGCATACCAAACACAATGAATTGATATTATTATCATATTTTACCACGTTGACTTAAGACGTTAAATAAGATTATTACGTCACAAATTTTAATACTTCATATATGTTCCAACGTCATAGCAGAGTCGGATGAGCCCGTGAAGCAGGTGATGGATAAAAATTCCGAACCTGGTGAAAATATGCGGAAATCTTTGTTTGGTATGACTGAAAGGTTGTTGTTTAATACACGTTGATTTTGCTTGAAAAGCAAAGAAATGGGAAAAAGCAAAAATCACCAGAATGTTTAAAAACAAAAATGAAACAATAGTAAAATTCTGACAAAAGCACACATTAATATAGAATGTAGAAGGTAAATAAGCACTGAAAAAAATAATCTCATTTAAACATTGAATCAACTGACATCTACAAAGAAGATGTTTAATCAAACATAATGAGTTTAGCAAACAAAAAACTTAACATAGAGTAGATGGAAAATGCCATTTATCGTATTACGCATTGCAAAGTTGGTGAGAGTTTCGAGGATTTTACTAGGAATCAAAAGATGATGTAGTCAAAGAATTTGCACTGACTTGACCTAGTACATGACAGGTGCCAAACCAGCATGTAGGTTTCTTTTCGGAGGCAAGCTCCGCCAATAAATTGTACCATGCTATGAATCATGCATGTATTAAACAAATGAAACTTGCCGCGGTTTTCATGACCATAGTGAGAAATGTATATTGTATTTGCTCATTATAGAATTTTCGTCGACCTGTCACTCAGTAATGCTGCATTTAATGGTAGATTTTTGCATTTGAAGTTTTATTATTTATTGCGTCATATTCTATCCATTTAGAAGGGCGCCTAAAAATGTCAATGTAAACAAATTGACTGTTCCGTGATTGAATACTGGTAATTGGCAGGTTGTGTCAGAGCATGTGTGCACCAAATAAATCAAGATGTGACAAAATAAACAGGTCAGTGAAATGTACCTGGTTGATTTCACCACATCAGGAAATAGGAAAACATTCATTAATTTCGCAATAATGAGATGACCGTTTCTCACATGTCAATGGCTTGTCGATGGTTAAATTGAAGTCTGGACTTTTTTAAATGAGATGTATTATAACGATTCCTTCAATCAAAGACCCAAACAAACTTAAACCAAAATATAAAAAAATTCTTTATACAAAATAATGTACCTTTACTAACATTCTCTATACCATCTAATTGATATTTCTAAAATTTTGAATTTTGTTAAAATTTGTTTTGTCCTTTGAATTAGTAATGTGTCGTTAAAATGTTGTCATTGTTTTGAGGTTACATTTTCCCCAAAACAGTTTACAGCTTTACGAGTGAAACAATGTTATTTAATTACACAAGATTTAACTTAATGCGCTTTCATTCTTACTGCTGGCAACTGAACTTTGAACTACTTTGTGTCATTTTGCAGCAAAACAAAATGATGAAATACTCAGTTTCTCTGTCTAGTCTTTCCATAACTACACATGGTAAAATGTGGTAAAATAATCTATATTGCACCACTTGTAACCTTAGTTTTTGTAATAATTTCTACAATTCATGACCACCCCACCCTTTCCGAATATAACACACTCCTTAAAAAGATATAATCTGGTAATCACTTCACCCTATTGCTTTCAATGGTTTAAGTATGGTATTGGTGGTTGAAGATTTTGCAACATATCAATAGATGATACTGGACAGGGCAAATGTTTTTTTTCAATCAGGAATAAACTTTGTTATTTAAAATTATTTGTGCAGAGCTTGAATAGATCACATCGAGCGATAAATGCATATTCTGAAGCTCTGCACATACTGTAAACACATGAAAAAAATGGCCCACCCATGGTAAAGCTGCATGGCAAAACCGGTATAGCGTGGTTTTAAGTGGTGTCAGTACATACCGTGGTCCTTTTACGAAATACGTGTTTATCGGCAGTTTCCATGACCAAGGAATTTACGGATATTCCCAAAGTAAAATGCGTCCAAATTTTTTATTTGTTGACTCTGATGTTAAGGATATGAACTTTTTTTAAATGATGATTGATTTTGGCTATTGTACATTTGCTAAACTGACATGGTATACCGTGGTATTAACCGCGGTGTTCACTTAAAAAAAATGCAATATACCGTGTACTTTTTTCTCATGGTATCCACCTCTACTCAAGGGATGTTGCATTTTACAAAAGAATGAGGCGAGTTATTGGAGTCAGAGAAATCAAATTTTTATTTTTTACAAAATGTGTGTAAACACAGTTGCTAAAGAGGCATTTATTGATCTTAAACCTGGCTTGATATCTGTGTATTTATTTTATTTGGATAAAAGACTAGCTTCAACAAGGCTTTTTATTGTATAAAAAATGGGGTAAGGGCTTTATTAGTTGGAAGTGTTTATTCTTGGGTATCCAGTATACATGTAATTTCCAATCCTGGTTACATAACCTAGGCCTTCAATATAACTAACAATTCAATTAACAATCACTGCACCGAACAGCCTGACCCTGCTTGAGATCCATTTGGTGGACTGTCAGACATCTTGAAAAGGGGCTGTGTCCCTTTGTAGCGCCTATGTTTCCGCGTTGCACCAGATGAAATTTGTCCGAGAAGAAAACCAACAGGATTTAGTAAACCTAACTGGTCTACCATGGCATTGCTGGAATTATAGTCCTCAAGATTGTTTTTATCTTCATTTTCTATGCTCGCATTTGGAAGTTCCCAGAACACAAAGTCATCATCTGAAAATGTTAAAGATGAAGCCCACTCATCCTTCACTGTGTCTAGATTTAATGTCCCTGAACTCACCTGAGATTTGAACACTGACAGTGGTTTAATCACAATTCGAGTTTGGTCACTCCGCAGATGCCCGCAATATTCACAGACAGGCCCACTTTCAGAGCAAGTATTGCATGTGTCACAATGCCAGTACCTCCAGGTGTTACAATGACGGCACTGTGAGCAGTGCTGCTCATGTCCCAACTGACCAACTTCCTTTGAACAGAATGAAAAATAAACTACCTCACTACACCTTGACGAGATCAACTGCCCCACGGTAAGTTCATCTATATTGCCACCAGGAACCTGCGACATGTCAAAATCACTTTCACAGAAGCCATGTAACCTCGGCGATACTTTTACATCTAGCAGTTTGCTCAGTTCAATAGCACTATCACATGAAAAATTCACATAATCTCTAAAACAACTAGATAACGCAGCATCCAATTTAATCTCCAGGCTTGTTGAGCACCGTTCTTTCTCACCGTCATATTCAGGTAGCGTAACATTATTTTGTCCTTTGTTTTCTATAATTCTGTGATTTACAAGAACAGTTAACAATTCTTCACGTAGTTCATTACATTGAATATCCTTTGTTCGGCAATGTTTGAAATTTTGACTTTTTGAAGGAGATTTCCTAATATGTTCAAAATCATTCATGAACTCATCAAATCCATTTTGAATGTTCATATCTTTAGATTCAAACCGCATTGCTTTTTCTATTCCAATTTCATACACTACCTCCAAGTCATGACTTCCTGCTAATATGAGAGCCACAAGTTCATTTAACTCTGACATCAGTCCACCGATATATACAAACTCTGATGACCTCGTTTTACTATTCGGAAATATTGATTTCCTTTGTTGCCATTTATTCTTTTCTTCTGCACTTGTGTGCAGCCATCTCTGGAAGTAGAGAGGCTTCTCTGTGACTTCCAGAATGAGGCAACCTTCATTATGATTTCCTAATGGAGTGTGCAAGTACAGCTGGACTACTTTATTCAAATTAACATCAAAGCGTAGTTGCCTTGAGACTTCGAACTGTTCCATGTTCTCTATAATATCATTGGCTAAATCATTCGATAATTTGGCTTGATGCAAGCACTTCAGTCCTTCAGAAGAAAATTTTGGTTGAAACTGAAACACACTGAAACAGAGCGTGTGTTGTATCGGATTAACTGTCACTACGAACTGACCTTCCCAGTTGGCAGTAAGCATGTTGTCACCAACTTTCACTGCCCAAACCATACTATGCGACAAGTGTTGCTCCACTTGATCGGAGCTCAAATTTCTTTCACTTATGTTTTCATGTTTTGTGTTGCCTTGATGCAATTCTTTGATTGCAGTTTTGGAGTTATCCAATGCTTTCTTGAAGGCGGAAATAACCTTTGTTGCACCCTGTACATATGTAGATGGAAACGGCTTTGACGTTATGGTTTTATTTCCCAGTGTATTGATCATATTGGAAGTCGCGATAACCTTATGGCAAAAAGCTGTCTCCTTTTTCCTGGATCGGGGAAATGACAAACAAAATGATTCAAATTGTACAGTGGATCGCAGATTATCCATAAGGGAAGTAACTAGAGAATTCCTAGCACTTGAGTCCAACAGATTTCCATCATTGTGTCTTGCACTGTTTTCTCTATTTCGAAACTCAGATGAAGCTGTCTCAGACAACAAGATGGATGCAACTGTTTTAGAATGCCCACCCAACTCCATGGATTTTTTCTTACGTGACTTTGCTCGACTTGGTCGCTCGGATTCTGAGCGGCGTTTCTTGCTATTGATATTGCTTGTGTCACCTGCCACAGTAGAATACAGCTGTGATTTATAGAGAGTTTCAGAACTCCACTCGGTACTCAAAATCTGCTGAGTTATTTCCCTTGATTGGTTGTGTATATCTATGTTAGAATTTAGTCCGAGTGACATAGGGGGCATTTGGTTACTGTTATATGCCTGATGACCCACAGGGTGCTGCTGCTGCTGCCCATGCTGGAATCCAAAACCAACAAAGTTAGACTGCGTTGCATTTGCAGATGCATTAGATACATTAGTAGAATTGTAATAATTCCAGTCGGCGATGCAGGTATTGGGCGGGAATGGAATGTCGAGTGTCTGAGAATTTATGAGTCCGATTGACTCACTGTAGTCCAATTTTTCTTTTTTTATGTTCATATTGGCTCCCAAAGCATCTGAATTATTCAGCATGTGAACATAACCCATACTATCAGTGTTTTTGTACATCTCATGGGCCGGTTGAAATCCTGAAACATTTGCATCATAAACATTATTTGACGTCTGCACATTTTCCATATTGTTGTAAAATGGTGATGGCGCATGCTGCAATCTTTTCATTTCTTCAAATGAACTGTTTTCATTGTAACCAAGGGGTTCCACATGAAGATAAGACTGTGTGGGGATGCTGTTTTCCATCGGGTACTGTGCATTATGGCTGATACCAGGATACATGCCTAGGTCATTCACGTTCAGGATGCCATCAACCCCACCCATGTTCCCTCCGGCCACAAGTTCAGCTAGTTTATGAGTGCCACCATTCATCGTGTACATGTGGAGACTTCCAGGGTCCCCAACTGGGGAGGACCCTCCTTCTGCCATCTGAAATACAGACAAAATAATTTTCTAAGTAATAAATCTGGACAAATTATAAAATAATTTTGATGGAGCTGTTTTTCCCCAATAAGAGACTTAGAAGAGTTCTTTTCTACTTGTTTTGTTTAATCAAATTTAGCATATTTGTTCATTTGCAGTTATTTGCCAATTTGTTTGTTTGATTATTTAGTGTCAATTCTTAGCTATCGAGGGCAATCAGATAATCAGTTTACCTAGCATCTATTTTCTGTTAGGTTAACCAGAACCAAGCACACCCATCTCCACATATAACTTATATTTTTCCCACTTGAATCAGCAGTGAGAGACAAATAACAATGATGCAATGTCATTTTTTTCAATCATTACAAAGACAATGGCCCAACAGAGATTTGAACTCATAACCCCTGGATTGATAGTCATATGCACTATCAACTGATCTAACAGAGCCCAGCCTATTTGCCAAAAAGAGTAATGGCAATTTTTCAAAGATTTCTGTTCTTACTTTTGGCTTAACTCTAGGTATCACACACCAATTAATTTTGTATTGTTCTACATATTATAGAAACATGCATTTCTGGAGCACATTGACAATGGTTCTAAAAGTTGATTGTTGGTTCAAATATCTAGAAAAAAACATGGGTTAATCAGATTGCCTTTTCACCATTTCGATAGTTTGATGACACCCCATCATTTTTTTACAATTCTGCCTATTGGTTGCCGTGTATCACTATGCATCTTTAGTTTTTTATACTTCCAACTGTATCCCCAGAGTGGGGTGAGGGTGAGGGTGAGGGTGAGGGGGGGGGGGGAACCCCCTATAGCTTGGTTAGTACATTATGTGCCACCATTTTGACCCACATTTCTGGACCCATAATGTAGATTTTGACCCCTTGTTCAATCCAGGGTTCAATCCCCTCCTGCCTAAGAACTCCAGTCTAGGAAACTCTTGGCTTTTATTACTAATGAAATCTAAGAACTTATGCCATTGTGTAGACAAGGTTTTATTTATATTAAGTGTAGAATTTTGACCTCTGTATTATCTTTTCGAATGTAGAGTTTCAACCCCTATAATTGGTTTAAATGTATTTTGATCCCAAAATTATTTTAGGCTGCAATTTACAGTTTGTGCAAAGAAATATGATCATTTGAAGCATTTTCAACAAAAAATAATGCCCAACCAATGTACACAGATGTCATTTCTTGGAACAAGAATCTCGCTACCATCACTAAGGGGAGGTAATTGATAAGCTAGACCACCATTGAGGCCAACCTGAGTATTTACAGCAGGTACTTGGACTCTACAACTATATGCTATAAAACTGATTGACTCTTAAATCTAAGCCTAATTCCTGATCCAAAACTCAACATTTTTACAACCTTACTAAAGAATATTTATTATATGATTCAAACTAACAATGCAAACCGGGGATCCAGATCAAAAACTCAACATTTTTACAACCTTACTAAAGAATATTTATTATATGATTCAAACTAACAATGCAGATTTAAAGGAAAAACCGAGAATCCAGATCCAAAACTCAACATTTTTACAACCTTACTAAAGAATATTTATTATATGCTTCAACTAACAATGCAGATTTAAAGGAAAAACCGGGATCCAGATCCAACCCCTATTTAAGTGGAAATGGTGAATCTCCCACCATCTGTGTGTGTTTAGTGACAAAGTGTTAAATTCGACCAGGTGGTGTCGATTCTATGTTTAGGCAGTTATTCTAAGCACCGTCACACGGGAATATCATGCCACAGACACAAGATATGATACCCCTACAAGCCATAACATACCGACACCAGGCCGACCAGACCTAGAACTTTCCTCTAAATGCTGAGCGAGGAAGCCCGTAGTACCATTTTTCAAATGTTTTGTATGACCCGGAGCTGGGGATTAAACCCTAGACCTTCATAGTCTATTTAAATATCATAAAATTTAATTAATCCACATGTGATCAACATCCTAAATGTCTAATTTCTCTGGCGTCATCTGTCTAATTCCCACATATAAGGATTTCAATTTTGTGATGTTGCCATGGCCCCTGATTGGTACAGTGACACGGTATCAGAGTGCTAACTAATGATACCACATAGACAATTTGCATCCCATAAGTGAACTCACCATTACTAAAATCCCCTAAAAGTTGGCAAGTATTCTTAAATATATATATACACCACTTCAGATATATGAACGGACAAGGGTAACACCAGGGGCCGGCAAAAGCACTTGTCTGCTTGTCCTGACAAGTGTTTTTTGTCTGTGGACAAGTGATTTTTACCAGTAACTAGTCCGTCAGACGAGTTAATATTTTGGCCAAGATCAAGAAATAAACAATCTAAAAATTGAAAAAAAGAAATGATCCAAAGTCGTTACAGAATTTTTTCTTTCTATATTACATTGCCCTAAATATCATTTGTAAATTCGACAATTAACGTTCATCAATGATAACTTCACCATGCAATTTTTGTTGAGTCTCCAAGGACACTTTTCACTACAAAGCGTTTGGCATAATTTTTTTAAGATATCGAGACACACATGTGCAGCTTTTTAATGCCGGTGTCATATTATATTTTCACCTGCCTAAAAATTCACCGTGGGTGAATATATAATATAATATAAATATTGCTTGATTATCTACACTATAATGACAAACTATACTTGCTAGATTATCATCCAAATTTTTCTTAAAAACGGGGAGGGCAGGAGGGTTTTATTTTTTATTTGTAAAATTTTTTATGTTTGTTTTTTTTTTGAAAATAAAAAGGGGCGGGCAGCATGAAAATTAGGGGGCAGATAGGGATGATAATCTAGCAATTGATTAATTATGACCTTATGGAGGCTTGAATGCTTGATTAACTTTTTTATGTTTACACCAAGCTGTTTGTATTCAGAACAAAAGCGACATATAAACATCAACAAATTAGACTAAAATTAATGTTTATTGCAAGATTATAACCTTTAAAGCTAGTTGTGTACTGACTGAAAATGAAATAACAAGAAAAATATTAGTGGAACCGATAGATGCTCCCCAAAGTGAGTGTGACTCTGTACCATAATATAACGGTAATGATATTGAACAGGGGAAGTAACTGTGAGATTTCTAAAGAGAAGTCAATGCATTATTTTTTATTTTCGAGATATAATACATTGTACAACATACTTTGAAATAGGTCATTATGATGCATCCTAGCAAGTTTCATAAAATTCCAACATGGGGTTGTAGAGAAATAGCGTGGACAAGAATTTGGTCACAGACTCAAAGGGCCACAACTCCATGAAAAATCATTGAACCTGAACACAAAGACAATATGCGTATCTCCACTTGGTTGTGATGCATCCTAGCAAGTTTCATAAAATTCCAACACAGGGTTGTAGAGAAATAGCGTGGACAAGAATTTGGTCACAGACAGAATCAAAGGGCGACAACTCCATGAAAAATCATCGAACCAAAACACAACAACAATATGCACATCTGCACTTGGTAATGATGCATTCTAGCAAGTTTCATAAAATTCCAACCTGAGGTTGTAAAGTAATAGCATGGACAAGAACTTGGAGACACACGCAGGGACGGATGCACATATGAAGCGGCGACTGTATGCTTCCCCCTTAGGGGGAGCATAATAAAATTATTCAAGGTAAGCTAAGGTAATCACAACGTACTTCAAAACACAACATATTAGTATAAATTTTTTTGAAAAAGTGAATTACCTATCCGGACGAGTACTTTTTACCAGTCCACTTGCCCGACGGAAGAGTGCTTTTAAAAAAAAATTCCCCCTCCCCCCCCAACACTGAATGCTCCTTTTAAAAAAATGCAACAATAATTCAACTCACCTCAAGGAACATTTTTGTTATTAAATATTGATTAAGTCCTCATAGTTTATCTCATTATTTAATAATATTTAATGTTATACTTCATTAATCAAAAATCACAGTACAGCATCAATAAATATAACTTATTTCAAAAATTGTTTTACATTGTATTACTTTAAATTGAAATTGAAAAGTATATCAATTAAATGACACTAAATAAGTATGGTCTTCATCCATAGTCAATATAACAATCAAATGAAAACTTCAACTACATAAAAATATCTCAGAGAAGGATTAAGTACTAAAAGGTCACCAAGTGCATTTTATTTATAATGTGTAACAAAAGCCCCTTAGTATGTAACTTACTTAAGGTTGACATAGCAACCAAAAAAGAGGAACACAAGAGGAATTTTAGATTGGTTAAATTTTTTTTATATTTACATAGGTGTAGTATAATTATGATCCATTTATATATAAATATTTTTTTTTTTTTACCACCATACACTCTTTTTTCTAATTTGAAAAAATATCATTGTGAATGCATTAACCGGGAAAAAATGTTAAAAATTTTTTTAACATAAATTAAATATCTACAGTATTCAAATTTAAAAAAAAAATTCTGATGTCTATATATTTCATCGCAATCATTGGTAATATAGTATTTTTCCCTTATTTTTTTCAATCAACCATTCAATTTTTTAATTTAAATACATTAAAAAATAAACAATGATAACCTTAAACTGTTAACATAAAGTGTTCCTAAGATGGACACTAAATATGTGGAAAATTACAGTTAATTAAATAGTAAATGTCCCATATATTTTATCCATTGCCCCATATGGACCCCAATTGTGTAGTCTCATTTATCAATAATTCCAACTGGTTGTGTATTTTCTGTTACACATAAGTCTTTAATACCAATTTACACCAGATATGTACATAAAAGAAATAAACCATCCAATATTTATGTTTATATAATATAAGAAATACCCCCACCCCTTTTCCGAACTGTCTCTTTGACAGTTATAAATAAGTTTACCATAATTATGTAATACCTTCATACCCTATATTATTTGCTGTTAGACGGCTAGACAGTATTACGTAACAGTCTGATCGCCGATCGATTGGGCGAAACGAAAACAGTGTTTGATCTATCCACAAGTTAACCAATAGTTACCAAAAGTTGATTTTGTCACAAAAACCTTAGTTGCACGATATACGACCATGAACAGTTTATGAGTTTAACTAGCGTGGCAAAACTATTTAACGTCGATTTTTGTGTATTCAAGGTTGCTAATCTGATCTCTCTTTTTCTTTATTTTCGCCAATTAACGTTACCAAAAATGCGTCACGTATACTACAAAAAGAACAGTACTTCTTGCGAACTAACAGTGTTTCTCGCATAAATTTAACCACATGCCTGAGTCCCATTTGCAAATAAACTAAAAGTAATACACAAGTTTGATACGCAAAATTTCTACCATTAAAAATGGCCACCCGGAAACCATGTTGTTGACCAGTGGTCAGTTGCGAAAAAAAAATCAGAATACGCGAGAATGTCGCATTTGTAGTCAAAATCAATACCCAGTTACCAATAATTAAAGTTTTAATTATCATATACGAATGTTTACACGGGGTGTTATCACTGGCAAGAGTGACCATTTGCTAGTACAAGACCATGTCATGATGGCCTAGGTCATCTAACGGTCATAACTAGGTCAAATGAATGTCCAACAAGTGGTCATACCTTTGGTCATTATTACATGATTGCCATATAAATGGACATGTAAATATCGCTTGGTTTAATTTCAAATACATAAAACAAAAAAATTATAACTCTTACCTGTGAGTAATATAAAGAAAATCCGATTGATTTACATGGTCAAGTAATGGCCGTACACGGACACGATCGCGTAATCATTCCCGGGACTTTTCAAACACCACTTCGAGGTTTGTTACGTAATAGTTTACGTTACGTCTATACTGGTTATCTCCCTTGAACAAACAGGTGCGCGCTGAATATTTGTGTATTGATTGCGAAACTGACAAATAACATACTTGGGCTCTGCAGACTGCATTCTGTTTCTTATTTAAATAATAATCATAATATTAATTATGATGAGAGTGATAACGATATTGATAACTGTATATTTTATTTTGGTAATCAATGCGTTTGAATATTCATAACAAACTCTAAACTTACTAATTGCAGAGACATATAAACAGAGATAGGCAACTGTAGGCAATTATCTAAATTTCAGGTAGCACATTTGACGTTTTGTAAATCTTTGAAACACAGCTCTAGCTGAACCAAACAACATATTTTTGTGACTTTGGTATCAAAAGAAAGAGCTTGATTGTAAATTTTGGAGGTAAACTTTTTTTTAAAAAACTTGAAAAAAATCAAGGATTTATGTAGAAGTCCTTGAAGAAATGAAGTATTTTTACGCTAACAGTTATTTCTGGGTGATCATTTTATCATTTTTAGCCCATTTTAAAAGTAGCATATAATAAAAACGTTTTTAAATATCAATATGAAATTTTCGCCACCAGTGTAAAACTTTCTTTTCATCTTTCTACATATATTTTTTTCTATTTCTATTGTGCGTTGTTGAAACGTATTTGTTAAATCAAGTACACTACCGTTTATTTGTTAAAAAAAATAAATACTTCGAGATAATTTCAACAATTTCATTTTCAATCCGTAATAGTTTAAATTCAGAAGACAAATTTTAAATAATTGATAATTGGATATTTCATCAGTTTTATCAGCTTTATTTTGGTACCAAAATTATTCCATGCAGACAACGATTCAAAGAGTTATTTACGAAATAGGCCTTCTAAAGTGCCACCCGAAATTTCAGCCGTGTACATTATATTGCTATTAGCCTGTCCGTCTCTGTAATTGAGTCACTGCTACCTGTACATCAGTTATGAAAATAGTTTTTACAACTTATACAAAGCACACTCGGGGTCATCCTGGGTAGTACCAGTATTAGACTTATGCAGAATAAAAGTCATCACATAGCCGTTCCTAGGTCCGATGCTATACCACAGGAGCACACGATATTTACCAGCTGTTTCAAAGGTTCAGAAGCAACTCGGCAGACATTTGCCTTTGACCATTTACAATGATTACATAAATATGGCAAAGACAGTTAAATACAATACGGATACATACTAGTATATGATGAAAGTAGAATATAAATTAAAAAAGCACAGTCAAAGTTTCAAGAGTAGTTTTTCTAATGATTAATACTTCTTAGGCGAATTTTGTCAAGTTTAAGCAACATCTTTTTTATTTTTATTGACACAAAAGTATTGAATTTGTGTACTGAAGGCCATGATATAATACCTTAATATGTTTTCCTAATAATAGTATAGCTCGTGCAACATAATATACTACATGTATATATAAACACGGGCCTGCGGGGACGTCGTTGTCTGCTCATAACTGTGTCATAACCAGTATCATATCTGACACTCCCTAAAACGACCAAAGATGAGTCACACTCTCTTTTCCCATCAAAAATTGTATTTGATTTATGTATATCAACAGAGACACATAAACAATGTGTTTTGTGTGGGTTTTGATGGGTTTAAAGATAGTTTCAACACATTTCAGGTTATGCATATGTCGTGTACAGACGATTGAGAATATAAATAAATGAAAGTATCAGAAGATGTCAGTATTCAGCTCGGCTCTCCTGCAGAACGGCCTATGTATATATTTAAAAATAATTATATTTTGGTGCGTGTGGTTCTTTTCTTTTTTTTCAATATATTATGTATGCATGTCTAAAATTAGGACGTATTTTAATGAAAAAAAACAAACAATTAAAAACACATCAACAAACGATATGATGTTAAGTGAGACAGTTTCAAAGTATATTTTAAACTATTGATATCAACAATTGAAAAATATAACTATAATGCCATTACATTGTATTGCAACGACTTATATAGAGAAGGAAAAGCGACTGATTCAGATTTTACACCTGCATATTCAATTATCCTAACTTCCATTCATCTCGGGGATACACAGTTTCCCAATTGGTCTGTGACGAACGGCAGTGATTGGATTCAGATTTACACTTAGGCCGCCCCACAAAAATAAAATTGATTGCCATAATTATATACGTGCTGAAAATGACTTTCGAATTTATTTAGTACTTATTTTGTGTTTGTTTGTTTGCAGAAGATGGGGTGTGGGGTGACGAACGCACATGGTGGGGTGGGGGATGACGAACGCATATGGTGGGGTGGCTGATAATGATAGCTAAGTTAATTGACCTATACAAAGATTACAAAAATTGTCTAAGTTACTATGCTGACAAACCTATGCAAAGATTATAAGAATTGGCAAAGTAACTATGTTGACAGACCTATGCAGAGATAACAATACTTGTTTAAATTACTACGTTGACAGACATATACAAAGATTACAAGAAGTGTCCAAGTAACTGTGTTGACAGGCCTATACAAAAATAACAAAATTGTCCAAGTTACTATGTTGACAGACCTATGCAAAGATAACAAGAAATGTCTAAGTTACTGTGTTGACAGACCTATGCAAAGATTACAAGAAATGTCTACGTAACTATGTTGACAGACCTATGCAAAGATAACAAGAAATGTCTAAGTTACTGTGTTGACAGACCTATGCAAAGATTACAAGAAACGTCTAAGTTACTATATTGACAGACCTATGCAAAGATTACAAGAAATGTCCAAGTTACTGGGTTGGCAGACTTATGCAAAGATTACAAGAATTGTCTAAGTTATTATGTTGACAGACCTATGCAAAGATTACAAGAAATGTCTAAGTAACTATGTTGACAGACCTATGCAAAGATTACAAAAAATGTTTAAATTACTATGTTGACAGACCTATGCAAAGATTACAAGAAATGTCCAAGTTACTGTGTTGACAGACTTATGCAAAGATTACAAGAATTGTCTAAGTTACTATGTTGACAGACCTATGCAAAGATTTCAAGAAATGTCTAAGTTACTATATTGACAGACCTATGCAAAGTTTTCAAGAAATGTCTAAGTAACTATGTTGACAGACCTATGCAAAGATTACAAAAAATGTTTAAATTACTATGTTGACAGACCTATGCAAAGATTACAAGAAATGTCCAAGTTACTGTGTTGACAGACTTATGCAAAGATTACAAGAATTGTCTAAGTTACTATGTTGACAGACCTATGCAAAGATTTCAAGAAATGTCTAAGTTACTATATTGACAGACCTATGCAAAGATTTCAAGAAATGTCTAAGTAACTATGTTGACAGACCTATGCAAAGATAACAAGAAATGTCTAAGTTACTGTGTTGACAGACCTATGCAAAGATTACAAGAAACGTCTAAGTTACTATATTGAAAGACCTATGCAAAAATTACAAGAATTGTTTAAATTACTATGTTGACAGACCTTTGCAAAGTTTACAAGAAATGTATAAGTTACTGTGTTGACAGACCAATGCAAAGATTACAAGAATTATCAAAGTTACTGTGTTGACAGATCTATGCAAAGATTACAAGAATTGTCCAAGTTACTGTGTTGGCATACCTATGCAAAGAGAACAAGACTTATCTAAGTTACTATCTTGACAGACCTAAGAAAAGATTATAAGAATTGTCTAAATTATCATGTTGACAGACCTATGTAAAGATTACAAGGATTGTCAAAGTTACCGTGTTGACAGACCCATACAAAGATTACAAGGATTGTCAAAGTTACCGTGTTGACAGACCCATACAAAGATTACAAGGATTGTCAAAGTTACTGTGTTGACAGACCTATGTAAAGATAAGAAGAATTGTCAAAGTTACCGTGTTGACAGACCTATGTAAAGATTACAAGAATTGTCAAAGTTACCGTGTTGACAGACCTATGTAAAGATTACAAGAATTGTCTAAGTTACTGTGTTGACAGACCTATGTAAAGATTACAAGGATTGTCAAAGTTACCGTGTTGACAGACCCATGCAAAGATTACAAGAATTGTCAAAGTTACCGTGTTGACAGACCTATGCAAATATTACAAGAATTGTCTAAATACCGTGTTGACAAACATATGCAAAGCTAACAAGAGTTGTCTAAATTACCGTGTTGACCGACCTATGCAAAGATTACAAGAATTATTTAATTAGTATGTTGACAGACATATGCAACATTACAAGAAATGTCTCTAAGTTACTGTGTTGACAGACCTATGCAAAGATTACAAGAATATCTAAATTACCATGTTGACAGACCTATGCAAAGATTACAAGAATTGTCTAAAGTTACTGTGTTGACAGACCTATGCAAAGATTACAAGAATTGTCAACGTTACTGTGCTGACAAACCTATGCAAAAATTAAAATAATTGTCTAAGTGACTATGCTGACAGACTTATGCAAAGATTACAAGAATTGTCAAAGTAACTTTGTTGACAGATCTATGCAAAGATTACAAGAATTGTCCAAGTTACTGTGTTGGCATACCTATGCAAAGAGAACAAGACTTATCTAAGTTACTATCTTGACAGACCTAAGAAAAGATTATAAGAATTGTCTAAATTATCATGTTGACAGACCTATGTAAAGATTACAAGGATTGTCAAAGTTACCGTGTTGACAGACCCATACAAAGATTACAAGGATTGTCAAAGTTACCGTGTTGACAGACCCATACAAAGATTACAAGGATTGTCAAAGTTACTGTGTTGACAGACCTATGTAAAGATAAGAAGAATTGTCAAAGTTACCGTGTTGACAGACCTATGTAAAGATTACAAGAATTGTCAAAGTTACCGTGTTGACAGACCTATGTAAAGATTACAAGAATTGTCTAAGTTACTGTGTTGACAGACCTATGTAAAGATTACAAGGATTGTCAAAGTTACCGTGTTGACAGACCCATGCAAAGATTACAAGAATTGTCAAAGTTACCGTGTTGACAGACCTATGCAAATATTACAAGAATTGTCTAAATACCGTGTTGACAAACATATGCAAAGCTAACAAGAGTTGTCTAAATTACCGTGTTGACCGACCTATGCAAAGATTACAAGAATTATTTAATTAGTATGTTGACAGACATATGCAACATTACAAGAAATGTCTCTAAGTTACTGTGTTGACAGACCTATGCAAAGATTACAAGAATATCTAAATTACCATGTTGACAGACCTATGCAAAGATTACAAGAATTGTCTAAAGTTACTGTGTTGACAGACCTATGCAAAGATTACAAGAATTGTCAACGTTACTGTGCTGACAAACCTATGCAAAAATTAAAATAATTGTCTAAGTGACTATGCTGACAGACTTATGCAAAGATTACAAGAATTGTCAAAGTAACTTTGTTGACAGACCTATGCAAAGATTACAGGAATTTTCAAAGTTACTATGTTGACAGACCTATGCAAAGATAAGAAGAATTGTCAAAGTTACTGTGTTGACATATCTATGGAAAGATTACAAGAATTGTCAAAGTTAGTATGTTGATAGCCTGATTAAATAAGACATGAACTGACAGCCTTTTTATTATTTTGATATCAGATAACAGGAGACGTAAAATAAACAAATCGTGCAATATGTCGCACTACTATGCCGACAGACCTATGCAAGATTAAAAGGAATTGTCTAAACTATGTCACAAGAAATTGCTGCAATATACAAAACGGAAAAGAAGAAAACACTGTGTTAAAAGTCTGAACTATGAAACAACGATTGTGAAAAGTCGAAATTACGAAACAGTACTGGTGAAATGTTGGAGCATTCTATATAATTAACGATAGCGAAAAGTAAGTCTAATGTATCGATTTTTCACTATGACCATGCTGGCGTGACATTACATTTTCTATATCGCAACACTGATCTGCTGTGATTCCAATGGGAAACCGTCAGGAATATATTGAACATTTTGACTTAGAGTACAGATGATACTTGTTAAGTACATAATGCATGGGCGTTGACAGAATAGGGTAGGGGGCTTCCACTTATATTTGTTATGATCAATATTGCCTGAAGTTGGAAAATAAAGGCAGATACATCTCCCGTTTGGATAATGACAGCTGTTGCCTTACTTATACACGCACGGTATACATCTGTTACATGCGATATCCGTGGCGCCATCGCGGCATATTTAATACATTTAGTACAGTCGAAACAACGAAACTACGACGGTGGCAAGTCGAAACAATGAAACAAAGATGATGCAAAGTTGAAATTACGATGGTGAAAAGTCAAACTGTCACATAATACGAAATGACTTGCTGACTGTGTTGAAAAATAAACATGCAAACATTTCGTTGGATGATTGCATCGATCTAAAAGTAAAACATCATGTTATACAACCAATAATACTCTTCAGCAGATTTACATTTTTGGATGACTCTTTCCGGTTTAAGAACGATTGAGTGAGAGTTATATCAGGTGCAACGCAGATGCATATATACGTGGTTTACTAAATGATTAAATAAATAAAATATAGAATTATTACAAGTCTGTGCAACGAAACAACGATGGTGAGAAGTCTGTGCAACGATGGTGAACAGTCGAAATCATCGTTATTTCGAATTTTCACCATCGTAGTTTCGTTGTTTCGACATTTCATCATCGTAGTTTCGTTAGTTTGACTTTATTTAATTTAAGAAATATGCCGCGATGGCGCTATTAAACGGGACGACGTAGTTACAGCGAACTCATCGTTATTTCGACTTTTCATCATCGTAGTTTCGTTGTCTTGACTTTACTTAATTTAAGAAATATGCAGCTATGGCGCCAATGGGACGCCGTAGTTACAGCAGCAAACCAGTTTCAAGTCAGACTTGGTTTAAACAATGTGTATTTATTATCAGCATATTACATATATTCAATATACAGCGATACATTACAATATAATTGAGAAGGAAACTATTTCTAGCTTGTACAAAGCCTCTCGACTTGAATATCACCTGATTAGTTTAAATTTCAGCATTGGAAACGGTTTCATTAGATGTTTCTGTACTATTATTTTTTAATGAAAGTTAAGAATAAACAGGTATAATGCTTATATAAGTATGTTGATTAAGTAAACAGACGGACTTACAACGAATACAAGGAGGTCTAAATACCTCACACTGAACCTCTGACCCAGCAGACTTTTAAATGCGTATGTCTGAGACTTTTCAAGATGTTCCAATGCAAATAAATAAATAAATATAGATCTCCGCATCGGCCTTTTTTTCTTTGGTACCTATCACATTTAATGAATATTCAAGTTAAACAGGCTATCCATAAAGTTTTCAACAACCGTTTCATTTTGTGCACGTTTATTAAAATGTTTTTGACGATTCAATCAGTTGAAGTATGAACACACTGTTGACATCAGAATGGTGAAAACAATACGCACAACATTTAAACAATTTTGTTACAAGTGTTTTTTTATGGCTAGATTTCTGTACTATCTCTCCGATCTCTGTACCGACCACAGTTTGACTTATACCGTTTTCGTTGGAGAATTTAGACTAATAATCGTTTACATTTTCTCTATATGTACACAAATAAACATAATAATTCAATTAGGAAATTGGACAAAATTTAAAGACAAGCTAGAAGTAGCTAGCTCTGTCAAAATCGCATCATCACAGTTGAACAGAAAACGATTTCCAAAGATGTCAACGAGACATCGTTTGTAAGTTGAGGCTTAAAAACGGGCCAAACCATCAATTTAGATTATTAAAAAACAAAAACAAATGTTGATAATAATGTGTAAAGGAAGCCCCATGTATTGCACATACGTCTCTGTATCATAAATACGTTTGGAAAGTTTGACTTGGGTATTCAAAACTAATAACCTGCTAAATACAGTAAACTTTGAATCTCTGAAAAAGGTAATCCTTTATAACGTATACGGATCAGCCAGCGAAACTGTAGTGTGTTGGAAGCTCATATTTAACTGTTTGCATATGGAAACACCCAGTCTATAACAATTGGCAAAATTCACCTTTATTCTTCATTGATTGATCTTCAGGTTTTGGTGTAGTTTGTCACATATATTTAACAGATGACTGACACATCATTATAACCTTCAGAAAAATATCTGACCAGGCAAATCTTTTTCTTGGCTTTGCGTTACTATTTTTTTAGCGCACATACGAATATACCAGGGTAGCCTATAGTATTCATACTAGATAATCCGACGGATCATTTGGACTCGAGCAGGGTCTAAGTTTAAAGGCCCAAAAGTTTCTGCCAGGGCAGAGAGTTATGCAGGAGTGGCTAATATACTACAGCTGCTTTCTTTACCTGTTAGTTATGGGTACAGAGTTCTAAAAATGGTTTAAACTTGGTAAGAAGATTTTTGAAGTTTCACAATTTTATACCCTACTGACCCTTTATGGATATTAAATCTCTTTTAAAGAATGCACTCTCAACTGTTATGACTATGCTAGAGACATGTAATTAAGTCACTGACTAAACAATACTCCAGATCTCAAGATGACTGAAATAAATAAATAGACCATAAAAAAATAATATAGTTTTCTCATATTCCGATGTAAAAATCAAACTTCTTTACTGGCTCCATTGGACCCTAGTCCCTTTATTTGAACAAAATTGAAACTCTTTCTCATAGGGATCACTTTTCTGGTTATGGGACCCAGTGGACTTCAAACCCTTCATTTGGACAACAAATTTGTTAAGCTAGTTTTGAAAAAAAAATTGAAAATATAAACTACCATTTGCTTCTTTTCTAGCACAATATAAGGTCAAGTCTGGGATCAATCATGTGACCTCTAGCATGACAGGTCAACATACTATCCACTGCACTACCAACATGCTTTTTTCCGGAACATTGTTATTGAGTTGATGTTGATTAAAATGGAATATCTAGTTAAAACAGGTGGCCCAGGTGGACCAAAGATACTCACCGGAGTAAAAGATCAACTCCTGTGGAGACCCGATATTTGATCTCAACATGTAGTATCCCTTGATGGCCCTCATTTGGAGCTCTTCGGGCATTGCTGGCACTTTTTGTGCTTCTGATTGATTCGGAGAATTAAGCAGTGTTCCGAATGGATGGCCGTGTGTAATATTTGATGGAAAAAAATGAATCTGAGTAGAACCACAGTAACTAACTAGGTAACTTACAAACTTTCTCACAAAGTTGCCAGGCCCGATTAGCTCAATCAGTTACGCGTCTGACTATCAAACCAAGGGACGTTATCATTTGTCTCTCACCGCTGATTCAAGTAGGAAAGTTATCAGTTACTTGCTGAGATGGGTGTGCTCAACCACTGGTTAATCTTTCAGGAACCCAGGAAACAGTGGGTAGGTTAACTGATCATCTGTTAGCCCTCAATGGCATAAAAATGACCCTAATATATTCAATTACATGTAATCAATAAATCTCACAAACTTTGCCTTTTGAACTTGTGATCTCAACTGCGAGTTGGATCCTATGGCAACGGAGGACCCTATGGATTAACAGCAAGATGTATTACAAATTCTGCCATGGATCAGATTCACCTCTGACGCCAGTCTCATTGTGACAGAAATAATGGAACCCAAATCTTCCACTTCCAGGTGGTGTTTAAATTGGTCTCAGTAGTTTCCCTGAACTGTCAGGTGGTAAACCCATTATAGATTGAACACTAAAATAATGTTTTCATTATCGTTTTTAATCACAATTGAAAATATCTGTGTATTAAATACAATGTAGCAATTAGCAGCACACCAAGACATACAAGTTCTAAGAAGCTTACAAGTTACACAATGCATAATCTAGGGCAGACTTTCTTTAATTGTTTAGTTTTCAGAATCCTTGGTTCCATTTAAGACTCTTTTCGGTCAATGTTTCGGTCATTCTGACACTGATATTATATGGGGAAAATAAAAGGAACTGAATATTTCCATGACAAAACCATTTTAGTTTAAACTTATTTATTTTACTTCAATTGCGAAACAAGTTTTTACAACTTATACAAATTACGCTTAAAGTCTTCCTGGGTAGAATCGGTACTAAGCATATGGAGAATTTTTTTTTTAAACCAATAAATTTTCGGGAAAATTCATAAACCAACAAATAAGATTGTCTGACCTCACATGTACACAGAACACACAATATTTATGTTATTTCATATATACATGTACAATATGAGTGATGCCAAGAGAACACATCATGTATGCTCCCACAACAGACTGCATAGAATCCTTAAAATAGTGGAGGGTGGCTCATAAACAGAAAATCTGTTTGCCTATATCAGGCTACCTGAATATATGTTAATCAGTAATGCCCATTGCGGGTTCCTCATTCTGCAGGCTTCCAGTTAATATTGACCTCTGGGGTCCTCTGTAGCTGATTGGTCGATGGAGTCATCTCAGGATCTTTAACCTCTCACCGCTGATCAATGTCGAAGGTTCGAATCTTGCTCAGTTTAAAAACTTAACCGGTATTTAAGAAAGGTTGCCAGTTATTTGCGGAAGGATGGTGGTTCATTCAGAGGTCTTCCTCCACCAGTAAAACTTGAAAGGCGATATATAGTCTAAAACCACAGGGAGTATTCATTTTGGTTTGTCTCTATTGTAAATATGTGTTAAAAAAATAACAAAAACGTCTTAGTACATTGTTATTTTATTTCAATAACATATCATAACCATACACTGGTTATGTTGTAGAAATATTGAATATTTAGTGTCATTTTTATGCCATCGAGGGCTTACAGACGATTAGTTAACCTAACAACTGTTTCCTGGGATCCTGAAAGATTAACCAGTACTTGAGCACACCCCATCTCCACAAATAACTTTCCCACTTGAATCAGCGGTGAGAGACAAATGATAATGAGACACAATGTCATATATCAATCATCACAGAGACTTTTGCTGGGCGGGGATCTGAACTCACGACCCCTTGGTTAATAGTCAGACGCATAACTGACTGAGCTAATTGGGCCTGGCTATAGAAATAATATTTGTAGAAATAAAAGAATTGTGTTCTGAGATTTTGTTTACACATGTTTATAAAAGTGACAAGTCAACATATTTATAATACATGTATACTCCCTGTGCCTGAAATTGTCTTGAAAATGGTGTTAAGCCTTATGTATAATATATATATATATAAAGGAAGATAGAAATACACCTAATAAGATCCTTTCAATAGTATTGGATCAAGGAGTGATACAAGGGTGTGAAGATAATAGTATGGGAGAGATAATAAATTAATTATTAAAAATTAATTAATATACCCAAACAATACTGAATTCTTTAAAATTATTTAAAAGGTATATATACTCGTTTATACACTGTATGTTGATTTCTCAATTCAAGACCATAGTTCTCAGTCTGCAGGTTCCAAGCAGTTTAAGAAATCTCACAGTATTAATTTTCATGTTTTCACTACCATTAAAGAGACATGTTCTACCATAAAAGGTACATGTACTACCATTAAAGGGACACACTGCAATTTTGGTAAAATTTCAATTAACACTATTTCTGAAAATTATACAACTGCACGTTGCAAATTTGAAAGTAAAATACATGTATGCCAGTATGTGTTCAAAGCTTTGCTTTTGTTTGTAGTTTGAAAATGGGCATTACCCTGGTAAATGGTTGAATTCCTACATTTCCAACATTTGTGTTTAACTACGACAAAACTTGTTAATGAAACCATTTTAATTTTATCCATTTTTATAGGTATGATTATCTAAAAAACATAAAATTAATAGTTCAATATTTTTTACTTAAATTTTCAAAACAAGTGCGACACCACAATATTTATAAAAAAAATGTTAATTTCTAAAGATAAAATTTCATAAACAGTGACACTTCGGTAACATCTCCGTGCTTATGTGTTCACAAGTGTAAAATTTGATTTTATGGTTTCATTTTCACTGCCATTGTCCTTTTCAGTTAAAAATCTAAAAAATGTTGATTTGCCATTTCCATAACTACCTATGCAAAAGCACCCAACAAAAACATTTAATATTATTGTTTTAATTTTTTTGGTTGTTGCTAATTTCATACAAAAGAACAACACTCTACCTACTTACCAGGTCGGGTTTTATTTTTAAACAGCAAACAAATACACTTAATGCCTTTAAAAACTCAAGTACGGGTATTGAATCAAACCTAGATACAACGTGAATGAACCAAGACAAAACCTTCTTATCTTGTTTTTCAATGTTATTACCATAATATCATCACTTTAAAACAAAAAATGAACAAATTAATTGTGGGCGACACATACTAACCAATAAAAATGAAAACACATCTAGGATAAAAAAGTATACTTAATATTAAAAAACTTGCATTTTTGAAGGCGTTACATATACTTAAGGATGGCCTAATATTTTTACATCCCTGACATCAGACGACTTCAATATCAAGTATTAGACTCATGAACACAAGTCGCTGCCTGCCAAATCACTAACATTTTTTTCTTCATAAATATCATTCCTTACAAACAACTGAATGGAGAGGTATCTTTCAGCCTGAGGAGAGGGGATTTTGGGAAGAGGGGATTTATTTATTACAAGTTTCATTTCAATCGCCAAATTTTCAATGTCACACTTTTTCCGTCTTCATCATATTTTGTATACATAACAGACAGGCCAGCCCCGTGTGGTCAGGTTCATGGTTAAATCCTTTAATATAGCCGTCTTCAATTATCATAGAATACCTGAAATTATACAAATAACAGTTATTTATAATAGAGAGAAATGTCTGTAAATCAATTTCTTCATCAAATTTAAAAGCAATGAGTTTTTATAAAAATGTCTGAAGTTTTACGCTGTTTGACCTAAAAACTTAATTCATCAATCAAGGAGAACCGGTCCGGTTAGCTAAGTCAGTAGCATGCCTGACTATTAATCCAGGTCATGAGTTTGAACCGCCACCTTGGCCATGTTCTCTGTGATGATAAGTATAAGACATTACACCTCATTGTTATTCATTACAGCTGATTCAAGTGGGGAAGATATCAGTTATCTGTGAAGAAGGGTGTGCATAAGAACTGTTTAACCTTACAGGATCCCAGAAAAAAGTGTTTAGGTAACATGATTGTCTGTTCGCCCCTGATGGCATAAAACAATGCCAACTTTTCAAACAAACAAATTATCATTCATGATTATGATATGACAAGTTTTATCAAAAATTACTACCGGTAATTAAAGGGATACACAGTAATTTTAATAATTTTTCAAATATTCTTTCTGAAAATTATATATCAACATGATTGTATATGATGCAAACACAAAAATAAAATCTGTGTACCAGGTACACTGTACCTCCATTTGTATGAAGACTTTCCATTTGGAAAGGTACATAACTCTTGCGTAACTACTGAAAGGCATCCTGTTTTAAACATTCACAATAACAAATGACAAATAGTGCCAAATCTTTTTTTACCAGTGTGATCAATAAAAATCAAAGAAATATCAATTAATATTTTATTCATATTTACTTCAATAGTTTTATTAATAATATTTGAACTTGAAGATATCTTTAAATATACGTGTCAGCGGCATAGATGAACCTAAAATGATATGCTAGTCCACAAGGTTCTATGTTGGTATGGAATGTTACCAGAATTTTTTTTTATAAAGGATGCATTTCTTGTATTCTGGGGGCATTTCCAGGAGATATATGCATTCACTAAAAAAATGTGAAAGCCTAGGTATTGTAGCATAAAGGCAGCTAAGCCAGTGGGTGTAAAAGATTGATTTTACGCTTGAACATGAGGAAAAATCAATTTTAACAGTGTGTATCATTACAACAATACCCTTTATTTGATAAGTCTTAACACTTTCTTAAAAAACAGTATTATCAGGAAAAACATTATTGATTTCTTTAAAATTATTTTAAAAATGGACAGAAAGCACCTCATTATCATAAATAAATAAAATCCGAATACGTGTAGTATATCAAATCCAGCAAACTTGAACCGAAATCCCCATTCTAAAAATAAAAAGCACTTAAATACTGCTTGACTACCTCCACATCATCATTCAGACTCTAAGAAGATGAAACAAATACTACAGTAAACCAGTATGATGGATCTAACTGAAATTAAAATGAAATCATTCGACATATATGACACATCACCAAATATGTTTCAATGTTTCAATTTTAAGTGGGAAATCTATTTTAATCTAACCTAGTTGCGTAGTCCAAGTTAGGAAATCACTTTTCTTATTATATTTTTTTTTTAATATCTAAATAGATATCTTTATGGCAATATTTGTTCAGTGAGTATAAACAGGCATGGTATTTTGGAAAAAAAATGTTTTTAGCCCATTTTAAATTATTTAGAAGTCCTGATATACTACATTTAACTCACAGACTAAGATTATATTCCAATGTTTCTTTTACTATTTCTTGTACACGAAATTGATGTTTATCAACAAAGTAAAAAAAAATCAAAGTTAGTTTATACTAATTTATTTAAGCTTGATTGCGATGAAAGCTCAGCACTTATATGAACCGATCTTGAGTCAGCATCCAGGGTAGAACCAGAACTGAGTGTTGTTTTATGTGAGGCATCTGGCTTATCGTACCCTCAACCTCTGGTTTGAGCGACCAACACTCTACTCATTACACTACTGCACTGCTTACAGTTATTGTTGTTGTTGTTGTTGTTGTATGGTGTTTAGCGTCGCTTTCAACAATTTTTCAGTCATATCGCGACGGTTTCTACTTGAGACAGTATTCTAAGCGCTGTCACACTGGAGTATCATGCCGCAGACATATGGTATGATAACCCACCCAGTCACATTATACTGACACCAGGTCGACCAGACCTAGAACTCTCCTCTAAATGCTGAGCATCAAGCGAGGAAGCTTCTAGTACCATTTTTAAAGTCTTTGGTATGACCCGGCTGGGGATTGAACAAACGACCTTCCGCATGTGAGGCGGACGCTCTACCACTAGACCACGCCGCGGTCTTCACTGCTTACAGAATGTAAAGTTAAAAGATAGTAATAAATTACAACGTAATAGAAAAATTTGCCTAAATACAGACAAAGAATAAGTTCTGCTGAACTTTTAAATTTTCTCTAAATCTATTGAACATTAATAATACATTATGATACCTTTTTGATCTAAAGTTACCCATCACATGCCTGCAGTCTAGCTCCATCTTCATGGCTCTAGTAAACTCTGCATTTGGATCTGCCAACATAAGTATCTGCAAATTTAGTAGAGAGGCAACATAAAGGACAGTGTATAGCTGGTCCATGTAGAGAATTTAACATTATGGTTTTGTACATTGGGACATATTAAATTGGTCTGGTGGCATGGGGTTTTCAATGCATGAAAGTCTTTGAAAATGAAAATGAAATTCCCGTATAGAAAATATGGCAACCTTTGCTGTCGCTGTTAACCATGTACTTGTACACACTTATTGATATGGGCAAATTTTTCCCAGGTTTAGTAATTATGTTTTGAATCTTCATAGGATAGGTGTTCTATAAATAGTAACAACTTTCAAGAACCGAAGGACGCCCTGAAATAGTTCTACAGTGGAGTTCCGAATTGCTGATTATTCTAATTTTGTTTGAATATATAAACCAGCTAGCCTGGAACTATTTTTTGTACTTTCTGATTTTGATATCATTTATTTGATTAATGACAACATATAGATGTATAGTAATACTGTAATGACCAATGATGTGCATCACAACTTTCTTTGAAATCCACAATTCAATTTTGAGATTGGACTTTTTAAAGATATGTCATCTGGTTTTATAAAAGAATCCCATGGTGACCATAAAATCATACTTTTTTTGCCATACTTTTAACAGAATGAAAGACCTGAAATGTTCATATTGTTAGAATCTTGTTCAGTTTTATATATGCCTCTTGTCTCCATGCTGTTTGCTGTGTGCATGGCCAGGTGTTCAAATTCTAAACCAAGACACTGATTGTAAACAACATACCTTATCTTTGGTGTTAAGAGATTCAGCCCACGCAGACATCACAAAGGGGTCATTAACCGCAACGCAGGCCAACACATCATAACCGTGTTCCTGAAATAAGAACAGTTTTATAAACTTTATTCATTATTTCATAGAAGCTTTTCTGGAAATGAGTAGTTTTCACTCACTGAATTAAATGACAATGCTAATTATGAAAATTTGTATCATATAAGCTTTTCTAGGAATGAGCATTTTTCACTCACTGAATTAATCCACACTGTTTATCATGAAAGTTTTACAAGACCATGTCATGTACCAGTAAGCAAAAAAATGATAATCAAAATGCTGTTTTTAACAAACAGTCGTGGCCAATGCTTTCGTACTTTTCATATAATTATAATTAATATAACGTGCACCCTTTTACGCACAAATTTGTACTTGAATGCCAAAATAGTTAATATTCAATGCTAGTTATACTCTTAAATGTTATCTAGCGCTAATGGTGGACCAACACCTTAGAATGAACCAAAGAAGAACCGCCATCCTTTTAAAAAAAAATGGCAAACTGGCAAAATACAGGGCTGGAACCCTCAGCAGTGACAGGTAACTTATGATAGTGTCTTAGACAACCTAGCCAAGAAACTTCCAAAGGAATGAATACAGCAGTGATAGTATAGTGCATAGAGTGTTGATCACTCACGCCAGAGATTGCAGGTACAATCCCCAGCTTGATCAGAACACTCAATACTGGTTCTACCCAGGAAGCAGAATGGATGAATGAATGAATATCACTCTTCACAATTATTTATTGATTTTTACAATTACTGCTACCCGAATTACAGCATTATCTTCATGTTCTGTCACATGGAAAAAAGGAAATAGAGTTGTACACCATTGTTAGGGTTCCCATGGCCGAGCGGTCTAAGGTGCAATCTCAAGATCACTTCTCACCACTTCGGTCAGGGTTTGAGTCCAGCTTGGTCCATTGTGAGAAAGTTAAATGCATAACGCCAGTGATTCTACTCACAATAATTTCTATTAGCCTTCAATGTATTGAAAATGGCATTAAACCGCATTCAAACTTTTCTTATAACATCGCAACTCATTTTAGGTTATACATGGCATCCAGGTGTATTAATGAACCCAAGAAGGACCACTATCCTTCTACAAGTAACTGGTTAATGACTGGCCCACAACCTCTGGATGAGAGGTGCATGTAAATGATCTCAGGACAGCAGCTTAACCCTTTACATCATAATAGACGCCTTTGAACACCTCTAATATAGACGCCTTTGGACACCTAATATAGAAGGCTTTTGAATTATTGGGTGAATTATGTTTATATTAACTGACAGAGTGGAAAACAGTGCAGAAGTGTTCAGATTGTTCGTTACGAGCATTCTGAACTCTTCCTGCACTGTTTTCAAAGGCCTTCTGTGATTGGTGTGGGAAAACGCGTATCTATAAGTAAAGGGTTAAACCACTCAGCCATGATGGACACCTGAGTTTGTCAAAAGAACATGTAAATAATCCATACATTAAACTGTCATTACATCATGAAACGTTCAGGTAAAATAAAATGCACTTACCTTGAATTTATCAAAATTTTCTAAAAACTCTGGTATATGATTCTGAAATTTAAGTAAATAAATGATAATATCCAGGTTCCAGAAAAATGTATGCATAATCTGATTTCAATATACCTTACTATTTTAATCTCATATAAAACTTCAAGTAAAAAATACAGATACAATTAGGCCATTATTAATTAATTACTAGATTATCATCCAACTTTTTCTTAAAAATGGGGAGAGGGGGAGGATTTTATTTTTAATTTTTATTTATAATATTTTTTTTTTATAAAAATAAAAAGGGTCGGGCGGCATAAAATTTAGGGGATGGGTGGAAAAGATAATCTAGCAATTATTTTTTTATGACCTTATGTACCAATAGAACCCATATCTCAGTAACAAATAAAGCACTTTATTCAAGCAGAGGACCCCTGATTCAATATGAAACAATTCAATAAGAATCAGTTTAGGCCATAATAAATTAATTGCTAGATTATCATCCCTGCCCGGCCCCTAATTTTCATGGCACCCCTATCCTTTTTATTTTCATAAAAAAAAAAAACACTTAAAAAATATTTAAAAAATAAAAATAAAATCCTTCTATCCTCCCTGTGTTTAAGAAAAATTTGAATGATAATCTAGCAATTAATTTATAATGGCCTTAGGATGATCAAATTGACCAGTGAGATGTTTTCACATAATGCAAAAAAAGATAAAGAAAACAATTATAAACTGAATCAGCTACATGTATTTTGAAACTACGTCATTCTATTTTTAGATGGAACCTTCCATATTAGGGGTGTTTGTAGTATGATACATATTTATCAGTTACATAAACTATAAAATGAACTAGATATCAATATTAAGTGTGGTCTACTACTGTCTGTTTCGATAGCGTAGTGCTAACGGTTTGAACTGTCAATCCAAATGCCGCGAGTTTGAGCCTTGTTTATGGTGATTTTTTTTTCAATTTATTTTCTATAAAAGTATCCCAGTGTACTGTTTCAATTTGTTGTTTTTTTTATTTTGTAAGTGTTGGTAGCAACCTCTTCTCTATATACATTTCCTGTATACAGGTCTCACTTAAGAATTACCCCACTTACATGACGGTAGCAAGGTTTTTACACCAAAGAAATTAGAGCTGTGTAAAGTGGTTTGGCATTTTTTTGTTTAAATAAATAAAAAGTCATTTCTTTGTGCATATGGGATCATTGGAACATTTTCATTATTTCTGCCAAGTTTGGATGACATCTGGAACTGTTTGGTAAAACCATTGAAATTGTCAAAAAGCAAACTGGTCAATGTCAAGTTTTTTTTCCGCATAATTAACCCAACAGAGGACTATCTATGGGAACAATCATTGATAATGTATCCAGTGTTCAAGAAGCTCATGTCTCTATACGTCTCACACACCAATTAATTTTGTACTGTTCTACATATAGAGACATGCACTTCTGGAACACTGGATACATTACCAATGGTTCTAAAAGTGCCTTATTCCCATAGATAGTCCTCTGTTGGTCCAAATATGCAGAAAAAAACATGGGGTTGACCAGGTTGCTTTTTCACAATTTCGATGGTTTGATGGCACCCCTTCATTTTTGACAATTCTGCCCATTTGTTGCAGTGTATCACTACGCATCTTTAAACTGTTATAACATCATCAAACAGTTCCCAGGGTCACCCAAACTTTGCAGAAATCATGAAAATGTTCCAATGTTCCCATATGCACAAAGAAATATGACATTTTATGCATTTTTAAAAAAAAAATTACCCAACCGCTTTACACAGCTCTAATTTCTTGGGCGTAATAATCTTGCTACCGTCATGCAAGGGAGGTAATTGTTCAGTGAGACCTTGAAGAGTAGATATTGTCATGACATGTGACTGAAATTTTTGTCGAACAACCCTTTACCATTTCTAAATATAAAAGTACGCCTTTTGAATTCATCGCGCAACTGTTTTCGAATTCATGCACCAAAATAAGATGGCGGTCACACATGCATAAATCAGTTTCGGACGACTCGAAAACAGGAAAAACTGCCAAATTTTTTTAGCCATTGTACCTTAATAAAAATAATTCTAGAAAAAGAAATAGTTTGAAAATGTCCTTGTATTGCCTCCTATAGTGTATCTATCTGACTGCATATTCATTTTATTGTATATGCAACATTACATAACTTAAGTGTCAAAATACATGACCATATATGGATAAATAGTTGTTTTTGCTTCGAATAATGCTCCGTTTTGTTGCAAAACTATATATTTGACTTTTTTTATATCTATAACAAACAAATATTAATGTTTGAAGGTGCCCAGCAATAATTTGCATGTCACTGACACTAACCATGCCCCCTTATTCAATACATGAATGAATAACATACTTTTGTACATGCATTAGATTCATTATCAACTATGAATATATCCCTTACCAATTGAGGTATCTATTAGGCATATATTAAATTCCTATACTATTTTGTTTATTTTATCAATAAAAATAGCAAATGAAAGTAAAGTGTTCATGAAAATCACTTTAAAGCAAGAAAATGAAACGATGAATGAAAATGAGACAAAATATGGATACAGCATATTTGGCTGGACCGATAAGCTCATTGCAAAAAGACGGTTTGCTAAAGCGCATCTCTTTACGACAAATTAAATTAGTTTGAAATAAATATATTAAAGAATATCGCTATAAGAAATATTTGTCACGAGATGACTCGTTTCTTTACAGATTTTCCAAAACTGGCATAAAAAAATGGGCAGTTAAAATAGAGTTGTTGCAATAATTATATGAAAATTAGAAATTGTCATATTTGAGAATGCTATACTGTTGAATGTGGAGAAAAATATTGTACACATTCAATAACAGACATTGAAAAAACATCATCTTCAATGAGAAAAATCTATATTCTATAGCAAGCATCATGTATTTTTATTTGAAAAAAAAGTAAGAAGAACAACCGAAAGAAATCAGATGATGGTACAAAAGTTTCAAGCACAGGTTAACTAAACGCTGAGAAATTATTACGCGAATCTGTTTCGCGTCATTTCAAAGATGTCGCATTTTACCATTTACCTGAATGTCCAAGAGTAGGTAAATACTATGTATAAGCCAGACCCAGCCGCATAAATATCAACAATGAGGAGAAAAAAATGACAGAAAAACAAAAATGGTAGTCATACGCCATACCATTAAAATGAAACGCGACAGTTTGGCGGTCGGTATATCGAAAACTGGATACAGAGCTGTTGATAACAAATATCAATGACAAAATAATGAAACAGGAAATTTCTCCATAATTCATGATCAATATAATATTAATTGATAAACAGCGACATAAAAACAATATTGCTCATACGCGACCAACCGTATTGTCAAAAAGCATGCGCTAAAGAGTGGAAACAGTATCGCGACAAATGTTACCATTTTTATGTGGGTGGGGTATGAATTATACATAAATAATGAGTTTCTAACACAAAAAAATGGTTTAACTTACATGAATCATGAAATCTGGATGCAGTGAATGCTCTAGACATGCTTTTGTTGTGATATATTAGCATCACTGTCTCTCTGTGTGACTTTCAAGTGTTTTTAAGTGCAAACTTCTTTTCATTTTAGCCAGGATTTTGAGACAGATGGCTAAAATCAAGTCTTATCACATGATGCAGCAAAGCATATTTGCATACATGATCATTTCTTTTTCAGTTAAATAGATGATCTCACTTTTTGTTCCTTCCATTGAATTGAATAAATCCTGATTCCAACATTTCCATGACAAATTTTCAGCTGCTCAGTCTCATTGCCCTATTTGCTTTACTGTTTTAGCTTCAAGTTTGGTTTTGCCTGTGTGACACTTCTCTATTACACTCAAAGTCATCCATTTTTCACAAAAAAATACATTTATTTTTCCATTTAGAGGTTTCAAATACAGTATTTCCCATAGAAAGTGACATATTTTCAAAAAGAAAGTAAATCTGAATCACAAAGATGCAGTTTCCTCCCAGCGTCTACCGAAAATGATCTGATTCTTGAAAGTCTCACACACCAATTAATTTTGTACTGTTCTACATATAGAGACATGCACTTCTGGAACACTGGATACATTACCAATGGTTCTAAAAGTGCCTTATTCCCATAGATAGTCCTCTGTTGGTCCAAATATGCAGAAAAAAACATGGGGTTGACCAGGTTGCTTTTTCACAATTTCGATGGTTTGATGGCACCCCTTCATTTTTGACAATTCTGCCCATTTGTTGCAGTGTATCACTACGCATCTTTAAACTGTTATAGCATCATCAAACAGTTCCCAGGGTCACCCAAACTTTGCAGAAATCATGAAAATGTTCCAATGTTCCCATATGCACAAAGAAATATGACATTTTATGCATTTTTAAAAAAAAAATTACCCAACCGCTTTACACAGCTCTAATTTCTTGGGCGTAATAATCTTGCTACCGTCATGCAAGGGAGGTAATTGTTCAGTGAGACCTATATGTAGAACAGTACAAAATTAATTGTTGTGTGAGACATATAGCGTTTCACCAAACCAAGTCAAAATCATCTAAAACAATTCTGTCTAATCGTGGCTTTCGAGGAGCCTTCTATGCCGGTGCCGACTTGCTGCTGCGGATTACAGCTGACGTAATATGTATGTGTGCATATGAATAAAGTAAGTAAATTTCCTCTGCGAACGTTGATTTTAACAAAAAATTGATGCATTTTATTAATTATGCAGTTGTGCTAACGGACAATAGAATAACATAGTTAAACAGTTGATATTATATATCAAGGCACTCTGATACTATTATGGCAAATAAAAATTCAACATAGATACGAGTCGCGATATTTGGGTTATCAGTTAAAACCGTTACCACTACGCTACTGGAACAGACAGTAGTACAACAAACTTAATATTGATATCTAGTTTATTTTATAGTTTAAGTAACAGATAAATCTGCTATCATACAACAAACACAGGTTCCATTTAAAAATAGAATGACGTAGTTTCAAAATAGATGATTTGGTTTATATTGTAAATTGTGTTTGTAAATAGTACATACATTTGAATGGTGACATACAAACTTAGTACCAATAAAAAACATAACCTCCTTAAGAGTTTATACTTTTTTCTTTCTGACCTCCAATTTTGATACTTATGGAAAAAAATTGAAGTTTTAAAATAAAATACATTAAACATATCAATGCATGGTAAATACAGCAATTTACAGTAAGAAATATTGTGTTTTCACTGCATGAACTAACTAACATTTGTACAAACAAGTCATCATTATTTTGTACAAATCAATCTGATATACTTCGAAACTACATGTATTTTATGTCTATTTCACTTTTTCTCTTTACATCATTTTTATAGGGGGGGGGGGGGGGGGGGGGGGGGTAGTGATAGGGCTCAAGATCAGATTGTCATGTATTTGATCTCTCACCATGACTATATTTGGTTTACTTGAACTGGGGCTGGTTTCACTAAACACCTCAATTTGAGATTTTCCACAAATCAAAAATTCCAATTTCTCTGAATTCTTACCTTAACTCATTATGCATTAAATGACCACACTGAATGAAGTCACACCTATTATCTACTCGCTGGTACAGAATAAAATGAAAAATTAACAAAGTTATAACCTTTCAAGTATTGGAGTTGATTGATTGAATATTTAACATCATTTTTATGCCATCGAGGGTAACAGATGATCAGTTAACCTAACCACTGTTTCCTGGGATCCTGAAAGGTTAACCAGCACTCGAGCACACCAAATCTCCGCAAGGAACTGATAACTTTCCCACCTGAATCAGCAGTAAGAGATGAATGATAATAAGACACAATGTCGTATATCAACGGTCATGGAGACAGTTGCCGGGCAGGGATTCAAGCTCATGAACCCTGGATTGATAGTCAGACGCGTAACCGAATGAGCTAATAGGGCCTGGCTTATTTGAGTTGAGAAAAATCTCAAGTTGAAATGTTTTGTGAAACTTGGACCAGGACACTTTCTCTGCATATGCTTAGTACTTGTTCTACCCTGGACAAACTCCCAACATGATTTGATTGGTATAAGTTGTATAAACTTGTTTCACAATCAATGTAAAATAAATTGGGACCACTAAAATGGAGTAAACAAGTGTTATTTTTAATGAAATTATGATAAATAAAGTCAACTAAATATAAGCTCTCTACTCTGTATCTGCTATGTAAAACAAACTGTTTTAAGACTTTTGCAAGAAACCATCGACATATCATTATATTCTAATAGGGCTGTAGTGTTATAATGATTGATTTATTGAATATTAAGCGTAATTTTTATGCCATCAAGGGCTAACATACTATCAGTTAACCTAACCACTGTTTCCTGGGATCCTGGAAGGTAAACCAGTACTGGAGCACACCCCGTCGCAAGTAACTTACAACTTTCACACGTGAATCAGCGGTGAGAGACAAATGATTATGAGACGCAATGTCGTAAATTAACCATCATGGAGACTGTGGCCGAATGGGGATTTGAACTCATGACCCCTGGATTGATAGTCAGAGGCACTACCGACTGAGCTGAAGAAATAATGAAATATCGGTAAATAGCAATACGGCATATCGTATTGGCCACATGACTATATCGGCTGTAATGCAATACAGCAAGTAACCAACTAAATGCATTTTCACACAAAGAAGTATGCCTGTTTAGTGCTGTGCTTTAACATACAGTGTAATGAGCCTGTACTAGAGCTAGAGAAGGGTATGTATTATTTGCTGAAAATCATGATATCCATCCTGAAAACTGGGTTTTTGTTTTGATGTATTAAAGGAACTTTATCAGGATTTTTTTTAAATATTAAAATTGGCTATAAAAATGACCGCATATTGTAAAAAGGATATCTATTTCAAAATGCCAAATAATGTACTGAAAGAGGATTTCCTAACTACATGATTTCATTTGGATTTTACTTGACCCATTTTACAGGTTATACGTAATAAAAATTGTTTTATCTTACAAAAAGTGTAAATGATGATGTGAAGGTCGTCAAGCAGTATTTAAGAGCTGTCTTTTTTTAGAATCGGAAGTTTGTTTCAAGTCACCACTCCAATTCAAATACTGATTCTGTCACATATTAGTGGATTTTACTAACCAAACAATTCTGATTTTATTTATTAATGACAATGTTTTTTTTATCCATTCTAAAAATAATTTTATTTTTTTAGACTTTTATACTCAATTTAATAGAGTAATACTATATATACATGTATCTTGATACATATCGTAATGCCATTGGTCGAGCAATACACAGCCATATTTCTAATAGGATTTCTGGAGAGAAAAAATGGCTGTTCATATTCAAAGAAGGCATCTAAAATATTAAGATTGGAAAATATAAATATAGTGTAGATTCATTATTCGAGATTACTACTGGCTCAACAAATAGGTTAATAAGAGTCTTGTCATACTCTTTTTATCATAAAAAAGATACACAACTGAAGCATATAGGTACATGTGTATATATATATGGAATAGGGTTCAACACCATATTCAACACATTTCAGGTTATATATGGCATATCTAATTTTAGACCTCAGAATGAATATGAATAGAACCACCGTCCTTACTTCCATAACTGGCAAACCTTCTCACATGACCACATAATGTTTTTGGAGTGAATGGGACTCGAACCTACCACCTTAGCAGTGAGAGGTAAGTAATCCTGAGACGGCGCCTTAGACCACTTGGGTCACGGAGAACCCCATATGTACATATACATCTCATACATCTGAAAATGTTACCTGAGTGCATCCTGGTGTAAACGCACCAAGAACTGAGAACAGGATACCCTTCTTTCCTTTGAAAAGTTGATTGGCATTAACAGTGTTTTTAGGAGTGTCTAGGTATAAATTCACAGAGGGAACTATATCACCTGGCTGAAAATAAGAAAATTAAATAAATCCATTAATAAAATATAATAATCTGGCCTTTGCACAAATATATTTTATCAAGTACAATGTTACGCAGATAAATGTTTAGTTAATTATTTGGTATTATATAAATAACCTTGTATATATTATCATGGTCAGTGGTCCTTAAGACTTGAGGGATGGCTTTACTGAAAAAATAAGGACTCGAGACTTGAGGGATGGCTTTACAGAAAGAAGGACTTGGGACTTAAGGGATGGATTTACAGAAAGAAGAAGGATTCAATACTTGAGGATGGCTTTACAGAAAGAAGAAGGACTTAAGGTTTGAGGGATGGCTTTACAGAAAGAAGGACTCAATACTTGAGGGATGGCTTTACAGAAAGAAGGACTTAAGACTTGAGGGATGGCTTTACAGAAAGAATAAGGACTCAAGGCTTGATGGATGGCTTTACAGAATGAAGAAGGACTCAAGGCTCAAGGGAGGTCTTAACAGAAAGCAGGACACAAGACTCAAGGGATGGCTTTATTTTAAACTATTGTACTAAGTTAGTTTGGTTAAGATCCATTGAAAAATGAGAGTGCTTAAGCATACACAAGAAAAAATAAAGCAAAAGACAATTCAAGGGTAGGTAACTCAGAAAATAATTATAAGATTCTGATAAGTTTAAGAAAGGAAGCACCGCTATAATAACAGCTAATTTTGTCTGAAAGTGAAGCTACCACCCTTCCATGATATTGCTGGGTAATCATGTGGTAAAATCACACCAATCTAACACACTGTACCCCACTACATCCCAACATCGGGAGAGCTGGGGTAACAAATAAGTGGTACATTACTTTTATCTTTTATAATCACAAAATAGGAATCTTAAAATTGCATTCTAAATTCCACATACATGTATGTTTAGGATGTCATTATCTTTTTTCATTTATAACACATTATGAGGCAGATCTTTGTATAGCTTGAGCTAGCTAACTGAATACTGAACAGTTGTTTGAAAAATAAATGGATGAAATTAAAGCAATCCACATAATATGATCTTCTAAAGATCAAAACCAAACAAATGTTAGTTTTTATTTTGTCTTGCAATTGTAAAACATGATGTGAACACACTTCTTTATAGCACGACTACTAAACAGTCTCATGGTGCTTATGTCTGCACCATGAGAGTGTTTTCTGATGCTGGAGAAGAGGAAGCAAATATGAGAACATAATTTTATTATATAGATATAGTGCTGAGAATGTGGTCCAATTGTAAAGCATTGTAACCAGGATCTGAGAGTCCTGGGTTTGATTCCCCCCGCAGCCATGTTTGCCATTCTTGAGAAGAACATTTAATCCGCATACACTTAAAGGCTCATTAAACTTCCGAAACAGTTGTTTTTAGTTTTAATTTAAGTCAGTTTAACTCTTCCAGATGATAGAATACATGTTTATTTGATCACTGAGAGACTTTGCAAATGAAAAAATAAATATAAAGCACATTATTGGTACATAATTAAGAACGGGTTTTGTTTACAAATAAATGTTTCCGTTAAACACCTTTGGCCGAAAACGGGGAGTATGGGGAACTGTAGGGGATGCGGTCAAAAATTAAGTAACTGCTTGCGGTGAGATAGTTTTTAAGAACCCTTTATTCCTCTTAGTTTATTAATGAACTGGAACCCGCAAGCTAATTTATTGCATGTATGCGACAAATCGTTCATATATAAAATTAAAAATAAAATTACTTTTTTAATAACTGTACTAAACAAAACCACCATTGGTAGCCTCTCAATATTGACTGCAATAAAGTGATTTGTGACGTAAAAGCGTGTGCGATAGTATCATGCATATATGCAAGGAAGGATCCTGAGCAAGAGTTACCAGACCAAACTAGTATTCCGTACTCATTGTTTTTCAGTGCGTATAAATAATATAATGTGTACTACATTCGATAGTTTCATTGCAGACATCAATACATCTTTTAAAAAAGAAAACACAGTTACGCTACAATATTAGTGAAGCCATAACTTTTCTTATATTGTTTATTTACCCCTTATCTAATGGTCTTAATCAGCACACTACCACTGCTAAAATCTTGGTCTGCTCATCTAAGCAATATACATTTCGATGGAAGTTATTTATTTTCTGACTTTTTTAAAAACATTCACTAAGAGGTCTAATGGATTTTTGTTATCATCAAACAGTGTACATTTCGGAAGTTTAAAGAGGCTTTAGTACTATTTCTACCAGGAAGACTTCGAGAATGACTTATATTAGTTGTAGGAACTTCTTTCAGAACCGATGTAAAATAAAATAAAAGAACTTCTGAAGACTCTCATGCTGGCGTGGAGTTGACGAGCATGGGTCAAAATCAATATACGTTTTAAAATGTCTGACAGTTGTTACAGTTTGAAAATTTCTCGGTAAACAAAATATATATTGCCTTTATGTAAGTCCTATGCTGTGACAATACAACTGGTGACAAGAATTTGCAAGAAGATTGAAAACAATATTTTCCCAAACAAATCATTTTTTTAGGTTTGCTTGTTTACTAATATTGGGAACCTAATATATGAAACAAAATTATTAATCGAGCAAATTCTTTATAGACTTATATATGATTTAATTCACATTAATTATTATTGAATTGACCAATTTTATCCTCTTTTTATGAATAAATACAAATAAAACCGATTTTGATACGTATGTTTGCATATTATTCGGAAATAAAATGCGAGAATTTATTGAACGATTAGAACATAAATAATGAGCTTTCAGTGCGCATGTGCGAACTTTAATAACAAAACATGGCGGACAAGAGTAAAAATTTGTCCGTCCAAGATGGACAAAAAGTAGTTTCTATGAAGTTATTTGCAACTTGGGAAGTTGAAAAATCGTCTCCAAACTGTATACCGAGGTATCAAAATAATTAAATTTTTATTGCATATATCCGACTATCGGTTTACAAGCATATGCCTTTTCTTACTATTTTTCACGAAAAAATGGGTGGGGTATCGTAAAAATATAGAATTAGTGAATCATTGATTTGAGAGTTAAGATAAAGAAAAAATCTTTGTTTAAAATATAACTTTGCATAAACTCAACACCAAAACCATACACTTGTTAATGAGCGAATATTCCTGGGTGTACACATAGTTTTTGAAGAACTTGTCAATGTAAGTGACTTTTAAATAAAGCCACTTTAAAGTTCAAGGCTTGTCATGAATGGAATTTTACTCCTTTTCATAATATGAAATCATAAAACTAATATGGTGAGTATGAGTTTCAGGACATTTGTCTTTTGGAAAAGCAAGTGACACAGATGATCAAGACTTTCGCTCATTAAGTGGGTCAGGGTATCGGACTACTTCAGAACACAAAAATGAAATTATCAACATGATTTTATTTCTCTTAAAATAAATTTTATTAATGACAAGTTTTTAAAGTTGTTTTATCATTTAACCCTTTGCTCCATATAGGTTTTACCTTATCAGCTATCACAGGTCAATACAGTTGACCAGTATCTGATAATCAATACCCAATAGGTAACTGATAAGATTGCATGCACTATCTCCATGCAGCTTATTGGAAAAATGTTCAAGTTTGACACCTCTGTTAATTAACTCCTTTTTACAGTGTGAAATACTGATTTTATAGTTATGGTGTATATGCGAAGTTTTTGGAGAATTAATTTCTCTTTCTGGTGATGTAATTTTTTTAAATAAAGGACAATTATGTAACAATATATAGGTTTGTGAAGTAAGAAAAAAATATCTGCAAAAATATATTCATTTATGGTAATATACCATACCGGTATATATCTATGACTAATTCATGTAAATAAACAGTGTACAACTTAATAAATAAATTAACATTCATAACAACTCATTTACATTATACAGAATCCAGTTACTGCCCCCCACCCCCCACCCCCCTCCCTATTCATTTTTTTAATTATTATTACCACCCCTTTCCTGATTTATATTGGACAAGTATTTTTCTAGCCTTATACCCCCACCCGACTTATTTACATTATGCAGAATCCAGATTTTTAAAACTTTGTTTATAAAAAATAAATTTGAAAACATGTTTCCAACCAACCACCCCCATAAATCTATCCACTCTACTACTAAATTTACAGCTGCCGAGTCCGGATTTAAAAAAAAAAAAAAAAAAAAAAAAATTACCCCACCACCCCTGACTTCGCCACTTCCAATTTACTTTTTGTATTGTTCAAACTTGTAAAGACCATCTTTACTTGTCATACCATCTTTATTTCCAACTGATTAGTCTAAAAGTTTTATTTATTCTGTTATTTATTTTGTTTCTACTGCATTCCAGTAGAAAGTGAGAATAAACAAATAGCGGACAATTTGTAACGCGTTTGTTTTGCCTGTTTGAGCCAGTTATTTATTGACAAAAATTGATAAATCGTTACTTATAAAAAGCTTCATAAAACACACCCTCAAATCAGAATAATTGCTCATCCATTCACGAGTCTGATCCTCGTCTCCAGAGAGAGAGAGAGCTATCATCAGATGAATCAATATCAAAGTCAGAAATCACACTCGTCCAAGTCGCTTTCTAAAAGACGCCGAAAATCGTGAATATTTTTATAAAAAAAATTTACAAAACACGGTCGCTATGAAAATTTTGATGTTCTAAAACGAACTGGCCGATTGTTTTCATTCTCCTGGTATAATCAACTTGATCCTCTGTTCTCAGCGGGACACTTTTTAATTTTAGATTTATTGAGATAACAATCAAAGGTTTATTGCCGAATTTGCAACTCGGTATATCACTGGCCACGTGTCATATACCACCTTCAAATTCTCCCAACCGACGACAGCTATCAGCTGTAAAAACAAACCAAATCTTCAAAGATGCCGATTTTTTTATTTTGATTAGCGATGCATAAATTAAAAACACGGTTATTTTTAGAAATATGACCTTGTTTCAACTAGATTGTTCCAGATCTCGCATACAACTTTCGCGCGTGATCTATGGGAATGCCCTCGTTTCATTGGACGCTATTTATTGCGTAATTATTAATAGTAACCACATGTTTTTTTTTGGGGATCCACTTCCTGTAGAATTAATGTTTACAAAAAGAAAGGTCGGACATTTGTTTTGAGCGTTAATATGCAATACTTTTGAGTTTAAAAACACACTGCGGGGAAATGCGGTATCATGGAGCAGTCGATAACTGCGGGGATTTGCGGTATTGAGGCGCACTGGATATATGCGGTCTTTTGCGGTATTGAGGCGCACTGGATAGGTGCGGTTTTTTGCGGTATTATGGAGCAAAGGGTTAATAGTTTCAAAATTAATAAAAATGGGCATTGAAATAAAGAAAGGCATTTTTAAAGAAGAAGCAAGGATCATTTATAACCACAGTTATGCGACTAGCATTTCCTGTTTACAATGGTGGTACTGTGCCTTAACACTAATTTTGCTGAACTTGGCTGCCTCTGCAGTTAGAAATGTGAATTAAGCTAGAAATAAAAATTAGCTCATCGAATTTTCTATGCGTCCAACAGGATGGCGAGGCAGAAAAACTAAATCGTCAGTACTAAGAGGTGCCACTCACACCATGACAAACAGACAATTAGAATTATCCTGCCCTGAACAGTTTGCGCCATGAAAAGTTTTCAGGCCAGCCTTTATACAACAAACAGCCTTGTGAGCTACTTTTAATAGCAACATGGTTGAAGTGAACTGAAGAGTGATGTAACTGCTTTAAAGCACAGCAGGCACAGGTCTACAGATTATCCAGAAAATTAAAAATTAATTATCAAATTGTCTAGGGCATGGTGGGGATGGGGGCACTATGCACTACTGGTCCCCTGACCAAGAGACAGCTGACCCCAGTCCAGGCATACGATTTGGAAAAAATACCAGCTAAGCCTCTGCTGACTATATTTAAATTTGATCAGTGTAGTACTGGATAAGTAGATAGGTAAATGAATGGGTGCTATTCAATACGGAGTTGATGATTTACAGTGCCCCATATACTTTTTTGGAATAAATAATTTACCCCATGCAGTTTCTGGGATCTCAGTAAAATTGAAGAAATTTTTAATTGATGGGTGTATTTCATTAGACTGACCCAAAATTTAAAGCACTAGTAAGGCAATTATATATTAATTGCTAATCATCCAAATTTTTCTAAAAAACAGGGAGGGCGGGAGGATTTTTTTTTTGGATTTTTTAAACAAATTTTGATGTTTTTTTAATATTTTTTTTTTGAAAATAAAAAGGGTCGGGACGGTATGAATATTGCGGGGTGGGCGGGGATGATAATCTACTTATTCATTTATTATGGCCTAATAGGATTTTTTTCTTCTGAACTTTTCTATTAATAGTCTTATATTTCTGCTTGCATCATTTAGTTTCATAATTTTGGTTCTTTTTTGGCAGTGCTGGGTTTGTATTAATCCATGAATTAAAAAATTGCATTTATTTGATCATACTTTCATTTATATTAATGCAAAACAGAAAATAAACATTGCCCAGTCTTGATCATTTACATCAACAGTAGGCCTTCAGCTACCTGCCTAAACAATATCACGTTCTGTATAAAGTTTCTGACATTTTTCTGCTGGATATCACATGCTTTTTGACTGCTACTCTGCTGGTCAAATGCAGATTTGTGTATTGGGACCCAAGGTTATTCTTAAAAAATTCATTGTTTGCTGTGCTCCTATCTACTCTCTCAAAATTGCAGGTACCCAAACTTTTTGATTGACTTTCAAAGTGTTTAATTTTTTTGATGATTTCTGGCCATTTTTCTTTAAATTGACTTTGCAAATCCAAAAAAATTTGGTTAATTAATCCCGCTGTGTGTGCAAATCAATTAAAGGTATTTAAGATACTTGTCAATCTTTCTAAAAATGGCCCTTTACTTCATAAAGACGCCTTTGGACACCTTTTATATTGAAAGCATTAATTCACCACGTATCAGCAATGGTTGAATTATGTTTATATTTACTGACAGTGGAAAACAGTGCAGGAAGTGTTCAGATTGCTCGTTACAAGCAATCTGAACTCTTCCTGCACTGTTTTCAAAGGCCTTCTGTGATTGGCGTATCTATGGAGTAAAGGGTTAAAAGTGACTTGCACTGGACTTTTTTGTGTGTGTTTTTTGTTGTTGAAAAGTTCACTTATCTTGTCTTGAGTGATTTCCCACATATATGGGAGGTCAGACAAAGACATTTGAACAGCGGCTACTACAGCCATGATTTTCTGCATTTGGTTTTAAAAATTAAGAATGAGAACTAAACATATACCCTGTTTTCATCATTTCCTGTCCTACTGTATTTAAGATTTATAACAACTTGGGATAATTTAAAGTATCTGTTCAAGATGATCCGTATTTAAACAGTATTCAAAATTATCATTGAATATGTGGCTACTTGACTTAAGTGTGTGGTTACCGCTAGTACTTGATGGACTTATATGTTGTATCCTCCCAACAGTGTATTCACATTACACAACTTGTTAGATAACATGCCAAAAATAGCACCCCAATTATACTATGTATGACATAATGTTTTTTTTTTGTCTCTTTGCTACTACTTCGAAGCAATGTTTGTTTTGAAACCAGGCTTTTTTATTATGTCATAAACCTGTTAACTGTTGTATTCAATCAAAAAAAAATCACAATATGGTTTGCAGGAGCGGCAAAATTTGTTAAAAAACCCTAACTGGTTTTGTTTGAATATTTAGAGTAATTTTTTATGTCATTGAGAGCTAACAGATGGTCAGTTCATCTATGCTATACACTCTTTCTTGGGATAGTAAACCTATAAACACTCTTTCTCCTGGGTGGTTAACTAGTACACACTTAACTGATAATTTTCCCACTTGAATCAACAATGAAAGACGAATGACAATATCGTCAGATGTGCTAACAACTGAGCTAACCTTCCTGGCTACTTGTCCATGGACAAGTGAAATTAATATTTACTGGTCCATAGATGAAACCATGGACAAGTGATATTAATATTTACTTGACCGTAGATGAAATCTACTTGTCTGTTTAAATTAATTCCAGTTAAAAAAAACAAATATAATTTAACTAACCATTAAATGAGCCAATGGCAGATCTGTTTAAAAAACACTGCATAGCCACCAATCCAAATCCCCTACCCACCTTCCACCTTTCCATATAAGTATTGTTATAATATCTGATAATTATTGGTTAGAACATAATTTTAACTGTGTTACACTTTATTTACCAAATTGCTAAAGACTTTAAAAATATCCACTTTACCCACTCATGCTTTTTCCCCCAATGTTCTCGAAGACTTACAAGTGCCTCTTTCCAATTTCATGAAAGTGGCTCTACAGAAGGTTTGGACTTTTGTGTTTTACATTGATTGTGGAACATGTTCTTGCAATTCACACTTGATGTCTTTTCTGGGAAAAAAGCCTGTTCGGTTCGGGCTAAGAATAGAATCACTGTCGATCTCTGCAGAGGGGTAGGCATCCTCTGAATGGATGTTGTGTTCATTTTATCATTTTTTGTCATGTTCACTATTGTGGTTAAATTATCAACCCCTGTGTGGTTTCAGTGGGCCATGAGTGGGCTTATGCATGTCGTAAGAAGCGACAAACTCAGTAATACGATAGAATTTGCTGAAACTCTGCAGTTCTGCAGGTATCAAGGTTATAGGTTGATTCGTCGGTTCATTCTGCATATTCATTTGTTGATGTATTTTTTTACATCTGTATGTTAATTTGTTGTTTTTGTACATGTAGAGTGAACCTGGAATCTTCCTTCCTGTTGGTGTCGAATAACCTATGTGTTGGTACGCTGTAAAGCCTTATTCATTCATTCATTCATTCAATTCTGGGGAAAAAGCATAATTATATGCAGATAATGTGTCTCGTTCTGGGTTTGATTCTCTACTACAGGACCATGCGCTGCTGACAAATCTTGTGTTAGAAATTTTCTAAGTATGTTCCAGTGCATATATTTAAATGAGTAACCACACAATCAACAAGATTATTTTATTAATGGGGTTTTCAATATATGACAAAGTCATGCTATATATTAATATATGGCATATCCAGTTTTCAATGGTGGACTCAATCAAACCCATGGTGAGAGGTAAGTGGTCCTTAGATAACTGACTTAGACCACATGCCAATGGTGGACTCAATCAAACCCATGGTGAGAGGTAAGTCATCCTTAGAAACTGACTTAGACCAAACAGCCAATGGTGGACTTAATCAAACCCATGGTGAGAGGTAAGTCGTCCTTAAAAACTGACTTAGACCAAACAGCCAATGGTGGACTCACTCAAACCCATGGTGAGAGGTAAGTCGTCCTTAGACAACTGACTTAGACCACATGCCAATGGTGGACTCAATCAAACCCATGGTGAGAGGTAAGTCGTCCTTAGAAACTGACTTAGACCAAACAGCCAATGGTGGACTTAATCAAACCCATGGTGAGAGGTAAGTCGTCCTTAAAAACTGACTTAGACCAAACAGCCAATTGTGGACTCACTCAAACCCATGGTGAGAGGTAAGTCGTCCTTAGACAACTGACTAAGACCAAACAGCCAATGGTGGACTCAATCAAACCCATAGTGAGAGGTAAGTCGTCCTTAGACAACTGACTTAGACCACACAGCCAATGGTGGACTCAATCAAACCCATGGTGAGAGGTAAGTCATCCTTAGACAACTGACTAAAACCAAACAGCCAATGGTGGACTCACTCAAACCCATGGTGAGAGGTAAGACGTCCTTAGACAACTGACTTAGACCTCACAGCCAATGGTGGACTCACTCAAACCAATGGTGAGAGGTATTCGTCCTTAGACAACTGACTTAGACCACACAGCCAAAGGAGAACCCTCAATTAAATTGTGGTACATATTTCGTGTTCATTCTAATTTTATCACTTTTTATTTAAAGATAAAAGCAAAATTTCAGTAATTTCAGACTCTTTACATTTCAGATTTGACATTTGAGGTTTCAGGGGAAAGATTCAAATGCTCTTTCAGTTTTGCAGGTTACTGACATCCTTGGGGCCGGTTTCACTAAACTTCTCCAGCTGAGATTTTCTTCAACACAAAATTCTCAATTTCTCTAACCCATTATCCAAACTTTTTACACTTGATGTCTTGACCACACAGAATTAAAGTTGAAACACATCCTTACTCTTGTGTAAAGGATAACTGGCAATATTATCAATGTTAATGAAGTGATAACATTTCAAAAATTTAAGTTGAGGAAATCTCAAGTTGAGATGTTTAGTGAAACTGTGGCCTTATCTTACACAGTCTCATTAAAATCATATCCTCCCTATAGGATCTGACAATGACTCATAAAAGGTCACCTTCAGTTGACTTTTCCACCAGCCAATCAGAGGCTTGCTTTCAAGAAAGGTTTTGGAAGCGAATGTAGAAGTCTATTTTAACTGAAGAAAAATCTGTATTAAACTGGGATTTCAATTATCATGTGCGTTTATCATGCATTTATAATTGTTACGATGAAAATTCAATAATGACTGCCCCAATGTTTTTTTTAATACTTGTAAATGATTTTCACAAGTTTTTAAAATCAGGGACGATACCAGGACTTTTTTTATTTATACACCAACATACGAAAATCACCATGGCTGACTCCACACCCACATTGAAGGTTATTCTGAACAGCTGTTGAAACAAGTACTCTGATTGGTTGAAATGAAAAATAGCTAAAAATAGCGATATTGGAAATTCAGTTATTCTAGAAGAAGTGTTTGAATAGGTCGTCATCAGATCTTACATTTAGGAAAATTGCATACTTGGTAGTCATATTGGGTCTTATATGGACTAATATATGGTATACTGTTAATTTACATTTGTGGTCAAAAATCATTTTATTATACTTATCTAATTTCAGAATATGCAGTCTCCGTCTTACACGTCTGGTTGTTTTAAAACCATTAGAAAGCGAGCTAACATCTGTAATCATTGCTATGAAAATGCAGGTAAGAATCAAAATTGAATGATGGGGGGTATCGGTGCTCCAAGAATAGGATAGCCCGATGCCAGGGGCTTGTCAAATCTGGATCCAGGCATGTGCCTTTTTCAAAGTTAACTTGCCCGTTGGGCTTGTCTTAAAAATCGGACAAGCTAGTTTTCACAATACACAGGTCTGCAAATATCTCTATTCGATACGACACAGGTCAAACTGTTGTTTAAAGACCGTAAGTAATCAGTATAAACAATTGACCCCCGCAGTGTTTATCTACATTCCTGATAATGCGACTTTGAAAAACCTCTCTAAATATCTACAACCAATCAGAGAAGTTATTAAAAATAGATTAATTTATATTCAAAGCTATCCACCAATAACATTTTTTGAGCTTTGTTGTCTTCTGACAACTGTTGTTGTTATAATGTTTAAAGTTTATATTGTTTTTCAGAGTTCTAAGCGAGTGTTGCGTTCCAATGAGATAGAAGTTCCTTGTGGAGGTGTCACTGATGTACAGCTGGACTTGTCATTTATGTTACAGGTATAGACCATGTGCATAATTTATTTTGACTGAACAGTTTTTAATCAATTGGAAATAAGAATAAATTAAAAAGTCTTTGAACGATTTTTTTGTCTTTTAACATTCTGGATTCATATTTTCTTATTTTTATGCCCTCTACCATTGAAGAGGGGTGGTGGTGCATTAATAGTTACCCCTGTCTGTCCGTTCATCAGTGCCTCAATATGTTGTATAGGTTTCTATTGTATTTATTTTACGTTGATTGTGAAACAAATTTTTACAACTTATGCAAATCACTCTCAAATTTCATCTGGGTAAAACAGGTACTAAGCAGATGCAGAAAATGTGTTGTTCAAGAAGACCACACATAGCCATGGCGGAGAATCGAACCCAAAACCCTCAACCACTGAACTTTAGATGGATGTATTACCGCTTCATGGTTTATACATTCATAGTTGTAATCATTGATTTGATGCATGGAATTAAGTAAAAAAGGATTTCAACGTCAAATTGATGTGTATCCCATTAAAAATCGGAATAGTATAAGATATGAATCTGAATCTTTAAATATGGTTCTGGCATTTCAATTTATATAAAAAGTAATTTAGTTAGGATTATAAGTTATATGCTCCTCTCTCTCAACACACAAGAACATTAATTAAAGGTAACTTTTCAACAGGTACGTTTTTAACAAATATTTTTTTATTTGTAGTATCCGCATTTCCTTAAAAGAGAAGGCAACAAACTTCAAGTGATGTTACAGAGGCGGAAACGCTACAAAAACAGGCCGATTATTGGTTACAAGACACTGGCTGTAGGGCAACTTAGCATGTCACAGGTGAGAATCAGATGTACCACAATCTTTCGATTATAGTCGATGGAAAAAAGTCTGTATCCCAGTATACACATTACATGCAGGCACTATTTTTAAATTGAAATCTGATCTCTTGACACAGTAATTGTAAATAGTGGAGCATATACATCAATCAGATATATAAGCTCCTCCCATCAGCCAATCAGATCACGGAATTGTGATTTGACATAATTAGGCATTAAATTTATACAGCCGGGCCCAGTTAGCTCAGCCGGTAGCATATCTGACTATTCATCCAGGGGTTGTGAGTTCAAATCCACGTTTGGTCACCATCAGTTAGAATTCACTGAAACTTGCTGGGCATGATCAGCCTGTAGCCTAGCTTTGCGTATCCCTTATGCATTCCGGTTTAATGACTTTTGGCTATGTTTTAATTTTCTGAATGAAAATTCATACCCATGCTTGTTCTCCTCAACCAAAGACCATGTATTGACAAAACACACTGTGAATGAGCAATGTGAAATGTCGGTTTCGGTGTTATTGCCGTTATTCTTGCAGCCCCTTTACTTAATTAGCATGGTCTCTATAAATGAGAAAAGTGATTTTGGCTCTCGTTAGAACTTAGCTGGGTTTGAATCACTGATATCAGTTTAAAGCAGTAAGTGATCTTGAGAGAGCACTCAGTGATGCATTTAATATCCAAAACTTGTTATATATTTTTGAAGGACAACTCCTGATTGGAGAATCTTTATAAGGTACTTTGTCAGCACATTTATCTCCCGCTACTATTGTTATTGGCACAATATATTTTTAAGTGTGAAAGTTTAACAGTTATTTTTAGATGAAAATTCCATCTACACCTATCAAGATTCATGTAATGCATAAACATGTGTATTAATCCAATATCACTGACTAATTTCAGGTGTTACAACATACAGAAAACAGGGAAATGTCACTCTATGCTGATGTTAAAGATCACAAGAATGTCATTGCGAAAGTCATGATGTTAAACATTTCAAGTTCTCCTGTTGATCACGAGGAAAACCAGAATGGTCGTAGAAAATTAGCCACGTCAGATGTTGGTGAGCATAAACTACTTCACTTGCTATTACATTTTTTCAAAAGTGCTTTAGATAAGCACTATTTTGGGGGTATTTAAGCATTGAAATTTCTGAATAAAGCATTGAAATTAAAAGGGGTAAAATAAGCATTGGTTATTCACAATTTCAGTGTTGATTAGTTTGTTTTAAATGGCAACTTTGATAAGAATGTTCATTTTTACCCATAACTTTTTGAAAATAAGTATTGCATACTAATTTAAGTGGTAAACTATTCTTTAAAAATAGCTTATCTGGAGCACTGTTTCAAAATCATAGTACTTAAGGCTATTCTTAAAAAAATGTTTTTTTGCTGTGCTCTGACCCATTATCTTTCATGTGGGTAGCTGGTAGTTAATTTTTTTATTGTAGGAATATGGCAAACAAACATTTGTTAAGAACAGCCTTATTTGTAGCTCACTTGAGCCAACTACTCAAGGTGACATAAAGGTAGCCTACTGTTCTTGAATTGAGTAAATGACAATTCAGTAAAAAGTGAAATCGTTTAATGGGTTGGTGTAAACAGAATAATAGGTAATGTTATTGTCCATGATTAATCATGTCACAAGTGTAAAGCAATTGAGTGATCTTTATCTGTTGTATGAGGTGAGAATTGGCCTTTAAAGAGAAAGCTAGCATTAAATAGTCTATTGTTTTTTTTAAAAGACAGAAAAATAAAGTTTAAATTTGGGCTTTGCAGAATAATATCTCATATTACCATAGAAGCATTCATGGTAAACACTTAGACAGTTTCTAAAGCATAACAGGTTATGTATTATTGGTTCTTGCTGTCTGTCTGTCCGTCCATATGCAATCTTTGGTCCTTCAGTCTGTCCATTGCCAATTTATCTTGTCTGGTCAACTTCTACATTTTTTATGCAAGTCCTTTGAAACTTGGTAATAGTATGGACGTGCGCTTAACTATCTACTTTCACTGAAATCTGATAAGATTCTTTTCACCGGAGTTATGCCCCTTTTCTGTATTTGATATATAGCTATATATTATATATATAATAATAAATACTGTTGTAGATCGGTCTCCAGATGTGGACGGGGATTCTGATGAGGATGAGAATGAGGAGGACCCGGAGAATTGGTCAAACGATGAAATGTCTGACAGTGAACCAATGATGTTGGAAGATGGACATCCAAGACAGCGGACAGTCAGCAGATCCAAAGTTAGACCGGCTATTAACAGGGTATTTGTTTTTACCAATTTCATCAAATGACAGGGTTGATGTTGGAGAATTTTTCACATTGCATTTTAAAGGAATTATATTGGCAAGTAACACAAACACGCTGTTAATCCAGACTTTTCCTGTATACAGTGTGCACAAAATAATGCATATGTATCGACTTATAACCTTTATTTACTTGAGAGTTATCAAATTAACAGTAATGAAATATTGGTAATATCCGTAAACTTCCTGAACAAAGTCTCGAAAACGAGATCGGGAACGAGTCTCAACGATGTTATCCGATGATTGATCGGAAACCTGAAAGCGGTTCGTTGAAAATGGCGAATGTAAACTAAAACAAAAACGTAGCTTCTGAAATGCAATGTTTGTAATAAAGAGGTTATGCAATTAGACACTTTAGACGCATATATCTCTCAGTTACAAGTGTATCTTCATGCTGGGCATGTGTATTTAGGACAGGGAATTGACGATTATATGTCTATATAATCCCTTTAATAACAAAGTACTAAATGTAAATGTGTATTGGTTTGTACTCCCATCCCATCTATTAAATGAGCCCAGTTAGCTAAATTGGGGTTTTGGGTTTGAATCCCCGCCCAGTCACAGCTTCCAAGATAATTGATATCTGACATTGCGTCGAGTCATTCATTTTTTATGGCTTATTCAAATGGGAAAGTTATCAGTTACTTGCGGTACTTGTTAACCTTCCAGGATCCCTCAGTGGCTTGAAAATGACTCTAAATATTCAAAGAAAGAACAGTTTGTGCTCAACTGAAACAGAATTGCACTGCTTATAACGAAATAAATGTAAATACCTGTAACTCTCTACTACAAATCATTAAAAATAATGGCCAAGTCAAGTGTTGGCACTAATGTTTGTTTTTTGCTTGACTTTTCTGTGAATAAAGAGAGCTATTCTACTCAACCAAACGTCGGCATCACACCTTAGTTAAAGTTTTGCATGCAAATCCATGTCTCAGTAACCTTTGCATGTATTGACTTGAAACTTTACACAAGCCTGCCCAGTCATCAGCCCTACTTCAATAACTACATGTAAGTTAGATAACTCTTGCATTAATATATGCAAATTATTGCCCTTGTTTGACTTAGAAAATCTGGTCAAAGTTTTGTGTGCAAGTACCATCAAGTCCATAACTCACCAACCACTCAATGTATTTGATTGAAACTTTACACAAGCCTACCCAGTTATCAACCCCTCTACAATAACTAAGTTAGATAATATGAATGCATGAATATAATGCAAATTATTGGCCTTCTTTGACTTAAAACTTTTGTTTAAAGTTTTGCGTGCAAGTACTGCCAAGTCCATGTCACACCAACCACTCAGTGTGTTTGATTGAAACTTTACATATGGCTTTGTAGTCATGAAACTAAATTAATTAATTGGGATAACTTGCCAGATTATTTTGCAAATTATGGCCTTTGTTTGACTTAGAAATTTTATAACTCAGCAGTCACTGCATGTATTGGATTGATACTTCATACAGGGTATTGTAGTTATAAGACCTACTCAACTTTGTTAATTTTGTAAGTTAGATAACTCTTATTTGCTTGAATTTGTTCTTTTGTGACAAATAGTCGAGTGCGCTGTCCCTCCGACAGCTCTTTTTTATATATGAATCCTGAAAATTGTATTTTGAGTATAAATTTAAGTTGAGCACGAAAAAAGTTTTAAAGTTTTAGGTCGCAATATGTTTAATCCTGAATAAAGACATGTTCTTTGCTGAGTTCAAATTGTATTGAATATCACACAATAAGAATAGGTTTTTTTTTTATAGATTTTCCTATTAAATTTCTTGGGACTTATAGTTACATACTGTTTGAATGTTATTTATATAAACAGTGTCTATGTTAATTTTTGAGACGTATGGATTTATTTTACAATAAAGCATATTCTTTTATTTGTTTTTTATGTTGAAATCCATTAAGTGTTACCCCTGTCCACCATTCTGATCATTCATTTGTCTGTTTGAGGTATTGACCGCGGCGTGGTCTAGTGGTAGAGCGTCCGCCTCACATGGGGAAGGTCGTGGGTTCGATCCCTGGCCGGGTCATACCAAAGACTTTAAAAATGGTACTAGAAGCTTCCTCGCTTGACGCTCAGCATTTAGAGGAGAGTTCTAGGTTTGGTCGGCCCAGTGTCAGTATAATGTGAGTGGGTGGGTTATACCATGTGTCTCAGGCATGATACTGTCTCAATTAGACACCGTTGCGATATGACTGAAAAATTGTTGAAAGCGACGCTAAACACTATACAACAACAACAACTGTTTATAGTAAAAAATGTTTTCTGATCCATAAGTTTTGAAGGGGTCTGTATATTTAATTAATATTTTGTTCATACCTACGTAATTATAAAATACAGGTTAAGTTTTTCAACGTCAGTAGAATTTACAGGAGTTATTGCGTCAGACCTATTTCGATTAATTTTTTATACCAATTTTCAATCTTTTGTTTGAGCCAGATTTTTGTTTTATTCTGTATACAACAATTGTAATTCCAATAACATTGTTGTTGTATTTGTCGGTGTATTTGAATACACAATTCCTGTACTATAACATTTTTAATTGCAGCAAAGAAATCTCAAGCAGAAGTTTGTAGCATTGTTGAAAAGATTCAAACTCTCAGAGGAGGTAAGTCTAAATTATCTTTCATTGATGTGATGAATTAAAGGTGATTAAATTGGTGAAATAATGCTTCTGTAAAGCTCTGTTTTCCGAAATATCCTGTCTGTATGCCTGAAAAGTTATTCAGTAGATACATCTATAGTGAGGGATTTTCAGAAAAATATTTTCATAATATTTCCTTACCTTTACAAAATTAACCCACTTAATCACTACGTGTAGCAAAATAAGTATTTAAAGTCCCCTGCTTTGTGAAAAGCGAGAGACTAATTTGGGTCTGTCTATCTGTCTGTCTGTCAGTCTGTCGCTCTTTGGTTTCCATGCCATAACTTAAGAATGCCTGAATCAAATCTTTTTGAAATTTTTATACAATGTTTATAATGGCAAAATACAGGCTTAATTCGATTATAGGGGTTGTGGCTTTGTCATTCCATAGTTATGCCCCTTTAATATTTGAAAAATCGTATTTTTGAGGGTTTCCATGCTATTTAGAGGCATATTAGGTGAGAATAACCAACTTCACTTGGAGTGTGTATACTTTCACTTGGTTACACTTTTTACATTGATTACAAAGTGTAACTTTATGTTAGAGTAGTGAATAGGCAGAAATAAAGCAGTATTGTTGCCTTGATGTGAATGGAAACTAAGCTATCAGGAAATGGCGCTTGTCAGGTCAGGGTCAACTGTACCCTGTCACTGACAATGCCAAGTCAGGATTTGAACTTAGTTAGCATTAAAAAGAACTTCACTGCCTTCAGACTGCACAAAATGACAACTGTATAAACGAAATTTGCATTCATTCCATAATTTTGACATGTATGATTAGTTGAGATTTATTCATTTATGCTCAATTGCAATGTTAGCTCAGCATTTGTGAAACACTGGTGTTATTTGTGTGGATAGAATCTGTACTTGGAGTTGTTTTTAGAAGCCATTGGGTGAAGCCATCGCTTGAATCTGCCACATCCAGTGTGATCACTGTCCACTACACCTTTGCCTGCTTAAAATATTTGTGATTGACATGGACTAGTCACTACCAGTACAGTTATATATATGTGTTATTGTAGGTGTTAGATTCTGAAGCAGACCATGACCTTGTTGACCCTGGTAACCCTGGTGATATTGATGATCTGATAGAACAGTTGGAGGATCTCAGTGACAGTGAACCAGAACTTGATACCATGAGTGTCATGTCTACACCGAAACCACGGCTACGGTGAGATACATCATCTTCATCTTGGCATCTGTGTACACCCAAAGAATGACTACAATAAGATTACCTCTTTTATTACATTTCTAATGATGAATTGACTATATATCTTCAATAAAGAATTTTTAACTTCTTGGGAGTAAATTTCACCTCCTGGTTCTAGGCCAAAGCATACAGATGCTACCAATGTGATCATGTACAAGAATATAGACTGACATCAATATATTACAAGTATGCATTGTGGATAATGGATTATGTCTATGCAATGGAGTGTTGGAAAGTGATAAAACAATATGATAAAAATGAAAATGTCAATTCTAATATACGAAATCTAATGAATAATTATTGATTCAATAATTGAATTTTTAGCGTCATTTTTAAGCCATTGAGGGCTTATAGATGATCAGTTAACCTAACCACTGTTTCCTGGGATCCTGGAAGATTAATCAGTACTCGAGCACACCCCATCTCCACAAGTAACTGATAACTTTCCCACTGGTTCATTGGTGAGAGACTAATGATAATGAGATGCAATGCCATATATAAACCATCACGGAGGTTGTGGCCAGGTGGGGATTGATGGTCAGACGAGCTAATGACGGAGCTTATCGGGCTCGGCTCTAGTGAAAAAATAAATACACTCATAACATATATTTCAGTAACAGAAAACAAAAGTTGAATATGCTTTACGTCTGTTACATTATGTCTACACCTAATATAATAATGGTTATAGTAAGTCTCATCTTAAAACTGCAGTGTTGGTCTAGTGGTAGAGCATCCACCTTGCATGCCAAAGGTTGTGGCTGTTAAATGCAAAATAAGTAAATTCATGGCGTTTTACCCTTCTTTACAGACATTAATGTTAAACATCTGACCCAAGCAAAAATCATAATTAAATACATGCTTTGGAATATTTAACAGTTAATTTTGGGATATATCTTACAATTTTGTATTTTTTTTCCCCCAAATCAACTTTACATACTCCAGAACAGTCTGTAAATTGATTTTAGATTTCTAAATGAATTGATAGTATCATATAAATGAGATGTTCTACACTTATTTTCAGACCATTTTTCACAGGACGTGGAAGTAGTAACGACATAGACAGACAGAGTTTATCTGTGAGTACTTGCGTCATGTGACATCCCAGTGGTTTTCTTGTCAGATATAGTTGCATGTATACCGTGTTGTGGTTCGTATTAGTTGACTAGATGAAGTCAAACTAGATGAAGATAATTATAGTAATGGATGTGAATACACGTGTATGTAGAAAAGAATGCCCAATGTGTGCTGTCAGACTCTAATATTTAAAGGTGATATATTTTCGACATGGGAGCACCACATATATAACATAACACATTTTATATCTATAGATAATGACTTGTAGAATGTGCCAGTGAAGAAAAAAATGTTCCTCAATGTAATTAAATAACTTGACTGCATTAGCGGATCCATCCAATATATTTTGAATGAAGTTTAATACCTTTTTCAACACATTGCAGTTTATATATTGGCACACAGTTTTTTTGACGATGAAGAGCCAATATGCATATACGTGAATATTAGTAAACCGTCATCCTTTAAGTAACTGGCAAACTTTCACGCATAAAATGCAGGTTTGATAGATGCCCGATACAAAGCAACAACTGTCATTTGTTTTAATATTACTTGTATATCATGATTTTAACAATAGCGTAATAAATGCAAGTAATAAAAATGTTTTTTATAATTAATTAATTGTTAAATGATATATTAAATGTTGACAATTCAAATTTTGTTTTCTCAGTCTAATTATTCGCTCTGATCATCTGTTGCAAAAGAGTTATTAAAAGTAAACCATTCAGCTTGTTGTAGATTAACATATGTATGTGAACAATTCAAAACATTTAATCATCATTTTTATCTTAATATTTAAATTAGCATATATCAGTTTTGTACTTAGTCATAAATTACTACATTGCTTCTCTGTGCATGATTGGTCGGTATATTCAGTTTATCCATGTGATTGGTCAGTATTTTTAGTTGGTCAACATGATTGGTCGGTATCTTTAGTTGAGTTGTGTGATTGTTTGGCTCCACATGAATGGTCAGTTTATTTTATATAAACCAACATTAAGTTGCTTGCAGTATACAGGATATTACAAGCAAAAACAAACATTTAATCATATGGGATTTTTTTTAAATTAAATGTAATCGTATTTAATACAACTTGGGGCATTGAGTATTTGTTCAAGACCATCAACTGTGTAAGTTAATTTCCTTAATATCAGTTTATGACTGATTGTGGGATTTAATTCTACCACACGGCTGTTTAATTAGGTTTTAATATGTTGTTTTTTTTACATTTACAAATTCAATATCAGTCTGTTATCTAATTGCAATTTTTGGGGGTCTTTTTTCTGTGTTCCAGTATTTATACAACCATCAAGTAATAATATTGATTCAAAAACATAAGCCTCGCATAACTGATCTGTTGAAACTTGAAACTTCAAAAAGTGTAAACTGTCGATATTTACAACACACGACTGATAGTTTATGTTTTGTTTTGTGGTAGAAGTTGCAATATTTGTATTTAACAGGAGGAATGGCCGTTACGAGCCACAGCCAGCGATGACAGCTCCAATAGCCAGGCTGTAAGTGAATATTAGATTACGATTACTACTAATCTCTGCAACTTCTCTTTACTCTGTCCTTTGATTGGCTGTTCAAATGGGATCAATAGAGATGTGAAGAGCAATGGAGATGTGGGAGGAACAATAAATTTTATTTTAATAAGTGCAGAAAAAATCTCTATTTATTTATTCGTCACATGCTGTGATATTGAATCTGACATCATAATAAACTTGGCCATGAATTTGTTTATATTATATAGATTTTTTTTATAAAAGTTATATATCGGTTCCACGGGAGACAAGTGGAATATCGATGAATTCAGCGCCAAAAACATAAAAAATGTTTGCTTTTCCTAAAACTGTCTCGGCTACCTTGAGTATATCATATTAATTATTCAAATATAGGATATTTCATTTTATCATTTCAAATTGATGATTGTGTCCAGATCTTGTTCACATCATCATCCCATTGTTTAAATTGAACTAAACTTACATTCTCTATCCAATTCATTACAAATTCATTCATTACTATTTCAAAGTGTTTTGTCAAAAATGAAATTACAATTCTTTTTTATACTAATATGAAGGTCTGTGTCTATTTTCATTTCAAAATAAATTTCTGTGTCATTTGTCATTTCAAACAAAAATCTGTATTGTGTCCATTAATTTGCTGTGCTCTGATTTGTCATGCATTCTAGTAAAAGATTTAGTTTACGTTCATTAGTTTTATTTCATTTTGCTGAATGTACGTGGTGTTGATTAATATCCCTGTAGGGTATCTTTATACATATATTATGATTTTGTGCTTCAGTGATGAAACAGTTTTGAAATAAAAAGAATTGTTATTTCTTGGTAACTGTCTAAGATTTTTACTAGTCTATTTGGGTGTTGCAATTCAGGCCAGATTACAGACTTTAAATATGGCACATTTGGCTGTTTGCTGGATGAGTTGTATTTAAAGAGGCATTCTATGGACTGGTTTACCCAATGTAAGTATATTGTGAATGGGTGTGGTATCATCTACAGACTGGTTTACCCAATGTTAGTTTAATGTGAGTGGGTGGGGTATCATCTATGGACTGGTTTACCCAAGGTTAGTTTAATATGAGTGAGTGGGGTATCATCCATGGATTGGTTTTCTCAATGTTAGTATAATGTGAGTGGGTGGGGTATCATCTATGTATTGGTTTACCCAGTGTTAGTATAATGTGAGTGGGTGGGGTATCATCTATGGACTGGTTTACCCAATGTTAGTATAATATGAGTGGGTGGGTATCATCCATGGATTGGTTTTCCCAATGTTAGTGTAATGGGAGTGTGTGGGGTATCGTCTATGGACTGGTTGATATGATGTCAGTACAAGTATAATGTGTTAGGGTGGGGTATCATCTATGGACTGGTTTACCCAGTGTTAGTATAATATGAGTGGGTGGGTATCATCCATGGATTGGTTTTCCCAATGTTAGTGTAATGGGAGTGTGTGGGGTATCGTCTATGGACTGGTTGATTTGGTGTCAGTACAAGTATAATGTGAGTGGGTGAGGTATCATCTATGGACTGGTTGATAATTATGGTGTCAGTATAGGTATAGTGTGAGTGGATGGGACTGGTTGATATGGTGTCAGTATAATGTTGGTGGGTGGGGTATCATCTGTGGACAAGTTGACATTGTGTCAGTATTATGTTAGTGGATGGGGGTAGCATGCCATGTGTCTAAGGTATGACAGTATGACAGAAGTATTTCATTGTCTAAATCAATGTAATTTGGTAACAGTGCTATTAACTTCAAACATGGAGGAAATATTCTGCAAATTGCATTGTGTTAGAGAATGGAAGGTTTCAAAAGAGGCACACACATGTATATTGTGTTATGAATTACAAGAATGCAAGATTTGCAATGGCATGTCCATGTGTAAGGAAATTTCATCTTTTTTATTTCGTATAGAAATAACAGTAAAGGATAATACTGATTTCACATCTTGTCTAGGTTGCTATGATTCTTGTAGCTGATGAGGTAGGACGGTATTTCACTTAAGATTTATGCTGTGGTTTGCTGTGTCTGAGCATGGCAATTTGATAAATACTAAATTCTGGTTTGGTTTTTTAATTTCATTTCATCAGTGGCATGCACAACCATCAATCATTAATTACAATCATGTACGTGTATACATAAATAGGAACAGTTGAAATCTCTTTTGTAATGTGACCTTACAGATAATTGTAAAAAAAGCAAAACAAAAAACCCTTGTGCAATGCTAAATCTCGATAAATGTAAGAACTGCATACTAAAGTCAGCTACCTTGGAGGGAAATGTTTATTTTTAAGGTTGGTATAATCTCAAAAGTTTCCATTCGGGTGTTACAAAGTTTCCATTTAAGTGTTTATTGCTGATGAATAACACTGTTGGAATAATTAGAATATATCTAAACAGAAATTATTAATGGAAGAAAAAAGATATAGGCTATTAATTGATTAATGATAATTAGTAATATATATACATGTAGTGGTAGGATTTGCATGTTGATGAAATGTATCTCAAACTGTGATAGTATTGGCATGTCTGAAATGTTTTTTATGTTGAATATGTGCATAAATATTAATTTTGTGTGTACCGTTTCATATAACTGTATTGTGCATACCTCACCCACTTAAACTGTCACATTTTTTAAATTGATTAAAAAAAATTAAATCCAACAGTATTAGCTTCATAAACCTTCATGGGTGGGGTAAGCTAATACAGTCATGTATCTTGATGGATTATGTTCAGTTTTTGTTAACTATTTAAATGTCTATTAATAACCTAACTACCACCCGCCTACATGTACACTAAAACAGGAACGTGACACGGATGCAGAAACATCGGACGCCGGCATGACGACAAGCATAGAGGTGCCAACATTTGTCGAAGCTGCCAAAACTGAGGTACATCCCATGTGTGATAGATAAATAGTCGGTGACAATTATGAAATTTCATACACCTTAAATATTTTTTTGTTGTACATTTGTGTTTTTTTGTGGGTTTTTAGCAGAAAAGAAGTGTTATAAAATCATATGGTAAATCATTAGTTTTTATACCATCAGTTTCATAATACAAATTAAACTTCAATTATAGTTCCGTGAAATTATAAAATTGAAACTGAATTATCATTGGCAGCTTATAGAAATGGGTAGTTTGTATTCTAATTGCATATATTTACATACATAAACATATTGGGACTGTGTACAGGGATTTTGGATTGAGCATTACATTGTACAACGACAAAGATAAGATGACATTTGTCTAAAAAAAGTTGTCAAATAAGCTTACACTGAACTTGTATTTTATAAAGATATTTCATGAACATTATAGGCTAAAGTGTATGGTGATTTTAAAATAGGTAAGCAGACTGCTCTGAGAAAGGATTATTTCTCCCCGATATATTTGTGACTATCAGTATTGTGATTTTCAAATAGACTGAACCACAGCAGTGGTTTAGTGGTAGAGCCTCTGGTCGGCCCTGTGTCAGTATAATGTGACTGGATGGGGTATCCTACCATGTGTTTGCGGCATGCTCCAGTGTGGAAGCTCTTGAAATACAGTCTCAAGTAATTACCATCACAATATATAGATCAAAAATTGTTGAAAACGAAAATCAAATAGACTCGTTTGAGAACTGATTATTCTCGGCTAAACTTGTGACTGGTTATTTTAATATAGTTACATGCTGTGTCGTTCGTTTCTCACAAAATGAAGATCAGATCTCATTGGTATCTCACATTTATCGTGAGAAATTCCATGCTCAAACTAAAATAATCATAGCTTTATATACATGTATCTGTAAGCCATCTCTAGGATGTTGTAGTTTGAAGCCTGTTTGCTTGTTTAAAGCAAAAAAAGCCCAAATGTTTGCATATACATTGTAGTTGCCAAAAAATGTATACAGTGTTTACCATTCGTGCACTTGCCTGACAAGTTTGATTCAGATATTATTTTTTCCGATGTTTTAAGCTACACTTACAATGTATATGTGATAGGTGTGGTATTATGGGTAACAAGTTTTTATGGAACAAAGGTCACCTAAAGCTGTTACCTCTTAAAGAGCCGGAAAATCGCTTAACTTAATTCTTAAGAATATACATTCATCAAAGATAAATTTACAGTCAGTAGGTCAATGGTAAAGATGGCCAGTTGTCAGTTATGACAGTTGTCAGTACAGACCAATGAGATCATTGAATTTAATTGAAACATATTTGCAGTATCCCATCTCTCATATGGTAGAATATTGACTGGTTGATTCTTGTACACTACGGTAATACTGTTTTAAAGATTTCATGATGCATTATTTGAGAGTGATCATCTGAAGATGTCAATGGACACTCACCACTAGTGGTATGTCAATGGACACTAACTAGCAGTGTGTCAATAGACACTGGCTGATAGTGTGTAAATAGACAATAGACAGTAACTAGTGGTGCACTAATGGACACTAGCCAATGTTGTGTCAATGGACACTGACCAGTGGTATGTGAGAGGACACTTACTAGTGGTATGTTGATAGACACAAACTAATAGTGTGTCAATAGACACTAGACACTAACTAGTGGTGTGCCCATTAAAACTAACAAGTGGTTAGCCATTGGATATTAGACAGTGTTGTGTCAATGAACACTAACTAGTGGCATGTCAAGGAACACTGGTGTGTCAATAGATGCTAACTAGTGGTGTGTCAATGGACACTAACTTGTTGCGTGATAAAGAAAAATAACTAGTGTTTCCATGTAACCTGACATCACCCTAAAATCCCTCCAAACAGTAAATGTAAACATTTGTCATCTGTACCATAGAGAGAGTGGATTGTAAAACATAAACTACATGGCTGTAGTTTGCCTCATCATTACTATTTTATGTTTATACACATATTTACTATAAAATGTATTCATATCAAAGTTTTACACTTGACATATATGCTGAAAAAAGTGCAACTATCCGCACAAAATTTGTGAATATTGCTTATATGTGTATCTATTTTCTTACCAGTCTGTTGTCAGCTGGGATATTTATTATTCATTTTGAGGAGTCCACTTTGATAGAAGCTTTAACAATACTTGATAAGTTTTGTCTTTTCTGCTTTTCATTATACATCTTTTTCTCCATTTAACCATTTTTTATAAATTGAATCGAGTATATCCCTTCTCTCGTCTGTATCAATAGATAATATTTGTATACTGCTTTTCTGTCAATCACAGCATCCTCTGACAGTTTTCTATGTTGTGTGGTTACATATTAACTAGATACATTTCTGTTATAAAGCCTTCTTTTTTTGTTATAAGACAATTTTATATCATTTTGAAGTGGGATAAATGCATAATTTATGCCTGATTTAAGAGCTGATTAGAGTATTTAACGATTATCGAATGGTCATGTCGTTAGTTTATCCCTGATACTGGTATCTCCCATATCAATCCAATGAAAAAAAACCAGGGAACTATATGCCTGTTGCACATTCATTTCTATTTAATGCTCACCAAATTGTGACGTCATTTAACTTCCCTTGAAGCAACTGACCAATCAACATGCTCAAATCTCATTGCTTTGTAATGGACCTTAGCGGGAAAGCTGGGTCCGTAAAACAGTATTTTAAGTATCACTCATCTGAATTTTTATGACAAACTCTTCTATCCTTGCCTTCTGTTTTCATTTAGGAATGATGTACATAAAAAACTACTGACTGAGAGCTATACAATTTAGACCCTGATCAGACTGTTAATTTATTTACAGGTTGGTCTCAGTCCACATTGTTAGCAGCGGTATCATTGCTGTGATCAGCATGGTTGGATTTTAGTAATAAAAATACTGATATGAATTTCTCTAGTGATTTTATTGTCTCGGATGATGCACATAAGGTGACACATCGTGGAGCGCGTAGCTCAGTAGTAATGCATTGAATCGAAGATCGGAGGATCTTAATTTTGATCTTCTGTCTCGGCTATACATGGTGCTTAGTACTGGTTTTGCCAGTGAAGAATTTGAAAGTGATTTCTCGAAGTTGTAAGAACTTGGAGTGTTTTTTTACAATCAATTTAAAATAGAAGTTTAAAACAATAAAGATGACATGTAATCCTATAGTTTTTTCTATCTAAAGAAAGTTAACAGTATATTGATTTTCTTGAACTCAAAGGCAAGGCATATTCATGCAGTACATGTATATGACATTCTGTACCTTTATGCTTTTCATCTACTGTTGATGATCTTTTTATTTTGTCTTTGTATAATGTCTACAACATTTTATGGAGCAGAATATTTAATTTTGATAATGGATTTTTCATATTTTTTTATAGGACTATTACATGTAAAAGATGAAAAAATGCAAGTCATTACATATGAAAGATCCTTAATAGACATTAAACTTATACGTTTAATTATCTATTTGAAATTTTCTCATGATACTATTTCATTTTCCATAATAGTTCTCCATTTACTATAATTGTTAATACTATTTTACACCCATAATACTACATTTCCCATAATAGTACTCCATTTCCCTTAATACTATTTTTCACCCATAATACTACATTTCCAATAATAGTACTCCATTTCCTATAATACTGTTTTTCACCCATAATACTACATTTCCCATAATAGTTCTCCATTTACCATAATACTTGTTTTACCCATAATACTACTCCATTTCCGATAATACTATTCCATTTATCATAATACTATTTTACACCCATAATACTACATTTCCCATAATACTACTCCATTTACCATATGGTAATACTTTTTTTACCCATAATACTGCTCCATTTCCCAAAATAGTACTACTTTCCTATAATAGGAAAATACTATATCATATCTATAGTGAAACCAGCTTTCTTTACAAATTTTCTTTTTAGTTATTCCTCTTTTTTTGTTTTTTTTATCTAACACTTTCCTCTTATATTTGGTGTATGAAATTTTAGAATGTCTATCGTAAATCACAAGTCACACAGCCGCCACTAGCCACTCTCCAGAAACCTATACACCGGGAACGAAGCACTTCGTACAAGGAGAAAAATACCAAAAAGGAGCACAAGCACTTGGAACGCTGTAACAGCATGGGCTTTGTGGACCAGTCGGTCAGTACTAGACTGGTTCTATATATGTAGTATTACACAGACTGGTGGTATGGTGCTAGATCTGATCACTGCACTAATATTTTAACAAATATTTCTATAACCCAGATGTGTTTGCTTAGTGGACCAGTCTTGCCTGTGGTACATGTAGAATGTTAACTGCCACTGTACAATCATGTAGATTAGCAGATTGCTTCACTACACTTTTAATAAGCAGAAGTACGAGACTATTAAAATTGAAACACAACCACCCTGTATTGAAAGACCTTAAGGTTGCATGGCACAATATATACATGTGTTTTATATAATCTACACCTAGATAGCAATGTTTTTAAACCAGTCACAATTAAATTATAGCCATGCTCTACCATAACTGATTCTTATATTGCACATTTTATTCCTCGCATTTCTGTAACGGTCTATCAATAATAAGACTGGTTCTTCAGATTCAATGCAGTATTGCACATTTTATATACCACATTTTTGTACCAGTCTATCATTGTTAAGACTGGTTTAGTCTGAGTTTAGTAGACTGGTTTTAGTATAATTATTCTATAAATTCTAAATTTTGATTTGTGACAATATTTGAAGTTTCTTCAAATCTGGTTTCATTCTTAGATTGGGAAGTGATAGGAAAACCTTTATGGAAAAAGTGAAATAATTGAGTGTACAGTCATGGCAAGTTTGTGCGCACACCCTTATTGCTGACTCTTCTCTTTTCTTTTGTTTGGTGTATCATTTATTTTTTCAGATCCAAAACAATTATTGGAAGCTTGTGTATATGTACATGTATGAATTAATTGCTATTCTGTTCTCTCTTCCATTGTTTGTGGTATCATTTATTTGTCGGGATCCAAAACATTTATTGCAAGTTTGTGTGTATGTACTATGTCCTTATTGCTGATTCTCTCTCTTCCATTGTTTGTTGTATCATTTATTTTTCCAGATTCAAAACATTTTTTGTAAGTTTGTGTGTATGTACTATGTTCTTATTGCTAACTCTTCTCTCTTAGTTTGTGGTATCATTTATTTGTTCAAATCAGAAACATTTGTTGCAAGTTTGTGTATATGTACTGTGTTCTTATTGCTGACTCTTCTCTCTTAGTTTGTGGTATCATTTATTTGTTCAGATTAAAAACATTTATTGCAAGTTTGTGTGTATGTACTTTGTCCTTATTGCTAACTCTTCTCTCTTCTGTTTGTGGTATCATTTATTTGTCCAAATCAGAAACATTTATTGCAAGTTTGTGTGTATGTATTATTTCCTTATTGCTAACTCTTCTCTCTTCTATTGTTTGTGGTACCATTTATTTGTCCAACTCAGAAACATTTATTGCAAGTTTGTGTGTATGTACTATGTCCTTATTGCTGACTCTTCTCTCTTCTACTTGTTGTATCATTTATTTGTCCAAATCAGAAAAAGTTATTGCAAGTTTGTGTGTATGTATTATTTCCTTATTGCTAACTCTTCTCTCTTCTATTGTTTGTAGTATCATTTATTTGTCCAAATCAGAAACATTTATTGTAAGTTTGTGTGTATGTATTATTTCCTTATTGCTTACTCTTTTCTCTCTTATTATTTGTTGTATCATTTACTTGTCCAAATCAGAAATGTTTATTGCAAGTTTGTGTGTATGTACTATGTCCTTATTGCTGACTCTTCTCTCTTCTATTGTTTGTGGTACCATTTATTTGTCGAAATCAGAAACATTTATTGCAAGTTTGTGTGTATGTACTTTGTCCTTATTGCTGACTCTTCTCTCTCCTATTATTTATTGTATCATTTACTTGTCCAAATCAAAAACATTTATTGCAAGTTTGTGTGTATGTATTATTTCCTTATTGCTGACTCTGCTCTCTTCTATTGTTTGTGGTACCATTTATTTGTCCAAATCAGAAACATTTATTGCAAGTTTGTGTGTATGTTCTATGTCCTTATTGCTAATTCTTCTCTCTTCTATTGTTTGTGCTACCATTTATTTATCCAAATCAGCAACATTTATTGCAAGTTTGTGTGTATGTACATGTACTATGTCCTTATTGCTGATTCTCTCTCTTCCATTGTTTGTTGTATCATTTATTTTTCCAGATTCAAAACATTTATTGTAAGTTTGTGTGTATGTACTATGTTCTTATTGCTAACTCTTCTCTCTTAGTTTGTGGTATCATTTATTTGTCCAAATCAGAAACATTTTTTGCAAGTTTGTGTATATGTACTATGTTCTTATTGCTGACTCTTCTCTCTTAGTTTGTGGTATCATTTATTTGTTCAGATTCAAAACATTTATTGCAAGTTTGTGTGTATGTACTTTGTCCTTATTGCTGACTCTTCTCTCTTCTATTGTTTGTGGTACCATTTACTTGTCCAAATCAAAAATGTTTATTGCAAGTTTGTGTGTATGTATTATTTCCTTATTGCTGACTCTTCTCTCTTCTGTTGTTTGTGGTACAATTTATTTGTCCAAATCAGAAACATTTATTGCAAGTTTGTGTGTATGTACTTTGTCCTTATTGCTGACTCTTCTCTCTCCTATTAGTTGTTGTATCATTTACTTGTCCAAATCAGAAACATTTATTGCAAGTTTGTGTCTATGTATTATTTCCTTATTGCTGACCCTTCTCTCTTCTATTGTTTGTGGTACCATTTATTTGTCCAAATCAGAAACATTTATTGCAAGTTTGTGTTTATGTACTATGTCCTTATTGCTAACTCTTCTCTCTTCTATTGTTTGTGGTACCATTTATTTATCCAAATCAGAAATATTAATTGCAAGTTTGTGTGTATGTACTATGTCCTTATTGCTGACTCTTCTCTCTTCTGTTTGTGGTACCATTTATTTATCCAAATCAGAAACATTTATTGCAAGTTTGTGTGTATGTACTATGTCCTTATTGCTGACTCTTCTCTCTTCTGTTTGTGGTACCATTTATTTGTCCAAATCAGAAACATTTATTGCAAGTTTGTGTGTATGTACTATGTCCTTATTGCTGACTCTTCTCTCTTCTTTTGTTTGTGGTACCATTTATTTGTCGAAATCAGAAACATTTATTGCAAGTTTGTGTGTATGTACTATGTTCTTATTGCTGACTCTTCTCTCTTCTGTTTGTGGTACCATTTATTTGTCCAAATCAGAAACATTTATTGCAAGTTTGTGTGTATGTACTATGTCCTTATTGCTAACTCTTCTCTCTTCTATTGTTTGTGGTACCATTTATTTGTCCAAATCAGAAACATTTATTGCAAGTTTGTGTGTATGTACTATGTCCTTATTGCTGACTCTTCTCTCTTCTGTTTGTGGTACCATTTACTTGTCGAAATCAGAAACATTTATTGCAAGTTGGTGTCTATGTATTATTTCCTTATTGCCAACTCTTCTCTCTTCTATTGTTTGTGGTACCATTTATTTGTCCAAATCAGAAACATTTATTGCAAGTTTGTGTGTATGTATTATGTCCTTATTGCTAACTCTTCTCTCTTCTCTCTTCTATTGTTTTTGGTACCATTTATTTGTCCAAATCAGAAACATTTATTGCAAGTTTGTGTGTATGAACTATGTCCTTATTGCTGACTCTTCTCTCTTCTATTGTTTGTGGTACCATTTATTTATCCAAATCAGAAACATTTGTTGCAAGTTTGTGTGTATGTCCTATGTCCTTATTGCTGACTCTTCTCTCTTCTGTTTGTGGTACCATTTATTTATCCAAATCAGAAACATTTATTGCAAGTTTGTGTATGTGTTATGTCCTTATTGCTAACTCTTCTCTCTTGTATTGTTTGTGGTACCATTTATTTGCCCAGATTAGAAACATTTATTGCAAGTTTGTGTGTATGTACTTTGTCCTTATTGCTGACTCTTCTCTCTTCTGTTTATGGTACCATTTATTTATCCAAATCAGAAACATTTATTGTAAGTTTTGTGTATGTGTTATGTCCTTATTGCTAACTCTTCTCTCTTCTATTGTTTGTGGTACCATTTATTTGTCCAGATTAGAAACATTTATTGCAAGTTTGTGTGTATGTACTTTGTCCTTATTGCTGACTCTTCTCTCTTCTGTTTATGGTATCATTTATTTGTCCAAATCTGAAAAGTTTTTGCAAGTTTGTGTGTATGTATTATTTCCTTATTGCTAACTCTTCTCTCTTCTGTTTGTGGTATCATTTATTTGTCCAAATCAGAAACATTTATTGTTAGTTTTGTGTATGTATTATTTCCTTATTGTTAACTCTTCTCTCTTCTATTGTTTGTGGTATCATTTATTTGCCCAGATTAGAAACATTTATTGCAAGTTTTTGTGTATATAATTATGTTCTTACTGCTGAAATCTCTCTTCTAATGTTTGTTCTATCATTTGTAAGTCAAGATCCAAAACATTAATTAATCTATTTTTTAACATAACATAACTTCCATGGGGAACTGGAAGGTATTGTGGTGATGGCTACCAATTATGCTATTTTCCAGATTGTTGTATCAGGGTATATTCCCTGTCTGATATCTAAATGATCAGCTGTGGGCTAGTTCTTCTGTGCACTACTTTAATCAGCACTTCAGTTTTGTTTTCTTGGTTTTGTTTTTATGTTGGCTTTATGTTGGCTTTGTGTGATCTCAAAGAATAATGGAGAAGTTGCTATAGCAGGAGCCTGTAAGTTCTGTCTGGAATTATATGATTTGAATTCATCTCAAACATAGGTATATACTGTCAACCAAGTTTGCATGCCTTTGTTCTCTTTGAAAAAATGTGTGGTACACCACACACATTTTTATTGAGTAATAAGCAAACTTTTTTTGTTTAATAAAGAAAATAGGTACTGATATCATGCACATACAAAGATATTTTGCAAAAACATCAAGTGTATCATTTTATGTCAGTAACCTTTATGTACTATAACAGTGTGACCTGTCATCTTATCAAACAATAGGAGTTCAGCTCGAAACTGATGGCAAATAGCATTTATAAAAGCATACAGCCAGGGACTGTTCAAAATAGAATGTAAATGAGACTGTTCCTTGATTCACCATTTACTTATGTAACAAAGTAAATAAGATTAAGTACTTGTGCTGAAAAGGTTTAAATGGTTAAAGTTTTATTTGTTATACTCAGAAATAGCAATATGCACATTTTCTTGATCGAAAAGATTTCATGTACAAAATGTCTCCGATTTTGTCCCTTAAATTTCTGTGGACTGTGGTATATAATTTTTCAAGGGTTGTAAATGTTCTCTTGATATTTTTGTTTTTGTGTATCAATGACATGCTCTTATATAAAATTTAACTGCAAGACTAAGGTTGTTTGTCATTGTACTGCGGTATTTTGTTATTGTGATTTGTTTTGATTATCTTCGACCCTTGCTTTTTTTTTAATGTAATCATTGAAGGTGATCAAGATAAGTTAATAACAGAAAACGCACATATGATCAAAACATTTCAATGAAACAGATGGACTTTTCCTATACATTTCTAAAAAATGACTCCTAAAAGTGTTTGCTATCAAATATTTACAGCTAGTTTACCTTTTAGCTGGTTTTTGTAACCAGGCACCTAATGTTGGCTAACACAGTGAAGATAACATTTAATTTATGCAGACCTGCACTTAATTTTGGCCCTCAAATACTATGGTAGTAACAAAAAAAATTGACATGTATAATTTAGTATATATATATATATATATATGTATCTTCTACTATTGATTTTCTTAATTGGTGGCTAAAACAGTAATGATGGTATTCACAGTATGCATACCTGTTCATCATATTGGTCCTTAGTATATGGTAGTTTAAGCAGAAACTGTGATCATGAATAGTTGTTCATGCATACTGGAAATGATATCAGTGTATGTTCAGTTTGGTGACAAGGGAGTCGTATCCATTTGCCTGTAAATTAACTGTGTAGACGTGTTAATTCACTGCACTTTTCTTTTCTATTATCTGCATTAACTTCTCTGAGCTTTTCTTTATTCCAGTACAATAGAATACTTTGACATCTCTGTAAAATTCAAATAATTTTTTATCTGTCTTTACCCTGTTCCCACTCTTCTCCTTGTGCTTGGCTTTTTATTTTTTGTACTTCAGTTATATGATAACTTAAGTAACAAAATAATGGTAACTGGTCTTCTCTTCTTAATTGGTTCGTTATATTTTCATGTAAGCTGAGCCCAATTAACTCAGTCAGTAGCACGTCTGACCATCAATCCAGGGGTCATGAGTTTGAATCCCTGCACAGCAACAATCTCCATGATGATTGAATATACAACATTGCATCTCATTGTCATTTGTCTCTCATTGCTGATTCAAGTGGAAAAGTTATCAGTTAATTTCAGAGGTTGGTGTGCTTGGAAACTGGTTAACCATCAAGAATCCTAGAAGAGAGCTGTTAGGTTAGCCCCTCAATGGTATAAAAATGACATTAAATATTTAAACAAACAAACATTTTCATGTGATCATTTGAGCAATTTACACTATGTCTATAATACTTCTTTAAATGACCCATGGTGTTTAATTATGTCTAGGTTATGTAATTTGTACACCATGTGTAAATCACCTGTTTTAACTGTTATAATTGTTACATAACATTACAATATTTAAACAGATAAAATTATTGAACCCTTTTCAGGAGGAACAAAAATATAATTTTCTCAAATAGTTTGATACTTACAGTACTTGCATGTAAAAAATACAAAGGTATTCCAACATTAGATTGCATTCATTTTTACAGCAGAATACTAGTTAGTAGTACTGGTAGAAACTGTTGTTTCAGCATTTTCCGGATTTTTTTTTCATGAAAGATGTCCGTATTTACACTATGTATTGGGACAGCAACAAATAATTAAAGTTTTTTCTTTCTCCATTCTTATTATTAAAAAAAATCATTTTCTGTCCCAAAACATAGGTTAAATATGGTAATTTTAGTATGTCTATGCACCCTATATAGTATTGAATTTTAAAAAAAGGACTTTAACATTTCAACCTAGAAAAAGTTGTATATTCGGCATTATAATATAATATTGCAGGTTTGGCATTTTAACATTTTGCACATGTTCACATGATCAAAATGACCTGTTCTGATTGGATATCAACTTTGTGTTTTTCATTTAAGAAAAACCCCATCTCTATTGTACATAATAGTATTCCTATATATTATGTAAAATATATAAAAAAGAGCTAACTTCGCCCTGTGAACTCAAACGTGATGTGTAAAATCTAGGTTGTAAAGCTGCTTTTAAATACAAAAAGATAAGAGAAATAGTTCATTTGAATTTTACCAATTGAACAGGAATCTTGGGATTCTTCCATGGGTCAAACTTGAAACCATTCAATATTGTCATCACATCTGTCCTCTTTACTAATAGATTATAAAAAAAACTAAACAATATACACAAAAACAACAGACCCATTTACTCGTCCAGAAATGCAACAATAAAAAAATTATCGTATTGGAAGTTCTCCTAAAGGATTTTCTCTTTATCACATTTTGCTTCGTGTGCAGTGTAATTCAAACTCCACTGGACTGGGTCACTCTATATACTTCCTGTTCGGAAAAAGTGAACACTCCTGCATAAGACAGCCATTTTGTTACAGTGTAAATGGAATGCTGATTGCCATTTTTGTATCAGTCTTAAATGGAATGTGGATAAAAAAAACTTCAATGCAAATCTGCAAATATCAAAGGAATTCTGAAAGATAAGCAGCAAACGGGATGAATTTTCCAGCTTGAATATACAACATTCTTTTCAGTAGAAAAACATTTAGACTTCTATTGATTTTTATTAAAGTATCTTTAAAAATGATTATGAAATATCAAAACTTTAAAAACTATTCTAAAAATTAATCGTCTACATGCATGAAACACTATTCCAAATGTACACTTTTTGCAGCAGGAGTCACAGTCTAGATACGTAGACTGGCTACTGTGTGATTCTGAGTTATACTCATAAACTGGTGTACATTATTTATACACTGCTGTAATAAACACTTAATTGTCTGATAAAAATGTTTGGCATTTATAGGTGAAAAAAATGTTAATTTGTGATCAAATATGGTTGCCAAAGAAATGACTGGGTTTAAAAAAAATAAATATATAAATATAAATATATTTGCATGTATTGGTTTATTTATCAGTATTAATTGCATTTTGGTAGCCTTACAACCCTGTACCTGCACACATACCTGCCTGTTTGTTGTGTACGCTTTGACCTGTTTGTTACAATGTTTTGTGTCAGTAATCACTGTTTTTGGCATTTGATAATGAATTTTGGCAAAATGAACAGTGATGAGATTTAGATTAACTTTTTATAAATTTTATGTATTTATTAGAATCGGTATGTGTTTTACTTCATGAATCTTAATCAATGTTTTGCTTTATTTGTCTGATCTAACATCAATTTTGTATATTTATATATATTATATTCATCTTAACAAAGAGATGTTAATTCTAACATATTAATATATGAGTGAGGCCTTAGTGCAGTTGGTCGCTCACACCGGAGGTCGCAGGTTCGATCCCAAGCTCGAACTGATGAGCGTTAAAAAACAACTCTTAGTACTGGTTCTACTCAGGAAATGGACTTTAGAGCAATTAGTATAAACTCTTGAGCTTATTTTGCGATTAAACTAAAAATCCAGATAATTCTATAAATGTTCCTGACTAAGTGTGAAAATGTCATTTCCTTAGTACCAAAGTACACATGTTGAAAACGGAGTTTCAACGTTAATTTGATATTTTCTTTTATAATGAAAGCATTACAGTTTGCTCCAGTATAATTATTTTATGATTTTGTACCCTTTATTTGACATATTATTGCAAATAAAGAGAACACGTCTGCTCAGAAGCATGGATAGCTTTAAATTTCCAAGTTCAAAAGAGTTTAATACCATAAACAGTCAAACCTGTGTTAGTGGTCACCTTTATTAAGCAACCACTTGTCTTTAACAGCCACATTTTCTATTTACCATTTTTATAGTTCTTGTTTTAATTTACTTGTATTAAGCAATCACCTGCCTTAAAAGGTCAGTTTTGCTCTTTCATTTGAGTGGCTGCTTAAGACAGGTTTGACTGTATTCCGTTATCCAGGTTACATTTGTTCATAATTGATTGAATGTAATATTAACAAATTGACTGTCAATGGAGGGGTCATTAATTTGGATCCCTGCACAGCAACAGTCTCTGTGATGATTGGTCAAGAGCTTTGTTCTATGGCCATGAGTGTCCCTCTTCTGAATATGTGAGGAAGTAGTCAGTGGCATGCGGCGATTGAATGTGTCCAAGAACTGGTTAACTGCCTAACAGATCCCATGAATGATGATCTGGTGTCCTTGCCACTTATTGGTTCCAACTGCCCTATTGGCTCGCAGCCTATAGTCTTGGGCCAATATGACAATCCTTGGACCAGTAACTGTGCCAATATTAAATTACTTGATAAGTTACAGACAGGACAGGTGGAGTACATGTACTTGTGAAGGGGTGAGTTGTGACCAGAATTTGTTGTGTTTCGTAGTAATATAAGAATTGTGTAAAAGGTCATGTGATTTAGTGAAGTGTTTATTTACAGCCACGTAAAGCGTTACTAGATCAGCTGAGTCACGTTCTGGGCGGAGCAGACGATAAACTACCTGACAGTTTGTTTCTAGTCAACACAGGAGAGTGGCAGGGCCAGGTATTGTAAAACATTTTTTTTTTCTATACCGTATTCCTCTTTCCCCCCCCCCCCCCCCCCCCACCCCCAAAAACAACAACAAACAACAAAACACCCCTAGTGTAGATGCATTTTCACAAAAGGTGTGAAGAGCAGTGTTTATATTCTTGTTGCAACAAAAAAAAGGAATATGTTTTGGCCTCCTACTACTGTTGGGTTTTCCATCCTTCTGTATATATCTGTCCATCTGTCTCACTTTCTATTCTGGACTGTAATTCTACAGTGGATAGTCCAGTTTAAAAAATATAAAATAAAATTCATAACATGTAGACAAAGTGTTTCTTACAGTGCCTATCATCCAAAAATCAAGGTCGCTGTTTTAAATACATTGTCAAAAATTAAACACATGGCAATATATATTAAAATATTGGAACAATGAAAGTTGTCAAGAATATATTCATGGGGTCTTCAGATTTGTTTGTTTTGATACTATACGGTATAACTTCTATATATTGAACTTCAATATATCGAATTTCTCTGTATATCAAACTTTTTCTCAAGTCCCAACTTTTTTTCCTTCTAAATCTATATGGAAAAAGGCAAATATATCGAAGTTGTACATATCAAATTTTTCAGTTTATCGAAGTTTTATCACGGCCCAAAAGAGTCCTTTTACACATCATTAACCATTTACTTATCGAATATCGATTACCTGTTCAAAATTTCTCGCGGGAGTGATGTACATGTATTTCACACCTGCGGTGCGCTGGTGTGATGATCGTAGGAACAAAGGCCCCACTGATCATATAGCGTAAAGTCCCTTTAAGTGCTCAGATAAATGCTTGTTAGGAGTCACACTTTAATAAACATTTGATTACTTAAAAGCAGAATGGTGATAATTTACTGATAAAACACATTAACTTTGTGTACGCAAACATGGCAGCTGCGTCTGTCATGATTACATATCACCAATTTACCGAAAACAGCTAATTACCGACAAGCTACCCAAATTATGGCTAATATTCAATTTAAAATTAAACATAAGGCTAATTGATAAATCTTCGATAATGGATTGTACTGGACATGTCATCTCACTTGTATATAAGCGTATGCTTAACACTACCAACTGATGTGCTGATGGAATATTCATGTACATGTAAAACTATGTACTTATTTTTGTATACCGGAAGTTCTCCATGTAAGTTTTTATGTTTGTACATGTTTGTAGTGCTTTAGTTATATTGATTTTTAAATGACATGCAGGGATTCAATAAATAATAAACACGCTTTTATTTATGTGTTTTTTTTTCAACTTACCTTTACTAGTAAAAGTATGACAGGTAGATCTACAGTCATATACATGTTGCGATCTCATTACCAATCAAACTTTTACCATTACCTTCAAGTGATCCAGACATGCACATATATCGAAGTCTTGGTATATCAAACTTTTCATGACGGTCCCCTGAACTTTGATATATGGAAGTTATACTGTATTTCTATATTTCATGTCAACTTTCATTGTACTTTTATGAGGGTCCGGCTAGTTCAATTGGTAGCATGTCTTATCAATCAAGTGGTTTGGTTAATAGATTGTCGATTAGCCCTTGATGGTATAAAAATGATGCTAAATATTCAATCAATCAATCATTCAATTTATCTATTCAATCATTGTATTCATATTCTAGTTACTCGTGCAGAAGTTACAGGAGATACAGTTACGAGTCATATGTTCGTGCTCTGACGCCGATGTTCGAGCCACTGTCAATTTCCTCGTCTCAAAAATACAAAAATTGTAAGTACAATAATAACTGTAATGTGTATTTAATTTACTGTATTTTCCATTTAAATGTAAAATAGAAATTTGTATTATAATTTATATGCTTGCCATTGTTTCAGAAAATTTATCAAAAAGAATGCCTTTCATTGGAAAATAATAACATAAATTTCAGCTTGCTCAATGGAGAGGAGTGACACCTGTTTGTTGACTAGAAAACTGACACATTTGGAAATATATTTTGTTATTTTCGGGATTGAAACCTGTAGGGCCGTCTGAGGGGGGAATTTTGCATTAATAGCTCAACTGGCCAATGGCCAGAAATGCTTATGCGATTGCGCGTTGTCTGTCTTCCGTCGTCTGCACTTTCTATCTGAAATTCAAAATGGCCACCATTACTAAAAATAGTCTTAAAACAGATTTTCAAATTGTTTATGTAGTAATGATAACGAACTACAGTTTTGTTAGATTTGTTCAAATGGTGTCCCTAGGGTTAAAAATGACCCTGCCCAATGGTTCAATTAGAGGACACATGTCATTATGATAAATATAAAAAAATTTTTTTTAAAATTAAAAAGATTTTGCCTTTATATTCACAGAAGCATTGTTTGATGAAGGAGGTTCAGATTTGTAAAAATGACTGGGTTCTGCTGTCTTAAGGGGTCATGAGGGGTCCCAAAAGGGTACAAATTTGGAATTACAAAAATTAATTTCTTAAGAATCGGTATGTCAGATTTGTTCATATTTGGCATAAATTATCCCTATGTGTAGGGGTTTGATTGCAGATAAGAATTTAGGTGCTCTGTAAGGGGACTTAGAATTTTACATAGGAATACTATGGGAAAACAGAAAATTCTCTTATTTTTCACATATTTAGGCAAAATTATTATTCAGTTTGAGTTCTGATGTATCATCTAGTCATAGGAAATAAGATTTGGCTCACTTAGGAGAATTGACTTTCCATAAGTGGCCAGGATGGGTCAGAAAAGGGTTAAAATAAAAAAAATTAAAAATCTTTTTTCTCAGCAACCGGTCAGACAAATTTGTTCATATTTGATATAGGTTATCCCAATGAGTATAGGTTTAAAGTTTGTACAAATCAAGGGTCTTGTATTTATAGGGCCCTGTAAGGGGACTTTGAGTTTTATATAGGAATACTATTGGAAAATGGAAAATTCTCTTTTTTTATCATTCATTTATGAATATGTTGTTCAATTTGAGATCTATAGCATTGTCTAGTAATAATAAATTTGATATCGTTCAATAAAGAGGATTAAATTTCCATAAGGGGCCAGGGGGTGGATGGGGCAATAAGGTTAAAATTGGGAATTTTTACAAATTTCCTTTCAGTCAAACTAGTTCATATTTGATATAAATTATCCTTACATCAGCAAGGATTGAAGATTCTGCATATCAAGGAGGTTGAATATATTGGGGTCCAGTAATGTGACTTTTACATAAGAATATTATAGGGAAAATTGAAATTTGTTCAGTATGGGTGTGATGGGGGTATTTATCCATAAGTTGTTAAGAAGACCCCCTCCCCCAAAGAGGGTAAAATACTGTGGAATTTCAAAAAGTGCTATGGCCACTATGAGTAAGTAGACCGTCCTCAGGCCATGTTGGGCCTCTTGTTTTTGTGTTGCATCAAATCTGTGATTATGCAGAAAAACATCATAAACATAATTGTATAACAAGTTGAAAAGCAGGGACATTAGAAATTGGAGATTTTCTTAGTTTCTTTAATTAGAAAAAATCTCCCCCAAGAGTTATTAGAAAAAACATTTCATGTGGAAATTTTCAGTGAAATTAGGGGAAAAAAGTGTATTCCAGGTCAGGGGGAATGAGAGTGAATTTTAGCCCCTAAAACAGCCAAACAAGGGAATCTGCGACATGTGTCACTCTTCTCTCTATATTGAGGCATAAAAGTAGGAAAAATACACAAAATGTACAATTAAATGATATAAGTGACTGTAGATTTTCAGAAAGGCATCGGTAGTACGCAGGAAAAAAAAAAAAAATATTGACAACATACAGCAACATTGTTCATGAATGAATTTTAATTATACAAATTTGATGCATACATGTAAATATTAAATGTTTTTAATAAATAAGGTTTGTGTTGGTTGAATAGTTCTCAAATTTTATTTTTATAAATTTTGGATGCATATTGAATACTGACTGTTTGCATACACTACTACTGGCACTGGCAGTTGTCTTAAATAAAATGGATGCTTTACAAAAATATTGAATGTTTTTATAGAACGTATTTTTGAAGTTTTCAGTTGCATCTGGGTCAGATCAAATGTTTATATACAGTAGCTAGTGAGCATTGTTCTATAGTTTTGCATATACAATACTTACTTTCAATCAAAGTATTAAAGGGATTTATTTTAACTTGACAGTGTTTGTCAATTCAGTATTTTTTTGTGTTTTAGAAATTGTTTTCAAGATGTTGCTACTATTATTTATAAAATGCTAAATTATACCTCATTCTTCTAAATTAATGTAAAATAATCAATGTTTATATTTGAATGAATTTAGTAAAAACAATATAACTAATTTAAATGAACAAAATATGCTAGTTTGTGTTCCTCATTTAGAATCTAAATAACTGAAAAAATGTTTTTATTGATTTTAAACTATTAATATTAATAAAAGGCATTAAATATATAAAAAAAGTCAATATACTAATGAATTTCTGTTTCATTATTTTAAAGTTTAAATAAAAATGGATTAAATGTAATCATAACTGTTTCAAAATATTAAAATATATATTATACAATCAAACCTGTCTTAAGGAGCCACTCAAAGGAAAGAGCAGAAATGACTGCTGGAGACAGGTGGCTGCTCAATACAGGTTAATTAAAACTAAAACTATTAAAATAGAAAATGTGGCTATTTAAGATGTCAAGTGGTTGTTTAAAGTGGTGACCACTAACACAGGTTTTACTGTATATAAAAACATCTGAATACTGTATTACTTTTGATAGTATTGCTTTTAATTTTAAATCATTAGACTTGATTCTCATTCTTTTTTTTTTTTTGTAGCTGAGTTTTTAATTTTATATATTTTAAACTTTTAATATTCACATTTTATTCTTTCTCTCTCTCTCTCGCTTTGAAACTTCTGCTTGTGTGTCAAGACGGTGAGACTTGTCGGTGTAATTGTGGATATAGTCTCGATGTATAGACTAATACCTGTGTACAGTTGACATACTTGACATACTGATTGTGTTTATAAACCTTGTCATGATTACTACATGTATATACAATTAATTCAGCTGATGTTTCCTGTAGTTTAAAATATAATTTTACAAGGGTTTGGATTAATGAGATTGTCAAGGATGATTTGGGAGCACTTGAAAATCGTACTTATCCCGCTCGAAATTTTGATAGTAAGTCTATGTCTGGACTGAATCAGTATGGTATTATAATTACCGTTGTTTGAGTTACTTAAAATGTCTCTTCTGTTTTCAAGTTCCGAGTATAAAAATATTGTTGTTTGTTTATAATAAGCATTCCAGGGTTCCCTGTGGTCTAGCGGTCCCGGCACCATCACATCTACTTACAACTCACCGCTGACGTTGTTAGTATGAGCTCAGCTTTGCCCAAAAACTGTTCTTGTGGGAAAGTTTAATTTTTCCTTCAGAAAGAAGTAGGTTCCACCAATAAAACAGAATGCCATGTATGACCTGTAATTTATTCAAAATGGTGTTAAATAGTAAAATTTATAAATGAATTATGAGGGTCTGATGGAATGAGTTGACCAAACATAATTTTTAAAGGTCTGATATTGGTGACAAATGAGTCATTGACCTCTGTTTGCCAAATCTTCAATGAAATTATATTTTAGCAAAAAATACAGTTGAATTAAGTTTTAATTACATTTCCTCAGTGTAATTGTTTTAAAAGTTTGAAATAATTTTATGTTACAGTAAATGATACACTGTGATGTTCTGCTATTGGTGCTGTGTTAATAAATCTCCAAGTGGAACTGGTACAGTTCATGTACAGCACTGGCAATCTGAGTACATTATAGTTTCTCTAATTAACTATGTATGCAAACTCAGTTAATATAATTGAAGTGCATTTTAGAAAATCAGATCCAAAATTAGGGGGAATCAGGTTCAATCCTCCTCCACGGCTGTGTGCAGTGTCCCTAAGCAGATCACTTTATCTGCATATGCTTAACGTACTGGTTTTAACATTGAAAACATTGAGTGTGATTTGTCTATGTTGTAAAAACTTGATTCACAATTGATGTAAAATGAATCAGTTTAAAACAACTAATTAAATAATCATGCAACTTCATGAAAGATCTGAGAATCAATAAAAGTACATGACTTGTATCATGTAACGTAAATAAAAGAATTACATTTCGGTATTTAATATAAGAAAAACAAAATTATAAATTTATAAGATTTTGTTTAAAATAATTTATGCATGGAAATGTAATAAACCATATACTTATATTTTTTTTTATTTTTACATTCAACCCATTTTTCAGTATGTTACTCACGATTTATGTTGTACGTGATTTATTCTCTATTAATAACGTATAATCCAGACAGCATTGTCTGATTATGCGGTAAAAGTCATAGTTACAACAACATAATTATGTTATATTATTTAGTACAGTAGCATGATTATCATATTCCCCCGTATAAACTCCCCCAATCCCCCTAATAAATGTCCCCCCCACCAATTTTGGTTCGAAACTTTTTTAAAAAAGTGAAATGTTTTATAAAGACACCTAATTATAATATGTACGTGTATTTATAATGTGAAACCATTATCAAACTCAATATTGTTTGTAAAATTGTTTATAATAAAAAAATATGTATTGCCCCCGACGGGGTTTATTTGGGGGAATATTGTATATATAGTTACTGATATACATACATGTTTATAAAATATTGTGATTTTTATTTTGTTTTGAGAAGCAGAAGGTAATTTTAACTCAACGACTCTATATTCCTACCAATTTAGAATTACTCAAGTAATAAATATTATTTCCATATCTCCATATCCATAAATGAAACAATTTCATAAAAACTTTTTTTTACGTTTTATAGATTATGCAAATAACCCTCTTTTCCCATTAGTGAGGCCTGATTAACTCAGACGGTAGTGCATCTGACTGTCAATCCAGGAATTGTGAGTTTGAATCCCAACCTGGCCACAATCTCCATGATGGTGATATACAACATTGTGTCTAATTATCATGTGTCTCTCAGCACTGATTGAAGTGGGAAAATTATCAGATTTTGTGGAGATGGGGTGTGCTCGAGTGCTGGTTAACCTTCCAAGATCCCAGGAAAGAGTGATCATAAGTTAACCCTCGATGGCATAAATATGACGTCAAATATTCAATCAATCTACTCGAAATATTTTTGGAATTTTCCTGTTGTTTCAATGCCTGGTAATATAAATACAGTGCTCTCTTTCCAATTCTAGTATTTTGGCATTATCTGTTGAATATTTTATTATACTCTGTTTTTTTAGGTAATAAATAATAGCCTACTTTTAGAATTGATAAAAATTCACTTTGCCCCTCTCACTCTTATCAAATAAATATGCCTGTATTTTGCTGGTTAAACAAGCGAATTGTGCATGGTATATATTATGCCCTGTTCATTCTAAAATGCTTTGAATTGCTATGACGCAGTGCTATTAAGGATTCATGCAATAAGGATAATGACAGTGGAGAACAGTTTTATTCTTGATAAATTCAAGTTGGTAGGAATTTATTGCTGTATTCTTTATGAATTGCCTTCCTATCTTGCTTTACGTGGCAAATGGAAAGCATGGTGCCTTGTGAGATGGCCGCCTGTTTGTCTCGCCTTTGTATCTTTGGGTCATTATGTGTCTTATATTTGGAGCACATGATAACTTTTTCCGGATTATGTTACATATGATTGGATATAAATGGTGAAAGGGTTGGTTCAGTGATCAGGATTTGATGACAGTTGGTTCGATCCCCAACATCAGTCTGTGTCCTTGAGTAGGATATGAAATGTACACATATGCTAAGTACTGGTTTTACCCAGGAAGGCAACAAACGAGATTTGTGTAAATTGAAAACAATTTTATTTTACAATCAATGTAAAAATATTTAGATTTAAAACAATGGTGGTGCTTTATAATATAATATGAAGACAGAAACCAAAAGAGATTAATTTTCACCCGCCTAAAATTCACCCGCACCCCACAAATTGTATTTTTTTCAAAATTGAGCACAACTTCTTATTATGATAAAGAAAGCTTCAAACTTGAATCTAAAATGTATTTTGAAGAAAAGAGGAGCCAGTGAAAATATTAGAGAATTTTGCTATAATATTTTCACCCCACCTCTACAACCCCCTTTTAAAAATACTCTTTTATCCCAAGTTTGTAGCTTTATTATCTACACTATAATGACAAACTATATATGAACAAAAAAAAGTAATGTAATTGAGATAGTAATCAATTGTATTTTGTAAGAATATCGGGTGGGGTGGAGGGGGGTATATTATAGCCATTATATTTTTCATCCCCATCCCATCCACCCCAATTTTCATATTTCAAATAGTATAATTTGATTCTCTTCACTTTAATAACAGACTTTTTTACCAAGAGTTTCATTACTTTAAATGATAGCCTGATTATCTTCACTTTAATGGCCAACTATACTTGAACAAACAAAACCAGTCTAATTGAGATAGTAACTAAATGTATTTTGTTAGAAAAGAGGGGCGGGTGAAAATATTATACCCATTATATTTTCACCCCCGCCCCCTCCATCCACCCAATTTTCATATTTAAAATTATATAATTTGATTATTTTCACTTTAATAACAAACTATCCTTCATTAAGTACAAATAATCTACTTCAGACAGTCATCTGATGTTTCTTTCAAGAAAAAGTTAATGAGGCATGTGAAAATATTATAACCATTATAGGTTCACCCCCCCCCCCCCCCCCCCTCTTAAAAACACACATAAAACAACCCAACAACTCATTTATCACAAGTTTCATTATTTTAAACCATAGCTTGATTATCTTTACATTAATGACAAACTACACTTGAACAAACAAAAGTAATCTAATTGAGATAGTAACCAAATATATTTTGTAAGAAAAGAAGGCGGGTGAAAATATTATAGCCATTATATTCCCCACACCTCCTAAAAAAAAAACAACCTCTTTTATCCCAAGTTTTATTATTTTAATTTATAGCTTGATTATCTTCACTATAATGACAAACTACACTTGAACAAACAAAAGTAATCTAATTGAGATAGTAACCAAAGGTATTTTGGAAGAAAAGAGGTGCAGGTGAAAATACTATAGCCTTTATATTTTCACCCACCCCATCCCAAAATTTCATATTTTGAATATTATAATTGAAATTCTCTTCACTTAAATGACAAACTATTCTACAACAAGCACAAACTATCTACTTCAGATAGTTGTGTTTCTTTCAAGGAACATAATGGCTATACTATTTTCACCCACCCTTCTTTCCTCATCAGATAAATTATTTAAATAAAGCAAACATATTCTTTTGTCTGATTAAGCATATTAAGTCATATTATTGAAAGTAATCAATTAAAATAAAAACTTGAAGTTTGGAACTATGACATGAGGGGTGAGGGTGAAAATATAATGGCTATAATATTTGCACCCATCCCCTTTTATTTTTTTTTATCATAAGTTTGTTTCATCATAAATACAACTGTAATGCTTTCTTTATCATAATGAGAAGTGTTCTTTTTTGAAAAAAATATTAGGAGGTAGGGGTGAAAATATAATTGCTATAATATTTTCATCCGCCCCTCTTTTCTCATCAGATAAATTATTCAAATAAAGCAAACTTATTTTTTTGTCTGATAAAGCATATAAATCATACTATTGAAGGTAATCATTTAAAACTGAAGTTGGGATAGATGAAAATGAGATGAGTGGGAGTTGGGGTGTGGGGTGAAAATACCCCCCCCCCCCCCCCCCCCCCACGTTTGTTATTTTTTTCTTTTAATTTTACTTCATCATCAATGCAAGTTTTATGCTTTCTTTATCATAATAAGTAGTTGTGTTCAGTTTAGAAAAATTATATGAGTGAAAATATTATCTGACACCGGTACTTAAAAAAAAAAAGTTAACATTAATAAATTATGTGCTATGAAAGTCCTCATTATTTATTCTCAGTTGTGTTAATTGGCAACTCTTAGATAAGTGGATATCAAAAACAAATGATACACCTATTACATACTAGGCAAGCTACATTATGATTCTCATATGAATTGATATGTTGTTTGTATGAGAATTATATGTGTTGCCAATGATCGAGTTAGTTTAGTAGGCTTCCTTCTTTATCTATACTTGGTATCGTTAGTTGTGCACTTATCTTTAGAAATGTAAATGGCATGTTGGGATTGTTATACAGCATGCTGAGATTGTTATATATATGAATTAAAAAAAAGACTAGTTACAAGAATGGTAGCATGTTACGGCATGTCACACCGTGTGGTTGTTACATGTCATGTATAAGTCTGTGAAGAGCAAATGCAGCATGGTAGATGGTATAGGTAAACAACTATAGATACGGCATAACCGATTGCATACCTGGCGTCATATAGGCACTTATGAACTTTTATCGAATTAATAGACTTAGATTTACACTTTTGTGATGAAATAATATTATGAATCAACTGGAAGCAAGATATAAGTGTTTAATATGCTTATATAAGTATAGTTTGAAAACAACAATAGCGTGTAAGTTGAGACAAAATCAAATGACCCGGGTCTGAGGTTACAAAACATTGTTCCATGCTCAACTCATTATAATACTAAGTGTGTTAAACAATACATGGACTTTTGTAATATTTTCAACATTTAATGCAGCACATGAATAAAAGTTATATTGTCATAAAAAGTAATTTTTCCTCGATGCAATTGCCAAATTTCATATTGATATTGAATACCATAATGTAGCAACAGCGCTAGAAAGTGTGCGTGTAAATAACAAAATAAATGAAAATATGTGTAACTTTCAATTTCAAAACTCACCGTAAAACCCCATTCATGCATTCAACTTCAAATCAGCATAGATACTTTCAAATTCAAGGCCGTTTCAAGTGTTAGGACTTTAATTTGTGTTTATATATCATAAATCTTGGAAATTGTATTTGAGAGTGCTGGGTCTGATTACCTCAGTCGGTTAAGCGCCTGACTATCAATCCATGTGTCGTGAGTTCGAATTTCTGCCTGGCAACAGTCTCCGTGATGATTGATATACACCATTGTGTCTCATTATCATTCATCTCTCACAACTGATTCAAGTGGGAAAGTTGTCAGTTACTTGCGGAGATCGGGTGTGCTCTAGTACTAGTTAAACTTTCAGGATTCCAGGAAACAGTTGTTAGGTTAACTGATCATCTGTTAGCCTTTATTGGCATAAAAATGACCCTAAATATTCAATCAATCAATTGTATTTGAGTGTGAATTTGAGTTGAGCATGAAAAAAGGTTTAATAACCTTGGGACCTGTTCATAATTTCATACTGGCATTTCACAAACATTAGTACCAGTGTTTAGTACTGCGACAAGGTCACCAAATCTCACATTGACCTAAATAGAGATTGGAGAATTGTTTACAGATAATTTCATTCTGTAAACCCATCTTGAACTGTTATGTCAGTTGTGAGGTACATGCCAGAATCCTTGTTATTTATTATGAATACCACCATGGTGCTGAGATGTACATCTTCCCTAAGTGTTTATGAACTGATTAAGCCATTTTATTTCCAATTTCTAATTACTTTATCCTTAGTTATAAATGTTATAAGTTTTTTTACAGGAGTTAAACATGATTAAATTTACTAATTAATGCATAAAGTGACTGCAGGATAGTGTCACCGTATACACATGTTTGATGTAAAAGGACATTTTGATATAACCAAGAAAATTGTACTGGTTTTGATGACTGGAGTTTAATTTGTTTGTTTGCTTTGTACAGCAATTACTGTCACTAACCTGTTGGAGATTGTGACTGTGTGTAATGCCTGATTCTGGAGTCTGTCAAGTTCATTTGTGTTGTCTTCATCAAATATCCAAGATGGTCTCCAGAGGAGCTTAAAGCATTGAGTTATACAGGGAAACAAATGAAAATGGCAAATACCAGGGGGTACTCATAAATTGCTTCAAGATTTTTCAAAATTTCAAAAATGGTTCACATTGTTTACTTGGTGGTACTTTTGTGTTTTTTGTTACCACTTGTTATCCAATATATAATCATGGCTGTTGTTACTAAAAATAGATAAAAAAGAAGATAAAAAAGAATAAAAGAATCTCTGGTTTACTGGCTATTCAGTAAGATTAATGCCCAATCTCTTTTTTATTAACCTCTTTTTTTGTTTTTTCTTCTTTTTATAATGGTTGAGATAGAATATTCATTTCAGTTAATTGCAATATATTTATAAGTACTCCCTCTTGTACAGCTTGGATACATTTAAACTCATGTACATACTCATGTACATGCATGTACATAATAATAAATTATACCTTTTATTCATACACCAGAATCTTCTTGCATTTTTGTTAAGTTCAATATGAAATACACTGTTTTAATTATAACTATGCTAATACCATTTTGTTCTCAATTATGTTTTGATTACATTATTGTTTTCTTATATATTTGGCTAAAAAATTAAACAACATAGCTTGAAATAAAAATTTTGAGAATCGTGGCTACCCTCAACATAATTATGTACATGATGTGCTCATTTTCATAATCAAGGTTTTGTTCAAAACTTGTACATGGTCCACCAACTCTCTCAGTGTTTTCAATAATTTTAATAATCACAATGGAATTTCATTTACAGTTAACGCAACTGAGTGAGCAATTGTGAGATTGTTTGATATTCGTGCACAAATTGACTGATGCCAATTGTGAGCATAAATACAGAATTTGTATAACATTTGTGTAAGAATACTGACCAATTTCCTGTCTGTCAATAAAGGTTGTTTTGCAATGCAGCTTCTATGTTATTTAGTTATTTAAAGCAGTTAATACCACAGCTCTCATATGGTGGCTGCAATTTGTGTACGACTTTGTCGTTATTGACTAATTTTTATTTTAAGACTTTTTATATTATCAAACACAAAAAAATCTTGGAAATTCAAAAACATGCAATTTCCACAAAAATAATTATGTTTTATAAAATTTCCTCATTTGATTGTGTTCCCAATCACTGTCACAAATTCAAAATTGTTTTATATTTTTGGTAGAAATTCAAATTCTGAAATGTTCACAAATTCTTCTAATTGAGATATATTAACGAATTAAAAACTGATGTTTCTGTACTGCAGATTTATAGCTGGACAGATTTTCAGATTTCTGTTTGTGTTTTGTGTTTTTATTCAATGTTTACGTTTTCGTTGTTATTTCAGTTGTAACTACAATTCTAAGAGTCCACATGCAATAAAGATTGTTATATCTGGCGGGGACGCATTTATAAACTCAGTATTACGACCGTATGTAGAACAGTTCTCTGCCAAATCTCCAGACTGGCAAAATTATGTCAGATTTCTCGTTATACCATTTGGTAAGTGTTTGTTGTTCATTTCATCCGAATATCGCATTCAGATGTATTCATCTGTTTAGTAATTTGAAAAGTTTTGTATTTGATACATAAAGAAATATAAAAAAAACACATTCAATTTTAAAAAAATAAGAACACATTGCTGTTAAAGGAAGTATAACACTATTTGACAAAAAATTAAAATTTGCAAAAGACATTTTTTTTCAATATATCATGTCTATAATATACTCACTGATCCGGTATTGCCATAAGCACATCTATATAAATATGCCAAAAATATATCTTGAAAAGGGATTTCCTCACTTGGCCTATGCACCCAGGTTAGACTAAGTAGATTTCCCACTTAGCCCTTTACTTCATATAGATGCACCTGTAATATAGAAGCCTTTGGACACCTAATATAGAAAGCTTTTGAATTATTTGGTGAATGCGGGAAAACGAGTATCTATGAAGTAAAGGGTGAAAATTAAGTATTTAAAAAAGTATTTAAAAATGAATTAAATGAGTTGCATGGCTTCACAAATTAATGCATTAAGAGTTATACAACTTGTAACAAACATTAAAAATGTCCAGGCTTAATAACTGGTAATAGAAGAAAATAACAATCAAAATCATATTGTAGAGTTATGTTAAGAGTTGTGAATGAAGTGAAATCTTGTACTATTTTAAAAAACTCATATTTGTAAATTATTATTATATTATACAGGTAACAGTGCGGTTGGTAAATATCTATCTCAAGTGGACAGCACATACAGCAGCCTGTTCATGGACTCCCTGTGGCGGGACACCTTCGACAGAACAGATGCCACCAAACTTGGTGAGATATAACTCTGTGTCTTAACTTCAAAACAACGCCGCCATGTAATGTAGATTTAAAAATGTACAATAGTTTCATATTGCACTATCAATATCTAGAGTGAAAGATTATAACAGTAGTGATACCAGTATTCATACATATGGTTTTATGAAATTCAAGCCTTGTGTGGAGTGCATGGTCTAGTGGTAGAGATTCGGACCCAGGATCAGAGGGTAGAGGTTTCAATCCTCCTCCACGGTCATGTGTGTCCTCTACGGCCATGTGTGGTGTCCTTAAGCAAGACACTTTATCTGTATGTGCCTAGTACTGGTTCTACCCTGGGAGATTTTGAGCGTGATTTGTTGAAGTTGTAATAACTTGTTTTGCAATCCTAGTAAAGTAAGTAAGTTTAAATGAAGTCTCGGTCACCAAGGGTTTTATATTTTCAAAATAATTTATATACATGTAATAATAATATTTGTTGCTAGAATTGTATACAATTACCTCAAATGCTAGTTACTTCTTTTAAATCAGTGGTCGTCTGACCAAATTATCATATCCTTTAACAGTGTACATGTACTTTTAGCTCACCTGAGCCAAAGGCTCACAGGTCAGCTTTTGTGATCGCCTGGTGTCTGTCGTCTGTCTTCTGAAGTTAACTTTTAGCTTCTAACAACTTCTCCTCTGAAACCACTGAGCCAGTTTTGATATAACTTCACAGAAATGTTCCTTGGGTGACTCTCTAACAAGATTGTTCAAGCCATCTTGATTCATTAAAAAACATGGCGGCCAGGGGGCGAGGCAAGTTTAATTAGTAAAAACTTAATAAATCTTCTTGTCAGATACTACTGGCTCAATTTTAAAATAATTTCACAGAAATGTTCCTTGGGTGACCCTCTACCAAGTCTGTTCAAGCCATCTTGATTCGTTTAAAAAACATGGCGGCCAGGGGGTGGGGTTAGTTTATTGTATAAGCTATAGTAAAAACTTAAAAAAATCACCTTGTCAGAAACCACCGTATCAATTTTAAAACAATTTCGCAAAATATGCTATAGTAAAAACTTAAAAAATCTCTTTGTTAGAAACAACTGGCTCAAATTTAAAGTAATTTCACTGAAATGTTCCTTGGGTGACCATCTATTAAGGTTGTTCAAGCCATCTTGATTCGTCAAAAAACATGGCGACCAGGGGGTGGGGTTAGTTAACAATATAAGCTATAGTAAAAACTTAAAAAATCTTTTTGTCAGAAACTACTGGCTTGATTTTAAAGTTATTTCAAAGAAATGTTATTTGGGTGACCCTCTACCAAGTTTATTCAAGCCATCTTGATTCGTTAAAAAACATGGCGGCCAGGTGGTGGGGTTAGTTTACTATATAAGCTATAGTAAAAACTTAAAAAATCTTCTTGTCAGAAGCCACCAGATCAATTTTAAAATAATTTCACAGAAATGTTCCTAGGTTGACCCTCTACCAAGTCTGTTCAAGCCATCTTGATTCGTTAAAAAACATGGCGGCCAGGGGGTGGGGTTAGTTTATTGTATAAGCTATAGTAAAAACTTAAAAAAATCACCTTGTCAGAAACCACCGTATCAATTTTAAAACAATTTCGCAGAAATGTTCCTTTGGTGACCCTTTACCAAGTTTGTTCAAGCCGTTGTGATTTGTTAAAAAACATGACCGCCACAGTGAGGTGCTAGTTTACTATATAGGCAACTATAGTAAAAACTTCAAAAACCTTCTTGTCAGAATCTACGGACCTGATTTCAATGTAATTTCTCTGACATTTACCATTGGTGAACCTCTACCAAGTTTGAACTCTTCTACGCATCTGTAACATCTTCAAAACAAATCAGAATTCTTGCCCATCATGTTTTTCTAGAATTTTGAGTGTACATGTATTATACAATCTAACTGAGTTCGATGACTCAAGGTCAGTCAGGTGAGCGATATAGGGCCATCTTGGCCCTCTTATTTACGCTCCTGCCATTCAGTGAATAGTGGACGGGCATTAAGTGTTACCTTTGCCTGTCTATTTGACTGCGTGTCTATCTTCCAAATTGTTTTCCTGTGAATAATTTCTAAAAAGGGTCTGCATATTTGATGTGAAGCTGTATAAATATAAAATACAGGCCAAGCTCAATATTTGTCAGTGTTGGGCAAGTTTTACAGGAGTTAAGGCCCCTTTGAATTTTAATTTTTGGAGAAAAAAAAATAGTTTCCAATCAATAACTTTTGAAAGGGGTTATGTATTCAATTAATATATGGTATGTAGTCGTATAAGTGTTAAATACAGATTATGTTTTATATTTGTCAATCTTATTCAAATTTTACCGGAGTTATGACCACTTTTCAACTTAATTTTTGTTTAACCCTTTACCTCACACCTCTAACATAGACGCCTTTGGACACCTCTGATATAGGAGACTTTTGAATTATTTGGTGAATTATGTTTATATTAACTGACAGAGTGGAAAACAGTGCAGGAAGGGTTCAGATTGCTCGTTACGAGCGATCTGAACTCTTCCTGCACTGTTTTCAAAGGCCCTCTGTGATGCGGGAAAACGCATATCTATGGAGTAAAGGGTTAAAAAAAAAAAAAAAAAAAAAGGTTTCCGATCAATACATGGAAGGGTATAGTTTTTAAGCTGCCAGTCATAGGAAGGTGCAAAAGTGGCTTTTAAGACAGGTTGTTGCTTAATACTGGTTAATTTACTCTGAAAGCATAGAAATGGGAAATAGCAATTGTGGCTACTTAACAAGTCAGTAGAGGTGATCACCTACACAGGTTAGACTGTATATTTATTTAATTAATATGTGGTGTGCAGCTGTATAATCATAAAATACAGGTAAAGTTCAATATTTGTCAAGTTTCAAAAGAGTTATGGCCCCTGTTCAAATAATAAAGCAAGGACTTCCATGTCATACGGACTTATTTCTAGTTTTGATAAAAAATTATTTGAATTTTTTAAAAATTGCTTAAGTAATTTTAATTTTTTGTTGGAATCATTTGAAAGACGAAACACAAAACCTCAGGCTGTGTTTCATCAGACAAAAGTGGAAAAATGCCCTGTAACTCCTGTTTGCTTTTGTGGAATTGGTTGTTTTAGGATGATAAATGTTAAATTATATTTGATTTACAGAGTCTCAAGAAATTCTGAATCGTGTCTCCAAATATCTTTCATCCGCCGGAGGTCTCACACAGGTACCTATAGCTGAAGCTATGGTGATGTGTAAGGGAAAAGGGTGAGTAGTCTGGAAATAATTTCTGATTCTGGAATGTCTAGCACACAAACTCTTAAGCCATGGTCACATTTACGGTCATGCACATAGTTTACCCTAGTTCACTTCAAATGTAGTCCACCGTAGCATAACTACGGTCAACTACGTTAAACAACAAGATGTGTGTAAACCCAGAATGTAAGCGACAGATTTCTTATTAGTTGACCCTTACGGTTTTTGCTAAGGTCAACTACAGTAAACACTACGGTGAAGTAGGGTCAATTACAGTTAACTAAGGTCAACTACATTCAAACTACGGTCACAGAAGGGTCTTGGCATCGTAGTTGACCGTAAACAAGTTTTGAACATGTTAAAAAATTATGTGCTGCGGGCAAATCATAAGTTCAAACTACGTTATTATTACGTTGAACTACAGTTAACTACGTTCAACTTCATATAATACGTTCAACTACGGTCCACTACAGTCATTCCTCACTACAGTCAACTAGGTAAGATGTGACCATGGCTTTAAACAATGGCTGTTAGAAAAAAATTGGTGTCCCTCTTGAATATTGGTGGACGTAGTATCTTGTTTTTATTTTTTTCGAAAATAAAAGTGACAAGATATTATTTTATTATCTTGGTTATCCGTCAACAATACCATTACAAAATTTTCTATGTCCCCTCGTGGAGAAATGTTGTTTTTTTTTCAATTTGTATATATTTTTGAAAATGCTTGCAAAACTGATCATGTAACAATGGTCAAGGTCACAGTTTTGGGTCAGTTCCAAACTTTTGCTCCAGAGATACAATACTGTCAAACAGGGATAGCATTATGGATTCATTTCATAACAATGTGACTTGGTGGGTGGAGTATCATTATGATTATATAGGAACGTTACTGGAATGGTTCGCCAGGTGTTAGGATACTGTGATTGGATGGGTGGGGTATAACTGGAAATGAGTACAGTACTTACTGTCTGTCAAGATACCATTTTTAGCTCACCGGGACGAAGTCCAAGGAGAGCTATTGCCATGACCCCGGAACGTCATCGACGTCTGTAGACACCCAGATTAAACTTTTGCGTTTAAGTTATCTATGCGGCCACTTATTGGATGTGAATGAAACTTTGCGTGTGTGTTCACCATCATCAATGGAACACACACAGACAAGAACCATAACTCTGGATTGCATTTTGGCACAGTTATGGCCCTTTTTGGACTTAGACAACCAGGGGCGAGCTTTGTTGCCTTCTGACAACTCTAGTTATATTTATATCGTTTAAAGTAAATTTTAGGTTGAATAATTTTTATGTCCTGTTCAACACAATAAAACACTGACAGAAGTATATTTTTAATTTCCAGAAGTGACGAAGAGTCATCTCAGATTTTTATACCGTTTCTCTGTGTAAGTACATGTATGAACACTTAATTTATACTGTTTCTCTGTGTAAGTATGAACACTGCATTTATACCGTTTCTCTGTGTAAGTATGAACACTTCATTTATACCGTTTCTCTGTGTAAGTATGAACACTGCATTTATACCGTTTCTCTGTGTAAGTATGATCACTTCATTTATACCGTTTCTCTAAGTAAGTATGATCACTTCATTTATACCGTTTATCTGTGTAAGTATGAACACTGCATTTATACCGTTTCTCTGTGTAAGTATGAACACTTCATTTATACCGTTTCTCTGTGTAGGTATGAACACTGCATTTATACCGTTTCTCTGTGTAAGTATGATCACTTCATTTATACCGTTTCTCTAAGTAACTATGATCACTTCATTTATACCGTTTCTCTGTGTAAGTATGAACACTGCATTTATACAGTTTCTCTGTGTAAGTATGATCACTTCATTTATACCGTTTCTCTAAGTAAGTATGATCACTTCATTTATACCGTTTCTCTGTGTAAGTATGAACACTGCATTTATACCGTTTCTCTGTGTAAGTATGATCACTTCATTTATACCGTTTCTCTAAGTAAGTATGATCACTTCATTTATACCGTTTCTCTGTGTAAGTATGAACACTGCATTTATACCGTTTCTCTGTGTAAGTATGATCACTTCATTTATACCTTTTCTCTGTGTACATGTAAGTATGAAGACTTCATTTATACAGTTTCTCTGTGTAAGTTTGAAGACTTCATTTATATGGTTTCTCTGTGTAAGTATGGACACTTCATTTATACCTTTTCTCTGTGTACATGTAAGTATGAAGATTTCATTTATACAGTTTCTCTGTGTAAGTTTGAAGACTTCATTTATATGGTTTCTCTGTGTAAGTATGGACACTTCATTATGCTCCTGCCATTTTCAATGGGGGGGGGGGCATAATTTTATACATGTAGTATCACCGCTGTCCGTATGTACGAAAATTGGTTTCCAACTTAATCTTTAGTTTTAATGAACAGATTTAAACCAGTTTTGGTGTGTGACTTCACATTCAGGTAATACAGGTTAAGTTCTTATTTTGTTCCGGTCTTGTGGTTTTTGATGGAGTTATGCCTCTTTTTGGACTTAGATTATTGACAAATGTCAAGAAATTGGTTTCTCGCTTGATATCTCTTAAAGGATTGGATGGATTTGATTCATATTAAGTAGAAAGATGTATGGTGATAAAATACAGCTCAAGTTCAATTTCCGTCAAAATCCCTGCATATTAATTAGGTGTTCTGGGCTCTGATTGGCTGATAGTTTCCGACCTCTAAAGTCTTTATTTATGGACCCATTTTGATGAAAAATTATATTTGGCTTTATAAATTATCAACAATACCCAGGTCAAGTTCAACAATCATGGATGGAATTGGCTCATATTAATTAGGTGATCTGGACTCTGATTGACTGATGGTTTCGACCTCTAAAATCTTTATTGATGGACCGATTTTGATGAAACTTGATATTTGGCTTTATTGATATCTACAATGTAGTTACAAAGCGAGGGCATCTGTGTCCCATGGACGCATTTCTAGTTTATACTGTTTCTCTGTGTAAGTATGAACATTTCACTTATACAAGGACTTATATAGAGAAGGAAAGCAACTGATTGAGATGTTATGAACGCTTGCGTATTCATACAAAATCTTGCAAATCTCGTATTCAAATATCCTAATTTCATCTCATTTCATACAAATCACAGTTCTATCTTTGCACAGTAGAATTCAGTACAGAATGAGACCATTTCCAGCAAATTGTGTTGAAAATTGTTGAAATACGTCTTTACAATTTACAATTGTTAACCTAAAGTATGTATAAATTGTATACTGCATCTAAAAATTCAAGATCATTTTGCATGTTTAAAACATTATAAATCATCAAAGGTTACATACACCTTACATTTTATGTAAGAGAAATGAGTTGCCTGAGAAATTTGAATGATTAATTGGCCAAATTATTAATTCTTAGCATGCTATTTTATCAACATTTAGTAAAGAGATGAAAGTTTCTTATCCTTCTTTATAAATCCTTGATTTATACCATTTCTCTGTGTAAGTATAAACAACTTTATTTATACTATTTCACTGTGTAAGTATAATATGAACAGCATCCTTGCTTGGCGCTCAGCATTTAGAGGATAGTTCTAGGTCTGGTTGCCCCGGTGTCAGTAAATTGTGACTGGATGGGGCATCATACATATACCATGTGTCTGCAGTACTCCAATGTTGCAGCACTTAGACTACTCTCCCAGGTGACTTCACAATGACTGAAAAATTGTTGAAAGCGATGCTAACGACCCTACAACAACAACAACAACTCTCATGGAATTATGGCATTAAATTAAGTAAAAAAATCACTCATTAATTATCTGTCGTTTCCGAACATATATAAGGGTTTTACATTATGTATAAGCTGTTTTGTGTTATATTTACAATATAATATTTCTTTACATTTGAATTCTACAGGAAGTGAAAATCGGGTGTGCAGAAGTGTTCAGCGCATCTATTGACCTGGATGAAGGTGTACCTCCGTCGACTGCCCTCTCTAGTTCCCCGCCATCGAGTGTTCCATCTGAGAAACAGATGCACACCCCTCCTAATTCTCCAAATGTCAGTGGAACAACTATCGTTGCAAGGTATGTGTAGAACTTATATATCCTTCAAACCTTGATCTCAGGATGATAATTATTTAGGGTGATTTTGAGTACTCCAAAAATAGCAGTTTTATTGTTTATCATTTTAAAGGAATTGCCAATTTAGGGCAAGGGGCCTCTTCCAAGAAAAACATAGAAAATTTTCAGAGTGCAATACTATGAATTACAAGAATTGCACATCAACAAACTGGGCTGGGTTTTACAAAGCAAATTGCGTTAAAAGTTGCTGTAAGTCAATTTGACAATCTTTTCGTATGTTCAAATTTTTATCAATATTTAATATGATTGTATTTCTGGAAAGTATATGATTGTCTGCATTATCTTGTCCATTTGGATGAATATCAATTATTTCCAGAAAGTATATGATTGTCTGCATTATCTGGTCCATTTGGATGAATATCAATTATTTCTGGAAAGTATATGATTGTCTGCATTATCTGGTCATTTTGGATGAATATCAATTATTTCTGGAAAGTATATGATTGTCTGCTTTTATCTGGTCCATTTGGATGAATATCAATTATTTCTGGAAAGTATATGATTGTCTGCATTATCTGGTCCATTTGGATGAATATTAATTATTTCTGGAAAGTATATAATTGTCTGCTTTATCTGGTCCATTTGGATGAATATCAATTATTTCTGGAAAGTTAATGGTTGTCTGCATTATCTGTCCATTTGGATGAATATCAATTATTTCTGGAAAGTATATGGTTGTCTGCATTATCTGGTCCATTTGGATGAATATCAATTATTTCTGGAAAGTAAATGGTTGTCTGCATTATCTGGTCCATTTGGATGAATATCAATTATTTCTGGAACGTATATGATTTTCTGCTTTTATCTGGTCTATTTGGATAAATATAAAAAATTTGGTGAATAATTGTTGTGACTGGACTATGAAAATTTTTTTCGTAAGTTTTTAGCTCATCAGAGCAAAGCTCAAGGAGAGCTATTCTGATCGCCTGTTATCTGTCTTCTGTCTGTAAACTTTTTTGTTGTGTGCATTCTAGCGCACTCATTTTTCATTGGATCTTCACTAAATTTATGTAGTAGTTATATAACCATAATATCTTGGACAAGTTCTTGAACTGGCCAAATCGGATTATTACTGTTAGAGTTGCACCATTTGACCGTGTGCACTCTAACACCCGCATTTTTCATTTGATCCTCACCAAACTTGCACAGTAAGTATATAACCATAATATCTCGGACAAGTTCTTGAACTGGCTAAATTAGATTATTAATGTCTCTTTTGCCACAGGTGTTTTTATTTTGGAAACGCACCCCTGATTTTTTACAAGAATGATGAGAAAGTAGCTGTGTGGAGCAAAAGTGATGTAGACTTGATTTATTACTGTAATTTAGTTGCATTCCATATTCAAAAATTGTTGCAAGACAACCCGAGTGATTATTTTCCTCGCTTCTAAGTAGAAGGAAGCATTTCAATTTTCTTTTTTTGTATGGTTATCAATTAAGCAGAATAATTCATTTAAGATTTCTATGAAAGCTGTCGACCAACTACATTTTAATTATACACGTACACTTGGAGGTCATAATGTGAATTGTTTTAGAAAAGCAAGATACTTATTACGTAATCCCTGTGTCCACACAAGGTACTTATTACATATTCCCTGTTCCCACACAACGTACTTATAACATAATACCTGTACCCACACAAGGTACTTGTTACTTAATCCCTATACTCACACAAGGAGTTTATTACGTAATCCCTATACCCACACGAGGTACTTTTTATGTAAGCCCTGTACCCACACAAGGTACTTATTACTTAATCCCTGTACCCATACAAGATATTTATTACATAATTCCTGTACCCATACAAGGAACATATTACAAAATCCCTGTACCCACACAAGGTACTTATTAGGTTATCCCTGTACCCACACAAGATACTTATTACGTAAGCCCTGTACCCACACAAGGTACTTATGACATAATCCCTGTTCCCACACAGGGTACATGTACTTATTATGTAATCTCTGTACCCACACAAAAAACTTATTACGTCAGCCCTGTATCCACACATGGTACTTATTACGTAATCCCTGTACCCACACAAGATACTTGTTACATAAGCCCTGTACCTACACAAGATACTTATTACGTAATCCCTGTACCCACACAAGATACTTGTTACGTAAGCCCTGTACCCACACAAGATACTTATTACTTAAGCCCTGTTCCCACACAAGGTACTTGTTACGTAAGCCCTGTACCCACACAAGATACTTATTACGAAATCCCTGTACCCACACAAGATACTTATTACGTAATCCCTGTACCCACACAAGATACTTATTACATAAACCCTGTACCCACACAAGATACTTGTTACGTAAGCCCTGTATCCACACAAGGTACTTATTACGTAATCCCTGTACCCACACAAGATACTTATTAAGTAATAGCTGTACCCACACAAGATACTTATTACCTAAGCCCTGTATCCACACAAGGTACTTATTACGTAATCCCTGTACCCACACAAGAGACTTGTTATGTAAGCTATGTACCCACACAAGATACTTATTACGTAATCCCTGTACCCACACAAGATACTTGTTACGTAAGCCCTGTACCCACACAAGATACTTATTACGAAATCCCTGTACCCACACAAGATACTTGTTACGTAAGCCCTGTACCCACACAAGATACTTATTACGTAATCCCTGTACCCACACAAGATACTTATTACTTAAGCCCTGTTCCCACACAAGATACTTGATACGTAAGCCCTGTACCCACACAAGATACTTATTACGTAATCCCTGTACCCACACAAGATACTTGTTACGTAAGCCCTGTACCCACACAAGATACTTATTACGAAATCCCTGTACCCACACAAGATACTTATTACGTAATCCCTGTACCCACACAAGATACTTGTTACGTAATCCCTGTACCCACACAAGATACTTATTACGAAATCCCTGTACCCACACAAGATACTTATTACGTAATCCCTGTACCCACACAAGATACTTGTTACGTAAGCCCTGTACCCACACAAGATACTTATAACTTAATCCCTGTACCCACACAAAATACTTATTACGTAAGCCCTGTACCCACACAAGATACTTGTTACGTAAGCCCTGTACCCACACAAGATACTTATTACGTAATCCGTGTATCCACACAAGATACTTGTTACGTAAGCCCTGTACCCACACAAGATACTTATTACGTAAGCACTGTACCCGCACAAGATACTTGTTACGTAATCCCTGTACCCGCACAAGATACTTATTACGTAATCCCTGAACCCACAACAGTTACTTATTACATAATCCCTGTACCCACACAAGATACTTGTTACGTAAGCCCTGTACCCACACAAGATACTTGTTACGTAATCCCTGTACCCACACAAGATACTTGTTACGTAAGCCCTGTATCCACACAAGATACTTATTACGTAATCCCTGTACCCACACAAGATACTTGTTACGTAAGCCCTGTACCCACACAAGATACTTATTACTTAAGTGCTTTTCCCACACAAGATACTTGTTACGTAAGCCCTGTTCCCACACAAGGTACTTATTACTTAAGCCCTGTTCCCACATAAGGTACTGATTACTTAAGCCCTGTTCCCACACAAGGTTCTTATTACGTTATCCTTGTACCCACACAAGGTACCCATTACGTAAGCCCTGTACCTTGTGTCCACAGTTTCTAATACAGTGAATCTGTGATATATTGAAGTCAACTGGGACCACAAAAATGCTTAAATTTCCTGATGTTCGAGGTTTCTGATGTTTTCCAAATTATTGCACGGAAAATCTTTTGGAAAGTTTCATAATATTCTTATTTGATTAACACATTGCTGTCTTTGTTTTCAAAGTATTTTTCTTAACCAAACTTGTTAATTGTTTTTATTCTGTTCTTTGTTTGAACTATTTCTTCAGCTGTTTTGCAGTATTTGTCAATTATTAATAAACCCCAGCAGTGGTCTTGTTGTAAAGCATTGCCTTGTATACCGAAGGTCATTTGTTCGTTCCCAGGCCATACCAAAGACTTGAAGAAAGGTACTCGAAGCTTTCTTGCTTGGTGCTCAGCATTTAGAAGATAGTTCTCGTATGGTTGGCTCAGTGTCAGTATAATGTGACTGGGTGGAGTATCATACCATGTGTCTGCGACATGATACTCCAGCATGGTAGTGCTAATAATACTGTCACAAGTAGACACCGTTGCAATATGACTGAAAATTTGTTGAAAGTGACACTAAACACCATACAATAATTATCAATAAAAGGGACTGTTACTCGATCCAAGTTTTTGAGATTCTGATGCTTGAAATATCACAGTTAATGTGTATTCAAAACATGTACAAAATTGTTCAGACCATACAGTTTCTTCAATCTAGCCAGAGTGCTCAATTTTGTTATGCTCTAGTTCTCCCTGTCTATAGTTTTTATTCTGCTTTACTTCACATTTAGCCAAAGTACGACCCCTGTCACATCATCCGGGGGATTCACGCCACGGGACTATGTGGAACTGCAGGTGGACTACTGGACCATCATCAATAAAGCGGAGAGTGCAGACAAGGGAGATAAATCCAGCAAGAAGGATAGCAATAAATCGTCTTTAAAGTCTGCATTTAAATCCCTTCAAGTGAGTCGATTACTGCCCTCACTACATGGATTGGCAGAGAACCAGTCGATGCCCTTCTCCATGACAGTTGTTATGAGGGAGAAGAAACAGAAAAGTAAGTGTCTGAAGCTCACTGAACCCAGCTCTATCTATTGTTATATATTGACTTCTTGGAGCAGCAATGTAATGTGTGCCTTCAAGTTTTATATGCGCATAGCTGCTATTAAGATCCCAGTTTAAAGGGACCAACAAGGAAGCGATACAATATAATAAGCATTTATTAACATTCCAGTTATAACACATACACAGTCAATTCATTTTTTTTTTTAAATAGGATATAACGTCATTTACAACACATGATGGGTTACATACGTCATACCGGTAACCAGTTTTACTGGCGGAGGAAGACCTTAGAATGAATCTGAGTAGAATCTCTGTTCTTTTGTATGTGACTGATTAAACTCAAGCAAACAACTCTTAAAGCTCTCTTGGTAATGTTTGCCAGCATTTATGACTGAGACATTTGGCCATTCGAACTATTTTGAGGTCACAACATTATGAGATGTGTTACTGTTACAGTCAAACTTGTGTAAGCGGTTACCTCTATTAAGCAGTCGCCTGTCATAAGCAACCATATTTTCTATTTCTCATTTCTATCCTTTCATAGTGTATTTACCTGTATTAAGCAACAACCTTATAAGGTCACTTTTGCTCCTTCCCTTGACAGCTGCTTAAGACAGGTTTGACTGTTAAATTACATGTTGTTTTATATGTCTGCTGATGTAAGAGTTCTGTGTTCTTTTCTGGAAATCCATTAACATCCCCAGAATGGGATATCCACATGCGCTGCTTATCAGAGGTAAAGTACTGCATGAATATTCATATCCGCTATCTGAGACAAACAGATAAGCATGCTGTGTAAACGAAAAATTGTTACAGAAGATCTGTGGTGACATGGTAACATCACAATGTTGACAGTATGACAATGAAAAATAACTGTTATAAAGATATTAAAGTTGAATATATTATTTGATTCTCATTTCAGTACGTATAGGAAAGAAGTCTAAAGAAGGAGAATCTAAGAGCCTTGTCATAGAAGGCATCAGTAGATTAATATGTACCTCAAAGAGCCAAAACCAATCATTAAAAGGTGAGTTTTTAATTGATAATGGAAGTTTATGAAATTTATTTTTGTCATCAGTAAAACTGCTATATAAGTTGACTTTCTTGTTTCAAGTTTTATTAAAGGTGGTATACCAAGAGAAATCGCTATAAATGTCTTAAAACGAAATTATTTTAAATCACTATCATTTAGTAACATACAAATGAATGAGTATCTCAAACCTGCCAAAAACAATATATTAATGGGAGTAGTGAAAATGAAATGAAATCCTCATTCTAAAAATAGATAGGCAAATACCGCTTTACAACCTTCACATTATCATTCCAGACTCTTTCTGAGATTAAACAAATTCTACAATAAGTAACTACGTGTAGTATGAAAGTTCAAATTGAAATCATAATGAAATCAATTTAAACAAAATGCATTGCATTAACCAATAAGCAAACTTTTAAACATGAAGTTAAAAAACATTGATGTAGCTCCCCACAGGCCAGAGAAAATTTGAATATTTAATTTTTAAGTATATGTTGAAAATATTTCTTGTATGTGTTATGAGATGTCGCATGTTATGTATAGGTTAAAACTTACCTGGAATTTTCAACGCCATCTAACCAGCTCAGATGTTGATCTACTTTTTTGTTGCTGAAGCCATTTCATTGGCTGAGGAAGTAGGTCAACGTTTACTGACAGTCATGACTTTTTATATAGATTGGAATGTTTTATTTGGATAAATCTGAGCGTTTTTTTTGGCTTACATCTTAGAAATATAAGAAAAAGAGCTTTAGTAATAATATTTGGATTATTCACATATAAACGTATTTCATTTTTTTGTAGTTTCAATAGACGGCGTAGACTGGATGGGAGTGAAGTTCTTCCAATTGTCGTCCCAGTGGCAGACGCACATCAAGCAATTCCCTATCTGTGTGTTCAGCACTGAAGCTGGGCTGAATACCTGACTATAGGAAACTTGAGCCGGGAACCATAACAGGAAGTCATTTTTAATGACCACCGATATTTGCTATCTGATATTAAAAAAGACAACCTAGATATCAAAATGCTGCCTCTCATGGATGACAGCGGATAGTCAGATATGGAATTTATTGTAACATCCATGTTATATGTGTATGACGATCCTTAATGTCATTTATTTCAGCATTGCAATGTGGCATTGTGGGAAGTCATCTTAATTCTAGGCTTTATAGCCCTGTTGCATGCAGGTAGGTTGATATAGCATGTAGGCTTATGTCTTTACAATCCCGCATGCTTGCTTCTTGATCTCGACATCAGATGTTTGAGATTTTTGTAAGCATAAAGCAGTTACCACGAGTTGAGAGTGGAAATGGTTAACTTTAACTTCTGAAGTTAACCTGATGGATCAGATGATGTCAGTCAGACTTTGTGATGTCATCCAAGAACCTGTGATGTCATCTTAAAATTTGTGATGTCAACCTGAAATAAGTTATTGAAGTAATAAATCATAAATAATATTAGTAAGCAATGATTGATGGGATATTTTAAAAAACAAAGTAACAGTTACCAGTGTCCATATCCCTGAAATTTGAATATTTGTGTCAAAAGCATTGAATTGTTATTGTATATCCGATTTTTGTGACATTGTATTTCTTTTAAATATTACTTGGTGTTTTAAGTGAAGGGAATGTTTACATCTTAAGAAGCTCCTGTGGAAATAATACATGTGTTGTTTTTATTTATGAAATTACATTTTTTTTCTAATAAGCAATAATAAGAATTATTATAATTATGTACATGTTTGTTCACTCGGTTGTCTCTTAATCTTAAATGAATACCTACCGGTGTTATTAATAAAAAGGTGCATTGTTCTTGTTCTTGCATGGTGTATGATTAACCTTTTCCATGGTTACTTGGCTGTAAATTGCTCAGTGTTCTTCTGCATACAAATGTTATAGTCGTCTGCTTAATCTGATGTGTAAAATGCTCATAAAATTTGACGAGACGTCTATCCAGGAGATCTGCAATAATATATAATATGTTGAGTTTCCTTGTCGAAGTTTTCACAGAATTATTGAAAATCCAAAATGAATTACAGTTGTTTTGTACACTAGACGTTTCATACCCTAGTTAATTTGTATCCAATCTTCCTTGACATTTTGTACCCAAACCTGGTCAAAAGACTTACAATAAGTGTAAGTTTAGAAATTATAAACTATTTATAACTAATTTTGAAGGGTAGTGCTATTTGTTAAACTGTTAAGAGTTTACTATACTGTTGGATATATCTGCTGTAGGCTAGTGTATGAATCCACCAGAGTTTGGGTACGGAATGTCTAGGTTTGGGTACGAATCAACTTGAGTAATCCTCTAAAATATTTTTCAATGATATATTCTTAAAGTAAGGAGTTCGAAGTTGAAATACTTGAGTTCCAAGAAGTATCAGCTGGGCCTGATTAGTTTAGTCGGTAACACATCTGACTATCAATCCAAGGGTCGTGAGTTAGAATCGCCGCCTGGCCACAGTCTCTATGATGATTGATATACAACATTGTGTCTCATAATCATTCATCTCTCACCTCTGATTCAAGTGGGAAAGTTATCAGTTACTTGCAGAGATGGGGTGTGCTCTAGTACTGGTTAACCTTTCAGGATCGCAAGAAAAAGTAATTAGGTTAACTGATTGTCTGTTAGCCCTTGATGGCATAAAAATGATGCTAAATATTCAATCAATCAATCAAATACAAGAAGCATTCTTACATAACTATAATTTTAATCACTTGCCAAAAAATTTCTAATGTCAAAAAAAGGTTTGCATGCTTTATCATGTTAAACATCAGCCATTATAAGTCAGTATTTCTTTTACATGAAAAATTGTTAATATTGTTCCAATGTGAAATTTAATGATAAAAGCAGAGACATATAAACAGATATAAGTGACAGCAGTTACTTAATATCTAAATTTCAGGTGGTACATTTGGCGTTTTCCATATCTTGGAAACACAACCTCCTTCTGAACCAACCACTACATTCTTGTGATTTTGGTATCAAAAGAGGGCTTGATTGTAACCTTGGGTGATACTTTTTTTCCTTTTTATTATTAAAGAAATGAAGAATTTTCCAGTTTACAAATACTGTTACTTATTATGATAATTTTTTGCATTTTAGCCCATTTTAAAGTGACAAGTCGGAAAAACTTCTCTAAATATTGATAAAAAATATTGGCCACCCATGGATACATTACTTCTTCATCTTTATTTATCTGATTTGTTGTTAAAATGTGATTTTGTTCAAAAAAAAAGATGCCACCTGAAATTTTAGACATGTAAGTTGAATTGATATTAACCTGCCACTGTCACTGATATATTTTGTTTACATGGATGTTGCATTTTTAATGTATGATTAACTCCTCTATTCTAAATCTACTCTATTTACAATGACTTTTCTTGTCGGAACTTTTCAAATTGAATTGGGCAGAATAATACCTTACATTCCTTGTCAGGGTGGATAATTCTCCACGGTCAAGTGGTCTAAGTGCCATCTTGAGATCACTTGACTCCCACTGCTAAGGTTGTAGTTTCCAGACCCACTAGCTCCAAAAACTTTATGTGAGAAAGTTGGCAAGTTTCTTGCTGATGAACGGTGGTTCTACCCAGATTCATTCTAAGGTCCTCCACAAATATGCCATATATAACCTGAAATGTGTTGAAAATGATGTTAAACCCCATTCCAAAACTCATCAGGGTTTGTATGTTTTAACTTTTCAGTTTGTTTTCTCTTTTCAATTCATGTTGGTATCAATAATATCGTCTTCCAATGAGTTTCTTTGTTTTCCGAACTTTTTAACTTGAGTTGTTTGCAATGTCGCCATACTGGTGTGTTCCAAGGCAAATTTCCAGGTTTTGTTAACATTTCTTCAACTTTCGTTGGTTGCAATAATGCCGTACTTATAATGTGAGATTTCGTGGAGTTTTTCAACCAGAGTGTTGGTTTTAAAATCGCTGTGAACTCTACCCATTTTGGGGACCACATTCGGAGACTGGGGCTGATTTCTCTTATGTACGTAGTTTACCAACTTCTTAGCGTAAAATTTGAAAAAGTGGGGGAAATTCATTAAGTGTTCCGTTTACATAATTTTACTTTTGTAAGCCTTGTAAAAAAATATTTTTTTAAAATTAGTAAAAATACTGTGTAACATACTGTGAAATGTTCCTGCGTGTCACAATTTGTTCATACAAAAATCTTAAGAATTCTGAAAGTTGGTGAAATGGGACTCGGATGTATGCATACTTTTTTATCACTTCAGTGTATCTGTACTTCTAAATCTCTTTGCTAATCATTGCCCATTTGTCCATTCCATATTTTTCATTCAAGTGGGGTTTTGTATGTATACTGCTGACACACTTGAACAACATACGGGATTTCCATCTCTTGTCTGCATTCATTTAAACTATACCTTTTGCTCAACTGACTCAACCATTTTTCTCATTAGTTCAAATTTTATAATGGAACTAAACCAGATAATCAGTGGACCACTTTGAATGTAATTCAAAAGACATAGGGCACATTTCATATAAATATTTGTCATAAACTTTTCCATTTCTTCTAAGACGTATTGGGTTCTTTGTGGCGGATGGTTTTAAAGCACTGTCACAAAGTCAAGTAGCTCTCACCACTATGGTCCTAAATTCAAGACCAGTTTGTTTAAAAGAATTTCTTAAAAACTTAATTACTTATGAAAGAATGACAGTCTTTTTTCCTAGTTGCCGTTGAAAGCATGGTGTTTTTCCCAATTATTGTGAAAGTTTAGCATTTTTCCCAATTACTTGTGAAAGGATGGCGATTGTTCCAGTTATTTAGTTCAAACCATATTTTATTCACGTAAGTACATATGTTAAAACAATGAAGCAATAAAGTCATACATTTAACACATTATGTGGAAAGGATACAGAAAGAAGCTTTTGAAGCTTGTGTAAATCTGTTTTCAGTTATTTCTGAAAGGCTGGCAATTTTTTCTAGCTATTTGTGAAAAGCTTGTGATTTTTTTCTAGCTACACATGCATGTTTTTTTCCTAGTTACTTGTGAAGTGATGATATTTTCCCAGTAACTTGAAAAGGATGGAGATATTTCCCAGTTACTTGTGAAAGGATGGCGTTTTTTCCCAGTTACTTGTGAAAGGATTGTGATTATTTCCCAATTACTTGTGAAAGGATGGCATTTTCCCCAGTTACTTTTGAAATGATTATGATTAATTCCCAATTACTTGTAAAAGGATGGCATTTTCCCCAGTTATTTGTGAAAGGATGGCATTTTTCCCAGCTACTTGTAAAAGGATGACATTTTTTTCCCATTTACTTGTGAAAAGATGGCATTTTTCCCAGTTACTTGTGAAAGGATGGTATTTTTTCCAAGTTACTTGTGAAAGGATGTCATTTTTCCAGTTATTTGTGAAAAGTTGGCATTTTTCCCCAGTTACTTGTGAAAGGATGGCATTTTTCTCAATTACTTGTGAAAGGATGGCATTTTCCCCAGTTATTTGTGAAAGGATGACATTTTTCCCAATTACTTGTGAAAGGATGGCATTTTTCCAGTTACTTGTAAAAAGATGGCATTTCCCTGTTACTGTTACTTGTGAAATGATTGCATTTTCCCAGTTACTTGTGAAAAGATGGCATTTTCCCAGTAACTTGTGAAAGGATGACATTTTCCCCAGTTACTCTTGAAAGGATGGCATTTTCCCAGTTACTCATGAAAGGATGACATTTGCCCAGTTACTTGTGAAAGGATAGCAGTTTCCCAGTTACTTGTGAAAGGATTGCATTTTCCCAGTTACTTGTGAAAGGATGGCATTTTTTTCCAGTTACTTGTGAAAGGATGGCATTTTCCGAGTTACTTATGAAAGGATTGTGATTATTTCCCAATTACTTGATGCATTAATTGCCAGTTTTAACTTGTTTTTCTTGACTCTATGTTATGCATCTAACATTTCTTTTAAATTAGGCTTTTGTCAAATAAGGCTTGCTTTTGTATAATTGGACTTGCCTTTCTCCACCCAATTTAGTGTAACTACATCATTCTGTCAAATTTGGTTTGCCTTTCTCCACCCCATATGAATTAATTAAATCTTTTGTCAAATTTGGCTTGCTTTTCTTTACCCCATATAAAGTAACTAAATCTTGTCAAATTTGGCTTGCTTTTCTTTACCCAGTATAAAGTAACTAAATCTTTTGTCAAATTTGGCTTGCTTTTCTTTACCCCATATAAAATAACTAAATCTTTTGTCAAATTTGGCTTGCTTTTCTTCCTCATATAAAGTAACTAAATTTTTTGTCAAATTTGGCTTGCTTTTTTTTTACCCGTTATAAAGTAACTAAATCTTTTGTCAAATTTGGCTTGCTTTTTTTTACCCCATATAAAGTAACTAAATCTTTTGTCAAATTTGGCTTGCCTTTCTTTACCCTTTTAAATGTCAAAAACCTCTGTGAAATTTGGCCAGTTTTTAACCCTATTATTATGTATACTCCTTAATACTATATTTGTCTTAAATCAATAGATATAAAATATATGTCTCTTGTGTAAATATTTAAATGATCCTTTGTTATTCAGTTGAAAATATCATTCATGTTTTCCTGGCGAAAATATTTGTTTTTGTTCTGTTTTGTTTGTAATATATGCCTCAATTATTGTTTATAATTATTGTTTATAATTTCATTTAGTTGCTTGTATATAGAAATATGTCATTGTGTGAAGTCGTATTGACTATAAACGATTGTAGTGCTGTTGTTATTGGCCCAATTGTGAGTGAAGTGAAACATTTCTACATGTGTGTACATATATATTGTATGTTCGTTATGACAGTTTTACCAGTATATTGTTTAGAAATTGTATAATTGAATATTATAATTCAGTCTATGGCATTAGGTAGTTGTTATACATTGTCATGTTGTATATTGAATGTAATAATAATTTTTGTGGAACAATGTATGTGATATTATGTTGTTCATAATTGTATGTTTTAGCATTGAAGGATGTTGAATATGGGTGTTTGAAAAGTTTCCAGAAAAGTACCATGTCTCTTAATAATTGATATTTACACAAAGAGATATGGCATTTTTCTTAAAACTTTTTCAACACTCCTCATATAGAAGAAAAAATATAACAAAAAAAACATCTTCGGTCTGATGGCCAAGACAACATATTTTTATTTGTTAATGACATCTTTTTCACGTGTGTTAGATAGAATCTGAAAGGGTATTTTATGCTTTGAGGATATGAATATCTTTCATACAGGATAAATATATCTGCCATTTTACGGGTGAGGTGTATATATTTTTTTATCTCGATCTAGGGTCGAGATAAAATTCAAAATTCAAGCACCTGGCTATATGACATTATGCTATTATCAGATGATCATTAGATTTGTTTTGAAAATATATAAAAATCATTGCCAAATTTACTGTTCACTTTTGTATATAAAAAGATAAGTGAATTTCATTAATTGATTAATAAAAAAAAAAGAAAGAATAATTGATATTAATGACTGTCAAAATGGCAGCTACAATGAGAGCAGTAACTTGTAACTTTAAGTAATGTTGTTGTGAATTGAAGAAAGTGGGGTGATAGTGAAGTGTAGTGGATTGATTGTTGGCCACACGAGTCAGGTTGCGGGTTTGATCCCAAGCTCCACCTATTGGCCTCTCTAATTACAACACTTAGTACTGGTTCTACCCAGGAAGCGGACTTGAGAGCAGTTCATATAAGGTTTTAGTCGTCAATCGAGCTAAAATGAATTACGATAAATTAATTGAAGAAATTAAAAATATACCAGAATATTATTGAGTTTGAACACTTCACTATTATATGGTACTGCTGATACACCTTACCATGCTTTGTCATTTAGCATTAACTTCAACATAAGATCATGGCATTTTTTACTCATACTCCTCTCACAGTAAGTTCAAAATTTAGATTAAAAGAGGGGGAAAAAAATACCCAGACACCACTGATAATTTAACTAATTTATGATAAATATATAACAGAAAAAACACCCAGCCACCGCTGATAATTTAACTAATTTATGATAAATATATAACAGAAAGGACACCAAGCCACCCCTGATAATTTAGCTAATATATGTTAAATACAATTTATATACTTGATTGTACCAACTGTTACCGATTGTACATTTCTTTAAAACATTAATATTTAATATTTTTTCTGTTCCATAGTTAAGTAAATCAATGTAGTTGTATGTGTACATTTTGTTACTATACTTACCAGTGTCTAATTATTTCATACTGTAAAACACTTTTAATTTGTGTGAACTTAAATTTCGCAAATTTGCACTGATTTGTCCTATTGATTTATTCGCGAAATGTTGAAGTTTTGACGTTGAAAAGAGAAACTGCTGGAAATGCATTTTTATTTGAATATTGTAAACATTGAGACAGTGAACATGGTTGTAATTTTAGCGAAATCTTTGAATTCGCGATGGTTGAAACTCACAAATAATAGCGAAAATAAAGTTTTCGCCAAAAAAAACAATTACAATAGTCAATTGAACTTTATGTACAAGTGTATATAGTCACCTGAACAGAATTGTACCAAAGTTTTTACCCAGTTTTTATTGGCATTTTGTTTAATCTAACATAGAGACTGGTGGAAATTATTACAAACATGTAAATCCCCTCAACAGCAGTTATTCATTACTGAGTATTTATTTGCTTGTATGAAGTTGTATGCCTGTTTATGCTCCCACAAAGGGGGAAGTATTAAGTTGCCACTTCGTCCGTCTGTGCGTTCGTCCCCAAGTTGTTGTCCATGCTATTTCTCTACAACGCCAGGTTGGAATTTTATGAAACTTACTAGGATGCATCATTACCAGGTGCAGATGGGCATATTGTCTTTGTGTTCCGGTTCGATGATATTTTTATTGAGTTATGTCCCTTTGATTCTGTCTGTGACAAAATTCTTGTCCGCACTATTTCTCTACAACCCCTGGTTGGAATTTTAAGAAACTTGCTAGGATGCATCATTACCAAGTGCGGATGCGCATATTGTCTTTGTGTTCCAGTTTGATGATTTTTCACAGAGTTATGTCCCTTTGATTCTGTCTGTGACCAAATTCTTGTCCAAGCTATTTCTCTACAACCCCATGTTTGAATTTTATGAAACTTGCTGGGATGCATCACTACAAAGTGGAGATGCGCATATTGTCTTTGTGTTCAGGTTAAATGATTTTTAATGGAGTTATGGCCCTTTAATTGAGTCTATGACCAAATTCTTGTCCACACTATTTCTCTACAACCTCAGGTTGGAATTTTATGAAACTTGCTAGGATGCATCATTACCAACTGCAAATGCACATATTGTCTTTGTGTTCTGGTTTGTTGATTTTTCGGGGAGTTATTGCCCTTTGATTCTGTCTGACCAAATTCTTGTCTGGGCTATTTCTCTACAATCCCATGTTGGAATTTTATGAAACTTGCTAGGATGCATCATAATGACCTATTTCAAAGTATGTTTACAATGTATTATATCACAAAATAAAAAATAATATATTGACTTCTCTTTAGAACTCTCACATAACCCTGTTCAATATCATTACCATATGGTACAGAGTCAAACACTCACTTGGGGGAGCATCCATTGGTTCCACTGATATTTTCTTGTTTCAACAGTTTTTGCAGTTGTTCATTGGTGGTAGAGACATCTAAGCAATGTTCCTGGCTCCGTTGGGCATTTAACCAGTAACCTCTGCTCCCACAGTCATTGAATACTTCCTCACACTTTCAGAGGTGGGATATTTTTGGCCGTAGAATAAAGTTCATTAACAACCATTTCAAAACTGTCCAGGCGGGGATTCAAACTCATGACACCTGTATTGACAGTTAGACATGTTCCTATCTGAGGTAGCTGGCCGAGGCTGGCTATAGAGTATTAGAGATTAGGTAATAGAACAATAAATATGTGGAAATTCTACAATTCTACAGGTGAATTGTGACGGTTCTAGTCTGCAGGTTCTAGTCTGTATATTAATGTCTCATGGCCTCGGGAGAAGCTTCCTCGCATGGTGTTCAACCATTTTGAGGATAGTTCTAGGTCTGGTCGGCCTGGGGTCAGTATAATGTGACTGAATTGAGTATCATACCATGTGTCTGTGACATTATACTCCAGTGTGACAATGCTCATAATACTGTCTCAAGTAGATACCGTCGCGATATAAATGAAAAAATCTTTGGGAGCGATGCTTAATCCCACATAACAACATTAACAAAGCCATGACCTTGGCATGTACTGAGAGTAATTTTATACATCTGCTTTTATGTTAATGCATTATAAAACCTATAAGATGTATAAAAGCATGAGTGAATACAAACTGGAAAAAAAACAACCCTAAGTCAGTATTAGCTTTCACTTGGTCTTGTTCATTACCTCATTTTAGAAGTTGGATTATTTCAATTCAAGATTCAAAGGTCTTGAAATTGTTTTACATCACTTCTCATCTCCCTTTCAGCTTAATGTCAGAATATGGCCATACAATTCTTACTTATGATGTAAATGTAAAAATCCATTAATTATAATATTATTATTATTATAGAAATAAAGAATCGTGAACAAGTGCTCATTTATCATTGAATTTGTGATACAAGTTGTTAATATATATACTCTCTGAAGCACTGCAGGGCATTAAATCATTTTTTGCCCACAACTTTATTAAATTTAATAAATGAGTATGGAAGTGACATTGTACTTTCATTACATACTTAAAGGAATTGGTACATTTATCATCTATTTTTCAAGTCATCCATTATGAGAAACGAGAAAAGAATGCTGTATATATGCTATATTAATATGTTTAATTCTGTTATCCATCATGTGACATCCATATCTCAAGATAACGTTCTATTTGATAATTAATATAATTTATAAATTTATAAATTCTGTCAAATGGAGAACGATAGCAATTTTAAACTTATTAATTTTACATTGATTGTGAAAGTTCTTACGACTTGGCAAATCAGGCTCTAAGTCTTCCTGGGTAGAAACAGTACTAAGCATATGTGGATAAAGTGTTATGCTCAAGGACACCACATATAACCATTGTGGAAGATTGAACTCACAACCCCTCCGAATCTTGGATTAGATGCTCTACCACTGGATCACATGCTCCTTTTAAATAGATAACACAGATAGATATGATAAATATTGTCATTTGATAATATTCACTAAGTAGTGAAAATAAAAAAAAAAATAGAATGAATGTTAGTCACTCCACGGTATAAGTCAGTTATGTGATAAAACGCTGCACTTGATTGACTGGCTGAACCTCACATATTTGTAAAACACAGTTTAGATCTAGGACAAAAAAAAACAGCTTGCTAAGGTTAAAGTGAGCATTAACTTGAATTTGAAAAATAAGGTCAAGAAAAACATAGATATATGTTAACAGTTCAATTTGTAATACTGGCTAATACGTGAGCATTAACTTGAGTGGAAAAGTTGAAAAATAAGGTCAAGAAAGACATTAATTTATGTTAAGGTTCAATGTGTAGTACTAGTATTCACTAAATAGCTGTGTGTCACAGCTGTTCCCAGGACAACCTGGTATTTTCTTAATTAATGTTCAAAATGCAGTAGTGCATTAAGTTAAATGTGATTTTGTGATGAACGATGAGCGCTTGATCAAATTTCCTACCATCAATTGTGGTAAAGCTGTCACCTGGAGAATGAATGGGCCATAACGCTAATTATCAATAAACGGGAGAAACTTCATATTCTATAACTTTTTTATATGTCGAGATGAATGTGCAGCTTGTTATCAAACATGTCACGTCATGGTAGGATGAAAGAAAGTTACCAGTGTTTAAGAGGGGTGGTAATGCAGTGTAGTAGCTACATCCCAATAGTCGATTAAAATCGATAATTGACAAGGTGTGATGGTGACTGTCACTCCGTGCAATGGCCATGTGGCAATGTTTGTCTAAGTAAATACAATGTAATACAATGTGCTGTTTACTTAGAGACCGTTAGCTTGTCTAAGGAAAATTGCAGCCCTGGAAACAATATTGATCGCTGATTGGATTATCAACTTCTTTGATTGACAATCCGCATCAGGTCAGTTGATAGCTCTAAAATTGAAACAGTAATCATTGGTTGTGATTTTTACGGTCAATAGTTTGAAATAAGTTTTTTGTGTTATTACTTAAGAATTTCTTTTTTTTTTATATTTCTCAATATAGTAAATTGTATATTTGATTATCCAGTAGTAAATTTATCCCCGATTCCTAACACACTAGTAAATAGGTTGATAGGAGTTCACACTAGAGGTTGTGGGTTTGTTCCCCGTCTGAACCCACGTGAACCCCATTCAGTACTGGTTCTACCCAGGAAACAGACCTGAAAGTGATTCACACATTCTCTGAACTTCGCAATCAAGCTTAAACAGAAAATTAATAAACTCTGTAAAAGCTTTTCCTCTCCCCACCCTGCACAAACTAACAGTTGTGTGATAATAGTTCAAGTATGATTAGTATAAGAAATAAAGAAAAACAATAAGAACAGTTTTGGTTAAAATTTACAGTCTGTATTCTGCATCATTTATTACTAAAACTACAGTATAGAATTAATGTAAGTTCAGAAGGGGTTGAAATTAGTTATAGGAATGTCTATAAATAACTACATTTAGTTACATTGTTTGGAGTCGTTTATTATTTGTATATAATTTCCACAAGTCTCTATGACTATGTTTGATGTGCAATAGATACAGTCGCAATATTCTTGTGCAGTATTACCGTGTATATAATAGTTTTTGTATTACCACAAGCCCGTGCGGTTCCGGCTAAGAATAGAATCACTGTCGATCTCTGCAGAGGGGTAGGAATCCTCCAAATGGGTGTCATGTTCATTTTATCATTTTTTGTCATGTTCACTAATGTGGTTAAATTATCAACCCCTGTGTGGTTCCAGGGAGCCATGAGTGATGGCAAGAATAGGATCACTGTGGCTAATGCATGTCATAAGAAGCGACAAATTGTGTAATAAGATAGAATTTGCTGAAACTCTGCAGTTCTGCAGGTATCAAGGTTCTAGGTTCATTCGGCATATTCATTTGTTGATGTATTTTTTTTAATCTGTATGTTAATTTGTTGTTTTTGTACATGTATAGTGAACCTGGAATCTTCCTTCCTGTTGGCGTCGATTAACCTATAATGTGCTAGTACGCCGTAAAACCCTATTCATTCATTCATGTATTACCACATACATCCGTGTATTGGCATGTAATTAACAGTTTTTGTATTACCCTGTGCATCCATGTATAACAGTGGTGTATGGTGTGGACACAGCCTCGTGTATAAATGATGCATTATGATAGAGATATATAATGCAGTTGCGTTTTACAGTAGGGATATTATCCATCTATTATGGTGACAAATTATATAACCATGTGTTTCTGTCTCGTACTAGAAGTGTATATGTGAATCTTGTAATCCAGTTATTTATAGATTTCTGTAATAAAATCATGTTTCGCTTGTTAGTATCACAATTGCGTCATATGGTGATATTTTGGAAATACAGTATACCCGGTATTCTAAAATATGATGTAATTGTCATGGGCCAGTTATGCATTATGTGACTGTCATGTGACACTGTCATGTGACAGTATTTGCATTCGTGATGTAACTCTTTCTTTGAACTTGTATAAAATTTTGTTGGAACACACCTTCATTATACCTTGAACGCATACCCATGAACTGTTAATTTTAGCATTGGGCATAATTTTGGACAAAATTAACTTCAAGATTAGCAGTTGATTATAATGCCAAAAATGTCATAATATTTTTTTATTTTTTTTAAGTCCCAAAGCATCAAGTAGCATACAGGAGAAGATACTTTTGCCGTTCCGTTCAAGAACATTAACTTAAAGATGCAACACATATTTCACATGTGTATTGGTGCTAGATAGATATGGAACAAGAAACGGTGGTGTTGATTGATGCTATTTAAATAGCATAAAAATGAGATATGAACTTTATTTGTTAAATATTAATTAAAAAAGAACAGACAAACTCCACTTCCAACACATTTGATATTTTGTATTCATCAGATGAAAAGTTTATGTAATACAGTGATACATTATGTGTTACAAAACTGAATTATAATCATTTGTGTAATACGATCACATATTATGCCAGTGAAAAGAAGTTAATATTACCATTGTGTGATGCTGTAATACTAAAGTCTATTTTAAAATTCTGATTGGACATTCTAGTTCTGAGCATACAGAATTCAGTTGTGTAATAAATAAAAAATGTATATATAACATAATGATACCATGGTTTCATGATATAATATTGTCTGAGTGATAATATTTTGGTGATATCATAGTTTTGCTATTTATGGTACTGTCAGTTAGTTATATCTTACAGGGGTGATACAGTGAAGGAGTGATGTCTTGATATTGAAATTTCACAATGATATAGTAATTTCAGTTATATGATTATTTTCATTAATATCATGGTATTTTAATTGCGGATTTTCATGATACAGAATTTGCAGTAATACAATATTTTTCACAATGATACAAGGATTTTTAAGTACCCGGTAAATTATGCGTAAATTTACTTCACTGTGATTAAGAGTTTGTATAGAAGGATAGGAAAGTTGCAACTCTTCAGTAATGTTTATAAAATAGCATGCCAAGAATAAAAAATATGCCAAATATGTTGTTTTTTAGTTGCAGTATACAAATTCTGTAATCATAAGTATTTCAACAATTGTAAACACAATGTAATGGTAATGGTCCTGTTTTGTAGAGAATTTCATTGTGTAAAGAAAAAAAAAATGGACTCAATTCCTGAGATGAGTGGAAGTATAGATAATTGACAAAGAGATTTTGCGCACATTCATAAAATCTGAATCAGTTGCTTGTCCTTCTCTATATAAGTCCTTGCTGTGATGTTAATTTTTTTTAGCTCACCAGGACAAAGTCCAAGGAGAGCTATTGCCATGACCCTGGCATCGTCATCGTCGTCTGTAGACACCCAGGTTAAACTTTTGCATTTAAGTTTAAGATATCTATGCAACCACTCATTGGATGTGAATGAAACTTCGCATGTGTGTTCACCATCATCAATGGAACACACACAGACAAACAAGAACCATAACTCTGGATTGCATTTTGGCACAGTTATGGCCCTTTGCAGAGATGCAAACTCCTCCGATTTTGGCGGAGTGAATCCGATTTTTGTACGAAAAATCTGCTCTCCGATTTTCCATGAATTGTCTCCGATTTTTAAAATAAAATGGTCCGGGATAAATTTCACGCGTAAAACAAATAATCAGCACCGTTTACACTGACACCGGTTTTGACGTTCGGACATTTCCATACATCACCCGCTCAACTTGTCAGTCGTCGTCAAGGAAAATATCGACAATGGTTGTGACAACTCATCCAATGGATGAGTCGGTAATCAAATCCCAATAAAGCTTAATTTGAATGTTCAATAAAGCCTCGCTTTTCATCATTTTGTCAGCTTTTTTAATTTATTCTATAAAACTCGATACTCAATTCTCTTTTTCATCAGGTATTATGAAATATTTCTTAATGAATACATGACTTTTTATCACTGAAAAGTGCTGAAATGCCATCTCAGAGCATCTACAACTTAAAAAATTTCGGGGGGAGAATCCCCTGACCCCCTGCAAATCCCTCGCTTTCAACCACACTCCTCTTTTCAGTAATTAAGGGTTGGCATCTCTGCCCTTTGTAGACTTAGACACCCAGGGGCGAGCTTTGTTATCTTCTGACAACTCTTGTTATACCCCGACAAACGTTGCAATTTTCCTTGTCCAGAGCATCACTTGAAAAGTACTGGATGGAATTTCATCAAACGTCATACAATGGTAAAATATAATGAGAGGAAGTGCAGTGTACAAGAAACATAACTCTATTCTTGCTAATTACAGAGTTATTGCCCTTTGATATTTTTTCTTGTCCGGAGCATAACTTGAAAAGTACCGGATGGAATTTCATCAAGCTTCATACAATGGTAGAATATAAAGAGAGGAAGTGCAGTGTACAGGAAACATAACTCTATTCTTGCTAATTACAGAGTAATTGCCCTTTGATATATTTCCCTTTGATATTTTTTCTTGTCCGGAGCATAACTTGAAAAGTACCGGATGGAATTTCATCAAGCTTCATACAATGGTAGAATATAATGAGAGGAAGTGCAGTGTACAGGAAACATAACTCTATTCTTGCTAATTACAGAGTTATTGCCCTTTGATATATTTCCCTTGTCCGGAGCATTACTTTTAAAGTACTGGATGGAATTTCATTAAACTTCATACAATGGTAGAATATAATGACAGGAAGTGCAGTGTACAAGAAACATAACTCTATTCTTGCTAATTACAGAGTTATTGCCCTTTGATATATTTCCCTTGTCTAGAGCATTACTTTTAAAGTACTGGATGGAATTTCATCAAACTTCATACAATGGTAGAATATAATGAGAGGAAGTGCAGTGTACAAGAAACATAACTCTATTATTGCTAATTACAGAGTTATTGCCCTTTGATATTTTTTCTTTTCCGGAGCATAACTTGAAAAGTACCTGATGGAATTTCATCAAGCTTCATACAATGGTAGAATATAATGAGAGGAAGTGCAGTGTACAAGAAACATAACTCTATTCTTGCTAATTACAGAGTTATTGCCCTTTGATATATTTCCCTTGTCTGGAGCATTACTTTTAAAGTACTTTATGGAATTTCATCAAACTTCATACAATGGTAGAATATAATGACAGGAAGTGCAGTGTACAGGAAACATAACTCTATTCTTGCTAATTACAGAGTTATTGCCCTTTGATATATTTCCCTTGTCCGGAGCATTACTTTTAAAGTACTTGATGGAATTTCATCAAACTTCATACAATGGTAGAATATAATGACAGGAAGTGCAGTGTACAAGAAACATAACTCTATTCTTGCTAATTACAGAGTTATTGCCCTTTGATATATTTCCCTTGTCTGGTGCAATACTTTTAAAGTACTTTTAAAGCCATCAGTGATAACAGTTTAATTAAGTTTATGAAAGAACCAAGTTGATGAATACATGGAGTTCGAGCAAAGCAGGTTCGATATTGTATACCTAGTGCTCTTGTTTGTTTCTTATCCATGAAATTGTTGTCCCTCAACATAACTCGAAAAAGTATAACATTTATTGATTGCCATGAAAGCTTGTACACTGCACAATAATTAAAAAGACCGTTTTTAATTTTAACAAAACCATAAAAAAAATAACAATACAAAAAACTCAATCCATAACATTCTCTTTTATTAAGATTTTTTTTTGTCTGGAGCATAACTTTAAAACTATTGGATATAATTTAATAAAACTTCATACAATGGTTAACCATTTTCTGTCATGGCGGCGTTCGGGGGTATTCATCACCTTCAGTGATAGGTCTAGTTTTTTTTGTATTTTCACAGGGTTGCTGTGTTAAATGTCTTTTGTGTGGATTTCTTTACTTTTACTGCAACCATAGCAGCTGAATATTTCTGAACAGAGTTTAATGTTTGATATCAGTTTATCATTGTAGATATCATTGGTCAACTATATATGTTTTTATCTTTACTAATGAGGTTGTCATATTTTTTTTTTCATTTGAAATGGACGGTAATAATTCTACAATAAATGTTCACAATTTGATTCAAATTCCGCACTTCAGATGAAAAGCAATAATTTACTGCTGTTTACATTACATCAATATTCATGTATTATGTTGTTATATGATTTTCTTTGAATTCAATGGAGTTAATCAGCTTTCATAAAGAATTCACTTTGAATTCAATGGAATTAATCCGTTTTCAAACAGAATTCTCTTTGAATTCAGTGGAACAAATCAGTTTTCAAAAAGAATCAGTTTTGTAAAAGAATTCACGTTGAATTCATTGGAATTAATCAGTTTTTAAACAAAATTCACTTTGAATTCAATGGAATAAATCAGTTTTCAAAAAGAATTCACGTTGAATTCAATGGAATTAATCAGTTTTCAAACAGAATTCACTTTGAATTCAATGGAATTAATCAGTTTTTAAACAGAATTCACTTTGAATTCAATGGAATTAATCAGATTTCAAACATAATTCTTCTTATGTATGAATGATCTGATGTGCCGCATGACAAAAAAGGGAAATAAATAATATCTTAAAATATTATTGTGAAGGCCACTGCATCTGGAAAGTGAAATGATAAAGATATATGATGGAATAGGCTGTTGTAAACCGTGTCTAGACATTAGCAAAACTATGGAAGTGTTTATTTTCATGGTAAATTTTTGCATTTGACATTTAACCACACAGGAATTATATACTCCTCCTGCAGTTTCCGTTCATTAATCTTTGATGTCTGTAAAACTGACAGACTCATGAAACATTAAGATAAATATAGGAGCTGAATAAGTTGTAGTTTAACAGAGGAACTAATAATTGATTTTTTAAGATAATAAAAGAGTGAACAAATGTTTTAGATTGATAATAAAGAAGTAAAATATTAAATTTTAAGATGAAAAGTAGCTAAGAAATGAAGTTGTAGGTAAATAATAGTAAAAATAAAGTTGTAGATTTAAGATAAATAGAGAAGCTTAAAATTAAACTTATAGATAAAAAGAAGGTACTAAAATGAAGTTTTAGATTAAATTAAATAAGTAAGCCAACAATTTAGTTTTAAAACAAGTGTAGCAGCTAAAGCAAGTGGAGCAGCTAAATGTTGAATTTTAAAATGAATAGAGGAGCTGAATATTGAATTATAAGATGAATTGAGGAGCCAAATATTGAATTATAAATAGATAGAAGAGTAAATACTGAATTTTAAGATAAAAAGAGGAGCTAAATATGGAATTTTAAGGTGAAAAGAGAGAATAAATATTGAATTTTAAGGTAAAAAGAGAAAATAAATAGCTAAATATTTAACTTTATATAAATAGGGAAAATAAATATTGAATTATAAGTTAAATAGAGGAGCTAAATATTGATTTTAAGATAAATAGAGGAAATAAATATTGAATTTTAAGATGAATCTTAGAGCTAGATATTGAATTTTAGATAAATAGAGCAGCTAAATATTAAATTTTAAGATAAATAGAGGAGCTAAATATTTGGTTTTAAGATAAATAGAGGAGCTAAATATTTGGTTTTAAGATGGATATTAGAGCTAATTATTGAAGTTTGAGTGAAAGGAGCAGCTAAATATTGAATTTTAGGTGAACAGATCAGCTAAATATTGAATTTTAAGATGAATAGAGGAGCTAAATATTGAACTCAAAGATAGATAGAGAAGTTAAATATTGAATTAAAAGATGAATAGAGGAGTTTAAGATAAATAGAGGAGCTAAATATTGAATTTTAAGATAACATGGAAACTAAATATTAAATTTTATGATACACACAGGAGATAAGAATTGAATTTAAACATAGATGAAATGAGGAAAAGGTTTGCTGGCTTTGAAGCTTGAGAAGGTAATGCGACAACACAAGTTCAGTGAGACACGATGATATGCAAAACTGATAAGAAATTAATTATTTGAATATTGATACACTGTTTTGCAACTTGTAATCTGGGCATGTTTTTATACTACTGGCGTGGGAACTGTTCAGTTGCTGACACAAACTTGTGGTTTAAATCTATCATTTTACGTTTTGTACTGACACGGAGTATCTGCTTAATAAGCACTCTCCGTCACATATCTTTATGGATATTTTGCTGTATCCTACAAGATGTTTTACATAACTTTAAATACATTGATTTGAATTTGTGATCATTTAAAGGGACTCTGAAATTTTTATATTATATGTATATTGATTTTACATCAAAGAATAAAACGAATCCAAAATAAGAACATGTATTGTGAACAGTTAGAAATCAAATATACATTGATACAAATACATAGTTTTGTTTATTTTATGTTGATGATGAGGGTTGACTTTTTTTATCTCGATACTAGTCTATACTCTGGAGATATGAAAAAACCAACACAGGGTTTAGAGGGGACTTAATTGGAAAGGAAAAAAAGTGACACGAAATTCAATGCAGATAACCAAGTAAACGACCAATAGCATCGACAGACAATAACTACTACAGGATATAGATGTATACACTCATGCTAAATATGTTACGTTCTCATGTCTCTCTAGTCTTCAGTGTATACTTCCTTGATACAATCTCCTTATCTTGAGAGTGTAAGTTTGTTCCTTTTGGTCCTTTAAAATTTTTTGATCCAAGTGTTTTGTATCAATATAGCCAGTCCAGATTAGCTCAGTCGGTTACGCGTCTGACTATCAATCCAGGGGTCGTGAGTTCGAATCCCCCGCCCAGCAACAGTCTCCGTGATGATTGATATACGACATTGTGTCTCACTATCATTTGTCTCTCACCACTGATCTAAGTGGGAAAGTTATTAGTTACTTGCGGAGATGGGGTGTGCTCGAGAACTGGTTAATCCCAGGAAACAGTGGTTAGATTTACTGATTGTCTGTTAGCCCTCGATGGCATAAAAATGACGCTAAATATTCAATCAATTGTATCAATATAAAAAAAACAACATTTTTGTTATTGTCTATGATATTGATAACTTTGATGCATGTAATTATAGATAAGATAGAAAATGATTAATATTTATGTTATTTTGTGTTCCTTTAAAGGGGGTGTATCAGGATATAATGCTGTAAATGTCTTAAAAAAATAAAACATACATTAAAATTAATAAAAAGCATCTCATTATCGTTAATAAATATAAATCGAATAGTTTAATATGTCAAATCCATCAAAACCTGACAAAATCGTTATGTAAATTGGAGTTGAACTTGAAACGAAATCCGCGTTCTAAAAATAGACATCATTTAAATACTGTTTGACAACCTTGGCATTGCATTATGACTCTTTCTAAGATGAAATCATTTTTATTATGTTTACTTTTAATGGATCGAATTGAAATCAAAATGATATCGCGCGACTCATTTAAGACCTCACATAATATTCTGCTGTTTCCGAGTTACGAAAGCTCTTTTAAATATATTACTTTGGCATGTTTAAATATATACCTTTTTGGCAGTATGCGGTCAATGAGTATATATAAGCATGGTATATTGGTAGATTTGTGTTGATAATGATGTTTTCAGTATAAATTATAAGTCCCCTACTGGTTTCACTGGATGGTACTATAGGCTTTCCTTCTGTCTGTCAGGAAAGATTACTCAAAAAGTATTCGAGCTAGGTTAGTGAAACTTAGCTTGTAGATAGAGGGCAATAATAAGATAATGTAGGTCATTTTATTTTTTTTCAGTTGGACCCAAATTGTGCTTGCTACATGTAATATGATAAGGGATTACTTGCAATACCCTGTGTCTTGTTTTACAGGGTTTTGAAAATCCATACTTATGGTATTTTGTATGGTAAATACAGCAAAAAATTAAAAAAAAATAATAACAAAAGATGGTTTGATGAAGTATGATTAATTGATGTAATATGTCCTATTTGTTTCTGTTTCTATGGTAACTACCATATGATGATAGCATATTATCACAAATTAATTGTGTGCTCAGCTGTTACAACAGTTCATTGTAATTTACATCATAAATTGTAATAATTATGTGCTTGTTTTGTTTGGAATGACTTGTTTTCAGGTCTAGTTGTTTATATGATGTGGCTAAGCATGATGAGTATACGTTTTACAAATAATTAATGTGTTATAAAAAAAAATTCCTTTGAAATTACTAGTGAAAATATAAGATGTTTTAATTTGAAGTTTTTGTGCAATTAGCTCAGTCAGTAGCTCGTGTGACTATCAATCCAGGGGTCGTGAGTTAGAATCCTCACCCGGCCACAGTCTCCGTGTTTGATATATGACATTGCGTTGTTCGATATACGACATTTCTTCTCATTATAATTCATCTCTCACCGCTGATTCAAGTGGGAAAATTATCAGTTACTTGCCGAGATTGGTGTGCATGAGTACTGGTTAACCTTCCAGTATCCCAGGAAAGAGTGGTTATGTTAACTGATCATCTGTAAGCCCTTGATGGCATAAAAATAACGCTAAATATTCAAACTATCAATCAATATTTGTTCTAAGCTAGAGTCACCTGAGTGATTTAAGAAACTGTCTAAGATAACGTGCATATCTCACTCATTGTAAAGGACTTGGGTCTAAGTCTAGTGCAGTCAGAAGAGGAAATGTGACCAAAAGATTGCTAGTTACTAGTGGAAGGACAGTGGGTCTACAGTGGATTCCTCCCACAATAATATAAGGTTATTTTACAGTGTTTTGTACAATATGGAAATATATTGTACGAGTATGTGTTGTGGTGAAAACCATATTGGACCTCAATCTGATATATACCTCCATCTGAAAGAAATTTATCAAAAGAGTAAAGAAAAATCAAGATCCTTTTAATTGAATAAACTGCATGTTCAAAGCGGCAGACAAATAGGGGAGATATTCAGATTTTTAGCTCGCTTGAGCAAAGCTTCGTTATTTCTGGTTGTCTATGTTGCTTGCTGATATATTATTTTAGAAAATTTTCCCATGCTCCATTTGACTGGCTATTAAGTACTTTTCCAATACTTGAGCATGCAAATTTATACAATTCAAGATATTGTTATCCAGTTGTTGAAGGCGTATTTGTAATGTCTTCACTTACACAAATTGTATCGCCAACATCACACAATTTTTAGTGAAAATGACCTAACAGCAAATCTTTTTTCAACCATATTTATTCTGGCGATTGTTTATATATTTAAAAAGAAATAACTTATTATATAGAAATATCTGAAAACATTACCAATCTAAGCAATTCTTATAGCAATTACCTATATATTTCAGCTTTTTAGCAATGTTGTAAGCTTAACAGTTTGAGAACTTTATTCGAAAAAAAAATCATATATCTATTGCCAAAAAGACAGTAATGAGAAATTCATACAGAAGCCACTGATATTCAGTGCAGTATCGTTACTGTAATAAATATAAACCATGTAATGTACAAACATCGAAAAAAATGCGCAATATGGGACATTGCCAGTAATAAGCATTACTTGTGTACTGTTTGTGCTGAAGATGTTGATATTGTAACAGTATGATAACCAGTTGTTGATTTCTGTAAATATTTGCTATATGTTATTGTGTCCATTCACTGGAAAAATGTGTCTGCTTATTCACCTAGAAGATAAAAAATAAAAAATGAAAATATGTGAAGTTTGTGTGCTTATAAATTTGATAACCCATCTGAAATATTGCTTTAAATTATACTTGTCAGGTCCATTTTGCTCACTTTATAGATGGTCTGATTATCAATCTAGGGGTCGCGAGTTTGAATCCTCGTCCGGGCACATTCTCAGTGCTGAAGCCCGTGTGGTTCCGGCTAAGAATAGAATCACTGTCGATCTCTGCAGAGGGGTAGGAATCCTCTGAATGGGTGTCCTGTTCCTTTTTATCATTTTTTGTCATGTTCACTATTGTGGTTAAATTATCAACCCGTGTGGTTCCAGGGAGCCATGAGTGATGACAAGAATAGGATCACTGTGGCTTGTGCATGTTGTAAGAAGTGACAAATTGAGTAAAATGATAGAATTTGCTGAAACTCTGCAGTTCTGCAGGTATCAAGGTTCTAGGTTCATTCTGCATATTCATTTGTTGATGTATTTTTTTAATCTGTATGTTAATTTGTTGTTTTTGTACATGTATAGTGAACCTGGAATGTTCTTTCCTGTTGGCGTCAAATAACCTATAATGTGTTGGTACGCCGTAAAACCCCATTCATTCATTCTCAGTGATGATTGATATACGATGCTGCGTCTTATTATCATTCATCTCTCCACTGATACAGGGAAAGCTGTGTGTGTGTGCTTGGGTACTGTTTAAATTTCCAGAGGGTCCTCCATGGCCAAGTGATCCAAGGTGCTATCTTGAGATTACTTGCCTTTTACTGCTTAGGTCATAGGTTCGAGTCTCTCTCAGTGATGGTTCTGCTCGGATTCATTGAGGTCCTCCACCATATGCCATATACGAGGGGTTATCCAAAGGTTCGTGGACAAATCTCATAATATCAACATGACATCTCAGATTTATTTGGAGTTTTCCATGTATTATATTTAATCTAACTGCAAACCGTATGCAAAGTATGAAGAAAATACATATTCAAATAAAACAGAAACATGTATTTCAAACATGTCATGTACGCCTATTTGCCGCAGGTCAGATTTACGTTACGTCGTTGCGACGTCAATTTATTTTACAAGTAATTTTCCTACTCTTACTCATCGCTCCACTCATACTCTTTAACCCTTTACTTCATATAGACGCCTTTGGACACCTCTAATATTGAAAGCATTAATTCACCATGTATCAGCAATGGGTGATTTATGTTTATATTAATTGACAGAGTGGAAAACAGTGCAGGAAGTGTTCAGATTGCTCGTTACGAGCAATCTGAACTCTTCCTGCACTGTTTTCAAAGGCCTTCTGTGATTGGTGTGGGAAAGCGCGTATCTATGAAGTAAAGGGTTAAGCAATTGGGAAACCCTGTGAGCATCTCTGCATGCTATTTATTCTTTATTATCATGTACGCTGTATTGTAACCTATACTTAGTTCGCAGCATAGTTCATGAATTGTATTACAGCAATCCTTGTTGAGGCACTTTTTACCACATTGACGCGACTGTGTGAATTTGACACAGGACGCCACACCTGTTATCATCCATTTTTGTTCTTCATTCCTCACTTTACCGTTTGTGTCATTAAATGCACTACAAATAACTTTCTCGGAGCTTTTCTGTGCATATCTATTGTCTGAATCAGTGTTTTGCTAACAACACTGCATGATTACAATTTCAAACACATTTTGCAGTTAGAAGACCTACTCAATTTAGTAAGTGAGATAACTATTGTTTACTTGGATTGGTCATCAGTCTCAATCAAAGTTTGTATTTTTGTGACAAATGATTCAAATAGTCGAGGGCTCTGTCTTATGAACTGCTCTTGTTATGAATAAACAGTATTATATGCACAGTTACCTGGGAAGCTTTCAAATCACTACTGCTTCCATTTGTGTGTCTGCATTAACAACACTCAGAATTTAGATTATAAGAATCTGACATGGGTTTGAGGTTCAGATAGAAAATTCCGTCCCCGAGGGATAAATTTTTTGGTGGGAACAAAGCTCTGTCAAGTTCCCTTGAAAACAGTTATCCCGAGGGATGGAATTTTCTATTCGAACCGAAAAAAACATAAATGATTCTTTTTCTTGCATACCGAACACATTGAATATTTATTTTAACCTAATTTATCATTATAGATAAGACGTTTAATTATATGATTTACGTCATATACTTTATGTTACGTCATCTAGTGGATGGTTCCATCACAGTGCCAGAATATCTCAGCCCTAGGGCGAGATAGAAATATCTAACCCCGGTTAAAAGGCAGATATCCTTATCTGGTGGGCAAGAATTTTTTTTGTTGGACTATTATATCCGCACCTCAAACACATGAAAGATACTTAAGATCTTGTATTCGTTATTTTTAGTAAAATTATAAGTACATGTCAGGACAAGACGTTGCAGCCAGTGTTATGGTCCAGTGTTTGAGTTACTTTAGGGGGGCAACAATGAAGAAAGAGTGACACAACTGTAATGTCTATTTTGTATTTCCTCCACATCAAAATGAGCCATGTATTCTCGATATGATATAAGCAAACAATACACTGTATGTAACAAACACGACATTATCAACCAGAAAAATAGTTTGATCATTCATACGGCAGAAAAGCAGCGTGATTCAGTAGCTATGGCTACTACTGTCCAATCTGTACATATAGTAACACCTTTATAATGTCACATGTATGCATGAGCACACATTGAGGGGTGAAAGTAAAAAAGTGCTTCTTTATGTATATATATTTTTCACATTCACCCCTCTGACATTTAAAGCTTTGCATATCACATAATGTTATACTTGTAGCAAAATAACCACAAAACAATTTTTTACTAAAAAAAAAGTCAGCTGTAATAATTTTAAACAAAAGTTTTTTGCATAATCTAGATCTAGATTAATATAATCTAGATCACTCAAATAAAAACAAAAACAGATTACAATGGTTACTATTAATCTATATCATATTTCAAATATTTTGTTGTATTTTTTTATTTTAGATTAAAATCGCTGTGAATAAATAAATTGCATAGGTAATATAGAGCCCCACATTCTCAAATGTCATCTATGTGAGAAACAGGATTGATGCGAACAATCTGATGTCCCAGTCCAATTATTTGTAGTGATAAATGCTATATTTCTACAGTTCTGTAACTTCTTAGAATAATAACCTCTGATCCAAACAACTGCCTGGTATGGATACCTACCTACAAAGATGAGGCATGTGTGGACAAAGCACAGTGACCTAGGTGGGGGGCATTTCAGCCATGCTCCCTACATTATGGCATTCTCTCCTAGAGTTCATTACGCCAGGCTCCACTGAACTCTGTCACCGTCTCAAAGTTGGTAGGATTATAGCAATATTAAACCTAGGTTACAGGATCGCCCATACATCGGACAATGTTGAGACATGGCAGTAATAACATTCAAATTAAATCTGAATTTTTAATTTATCTATAAATGTTTTTGAAACATGCATGCTAACTTACATCAACTTCCGCACAAAATAATCCAACACAAAAACCTAGTTGTGGTGCTTGTGGCTCACTGGTAGAGCATCAAATCCAAAATCGAAGGGTCATGGGTTTGATCCTCCCCCATGTCTAAGTACGGTGTCCTCAAGCAAGACACTTTTTTCGCATATGCTTAGTACTGGTTCTACCCAGGAAGACCTCAAGAATGATTTGTATAAGTTGTAAAATAAATTGTGTTAGAATTTAACTACTATATGTAAGTTTAAACTACTACTGTAAATGCCTAGTTTAAGAATTTATTTTAAGAAAATGTGGAAGTGTTAGTGCTGATTTGGTATGAAAAAAAGACAAATTATAATGTAAAACTGCCATGTCGGGATTCTGTCAGTAGATTTGATATTGCAAGAATCTTGCAAAAGTTGAAAAGTTAACAGAAGTGCAATAATGGATCGGAGCACAGTACACTCTGAGAAAGATTGATAGCAGTGCACTCTGGGAAAGATTGATAGCAATGCACTCTGGGAGAGATTGCTAACACAGTGCACTCTGGGAAAGACTGATATTATGGGTCAACTGTACATAATACGACAGCTAAACAGTCATATACAGATGCAGCTAACTGATCATTTTCAAATACAAATGGAAGAGTGGAGAAAACAATTATAAAAAGTGTTCTACAAACACAGCCCCCAAAACATTAACAATACATTCAATAAGTAATATATATTTTATATAAATATTATATAAATTTCCCCAAAACAGCTAAAAAACTTAACTCTAATACAACTAAAAGATTCCAACAAGCATTTGTTACCTAAGCAACACTTATTGTACCAATAGTAACATAGGGCAAACAAATTCATTGTTACAAGTTTTAGTTGCACTACCATTTTATTCCCGTTTCACTCACTTACAATTTTTTCCTGAAACCAGTCTATTGTTTGAGATGCTCGTTTTCAGCCAAAGGTTTGTAAACACTTTTTTTTTTTAGGAAAATCATAAATTATGTAAATAAAAGTAATTTTAATTGTAAATAAAGATACAGTCGAAACTCGTTATTTCGAATTCCGGGGGACCGTAAAAATAATTCGAAATATCCGGAGTCTAGCTTTGTGCAAATTTTCACCATTACCCCACCCACTTCATAAATCATTGAAAATATATATGTACATGTAAATACGTTGTTATCCGTGTGTAATTGTATATTTGCCCAGTGCGTGAACATTGTAATATAGTGTGATATAATAGAAAAACAAAATGTGTTTCATGAGATTACTTTACGTTTCAGACATTGTGAATAGTGATTCTTGTTTGAAGATCTTAAGTTTATATCTATATCAGACGACTGTCAATATTTATTCAAATATGCTAAATGTCAATTAGTGTTTGATTTCGTTCACTCAATTTTCCGACTTATCGCTTTAACCCAATCAAGCAGAAGCGTTGTTTGCCTAATTAGCGTGTTTCTCACTTGTGTTTGTATCATAACAATTTGATGAACCAATTAACTTACCTGCCAGGACAGATACATGAAGCGATAAATTATAGGTATGGGAGTATCACCTTCGGCGGTTTGCCTTTCATCTTCAAGCGGTGATAAAAAATTCGAAATAACGAGTGAGAAATCAATAGATTATAATATGGAGGGACCGAAGAACGAATTCGAAATAGTGAATAATTCGAATTACTGGAATTTGATATATCCGAATTAATATATAAATAGAAGGAGAAAAAACAGGAAAGAATTTCAAATTTGAAATAACCGGAATTTCGAAATAAAAGAGTTCGAGTTGTTGAGTAACAACTGTACTTCATTTTTTTCAATTCATTTGAATACTTTTTGAAACATCACAAAAATATTATCCTGAAAGTCAAATTTCAATGCAAAATGTTGCAAAAAATATTTTTTTCAGAAATGTATGTTAACTGATTATGTGCCAAATACATGTACTAAGAAATACTTTAAATAAGTTATACGTTTAACAATACTTTTTGGCTTATATAATTTGCAAAATGTTTGCCATTTTGGCACCACTATGTTTGCAGTGATTTTCCACCCTCTATAAAAACCAGCTTTTGCTGTAAAACTTAACAGATTTTCAAAAATAAAAGACTTTTAGTTAACACTTTAACCGATAAATCTCTTATTATCTGATTTGAATATACATGTATACCACTCAAATGGTGTTTATAAAAGCCATCAAACCATTGGTTGAAACATTTGCACCACAGCTATTAACAGAATACTGATTACTTTACTACAATACGTAAGTAAATATTTCTTTATGTTGGTGAAACTAAACCCTTGTATCCTAGCAACTAACAATAACAATTCAAGATTCACCAATGCATATAAATTTTTTTTGGCAAAACAACATACAAATGTCTAATCCAAATAACAATCCGACACATTCCTTATGCAACACAACCGCCATTCTGTTCCTTTCATCATCACTTCCCCTCCAATAGATCACCTTATTCTGACAACCATTATTTACGTATCCTGGCAACATTTTTTCGGTCTCCTTGACAACAGTCCGAGCCTTTCACTGACACATGCAAAAATCTACTTAACAATCCTAACACAAGTCCTTAGTAACAATCATTCTCCATATGACTACCCATTCCTTTGACATTATAACAAGTTACTTTGCGGCCATTTATAAATTCTTTTTTTTTTTCAATTAACACATACTAGTAAACTAGCATGCTTTTTTTTTTTTCTTTTTGCATTAAAATGTGTAAACAGTTATGTTTAATACTGCTTTCTCCAGAAAAGAATCTTGATAACAAATTCGAAGAAACCAGCACTTCTAATATAAAACTTTTATAAAATTACGTAAAAAACAGAAGAATGAAAAAAAAAAATCTCATGGTCTAAATAAATGAGATTTACGTGTTTCCTTAGTTATTATATTCATAATCTTAATTGGAAACAAGTGCCTTTTTTCAAATTAAATCCACAAACGATATGTACATGAAAGTAAAACACATTTGCCATATTTATAAATGCAGTTAACACGTCATTGAAATAACACTGGGTTAATGACCTTGAAGAACACAAACCATATAATTGATTGTCACATTTGAAGTATTCATTCTAAGTTATTAAAGTAATATCCCTTTACGAGTATGAGAATTACACTAAAAAGGAAAAAAACAAATTAATTAAAATAAATTTTGAAATATATGCATACTGAACAGAACAGCTAACCTATCGTTTTTGTAATTTAAATGTCTTTGTTGATATATCTAATAGCGTTATTAAAATTTGTATACAACATCAACAGAATTAATTTTTTAATTCTAATGAATATCTGATTCATCTAGCCAAACTATTGATTTGAATTCTGTTTTAAAAGTAACACAACTTCAATCTAGCTTAGGAGTACAATTTATGGCTAGAATATGTGGATTTACTTCTGAAAACTCTAGGGCTATACGGGAGTTTCTACAGTACCCCACGGAATGGCAGCTGTTCCTCAGCCATACCCTATGTAAGTATAATATATATAATATAAATGAAACTAGGATATATAGATTTACTTCTGAAAACTCTAGGGCTATACAGGAGTTTCTACATTACCTCCAGAATGGCAGCTGTTCCTCAGCCATACCCTATGTTAGTATTATATAAATGATAGTGCTCAGTTATAGTCAAATGCTTTTTCTATTCTAGAACTACAATACTAATTATGTTGACCCTTAAACCTTGTGCACAGTTACAAATGCTTCATTTTTAAGCAAATTTCTGGTTTCATTTTATTTACATATTTACGAGTGTTTTTTTGAATGGAGTGTAAAGCTGTTTTCAACACATGACTTAGAGGAAGACTTCAGAATAAATTTGAATATAACCACCATACTTCTGCATGTGAATCGAAATCTTTGTTTTGCACTGAGTTGGGCTTAAACCCAGGACCTTAGCAGTGAGAGGCAAGTGAGTTTTAGATATGTCAAGACTCCATTACTGTAAGTATATCAGATCGACCAATTTTTATTGATATTTTCACCCATTATTTTTATAACCAATGGATGGATTTTTATGATAAGCATTTTCCCCCAATTTCTGCACTAATGTAAAGAACTTTTTTTTATAATGCAAAATCGATGGAATGTATGTCAGATTTGCAAACAATTTTAAAATTTAAACTTTTTTTAAGATAAATTGTGATTTTTTTCCTAGATTACAATTCCACATTGTTCTAATTATAGTATTTGGTCTTTATAAATAAGTAAAACGTGATCATGTGATGGAAGTAACCAATGAAAAATAGTGACAAATTCCATGTTGAAATTATTAGAACCTACACTTTGTGTCACATATGAAGGATGTATACAACCGCATGAAACACTTAATGCTGAAGTTATTACTCATGACTGGCTATAAGATTCGCTGTTTGCATACATGTAGTTATGTCCCTTGAACAAAGGAAATTTAATTGTTTTTAACGTAGATAACTTGTGTCTTAGGATTTGTGTCTTTGGAAATCACTACCACTCTGGGTTTGATGGCTGTACGTCTTTTTAATGATCAAGTATACGAAGGTTTCCGGAGACAATTTTGTTTTCTAAAATAGCTCCAGATGGGATGTCTATTCTGTCACCATGGTTCGCAATGATTATCACAGTACCCTGCAAAAGAAATATTAAAAAAGTAAAAAAATATGATATATGAGAGGGAATGAATGGACAAATACAGATCCCAAATGTCAGGTTTGGTTAGCTCAGTTGGAAAAGTGTCAATCAGGGATCCAAATTCTAGCTTTGAAGATCCAAGTATGACCTTGAACTGTGAGCTATGGGTCTGGGTCTTGGGTGTAAAACATCTCGTTGTGGTGAATATTTGTGAAATTCTGACAGAAGGCCAAAAAATATACAAGCAAACAAGAAATACCTATTTCTGACCTTGAACCTTTGAGCTACTGAACTGGCTTTTGAGATGTCATCTAGTTATGGTGAACAGTTGTGACATGTTGTTTTAATATCTGTCTAGTGGTTTACAAAATATGAAGTGGACATTTTTAAGTTTTATTATTTCTGACCTTCGACCTATTAAAGTAACCTTGAACATTGAGCAACACGTCATCTCATTATTTGTTATTGTTATAAGTTATTTCAAAATCCATCTATGCATGACAAAGTTACAGTCCTGATAAGATTGGATGGATGCACTTACACTGAACCAATGTGAATACAATGTTGCGGGGCTCGGCAAAAGTGGTCGTCAACAATAGTTATTTGAAATGAATTTCATGAACAATTTCTGTATACATATACATATATATATATTATATTCAATATTTTATGATTAATACAATATGATTAATATGACAACAGATTTTAAAAAAAAATTGAAACTAATAGTTTATACTAATTTATTTTAGTTTGATTGTGAAGAAAGCCCACTCTTCTTGAGTCCACTTCCTGGGTACAACCAGTACTTGGTTTTTGAGAGGCATAGAGTCAAACTGTGCATCAAACCCACAACTCATGGCATGGAGGGCCAAAACTCTATCCACTGAACTATCACCCAGCTTGACAACTGATAATATGGGTATGTTATTTCTTTTTGATGCATCATTAATACTTACTTTCAAGGAAACATTTTTTCCAAATGTGACGTCACCTGACACTGTTAAATGATCCAGCTCCAATATATCAGGAATGCTTGCAAATCTGCTCAAAAACTCCTTCACCTGTAAGTATAGGGTTAACAATACTATATTTTGAAATTTGCAAACAATTTTCTAAAGATTGCAAATTATTTAACTACACCAAATTCTAACGTCCTTATATGTTTGATCCTTAAAATACCCTCTCCCAAGTTTCTAGAGTGGATAAGTGCTCGAATTTTTAACTCTTTATCCAAAATGATGCACATCAACAATTGAATGATGCGCAATAAATGTAGTTCCCGATTAAATATCAAATTGACAAACGGTTGGCCACTATCGCAATATTATTACATCAATGGCAATAATGCCAAATAGTAGCCCCTCTATATGGATGACATTGGCGTTCTCAATAACAAATAAATGGTGTAGTAATACACAGAATGTAAAGATTTTACCAACGGTTAATGCAGTTTTTACTGCCCACAAATTTAATTGCATCAACAAATTAAATCTTAAGAAGTTGATGAAGGGATTTAAAATGGATATTCATTTGTATCAAAACAAGTAGTTGATGTACATTAGGTAAATGCGCTAAATACAAAAATTGAATGAATACTAAATGGCAAAAATAAAACATATAATCGATTAATACTTAGTGATATCAGAATATATAATCAATTAACGATTGATAGATATTATTAATGTAAATGGAAAAAAACAAAAAACATTGATGAATATTAATTGATGTGAAAAGAAAATTTGGTGAATTCAAAATGGTATAAAAACAAATTATTAATGAATACTATGGTAAATGGTATGAAAAATAAAATGAAAATTACCAGTAATTAGAAACAAAATAAACAACTGATAATTATCAATTAAATGGTGTTAAAGCTGATACCATTAAATGCCCTCTTTAATATGTGTGGAGTAAATAGGACAGGGCAGAGATGATAATCTAGCAATTAATTTATTATGGTCTTAAATTAGATGTACAGAATTATGGCTCTTTTCCCCACAAAGTCAATGAAAATGGAAAACTACTTTATATAAAGAAAGAATGGATACTTTTAAATTAAACTTCTTCTTGCCTGTTGAACACAATATCTTTTTGCACATATATTTCTACACAAGCAAGGTCAGGTGTGGCTGAGACTGCTTACATGTATAGACGTACCTTAGCAAAATGAGATCCCAGTTTACACAGGGGTACGGTTGGGAAGGATCTTTTGGGACTCATCTCGAGGGAGCCCGTCTTTAAACTGTACAAATTACTCATCACAATCAGCAAGTCTGATGATGTCTTTACTGGCAGAAAACGACTACGAGGAACATTGATACCTACAGGAAAAAACAACAAAAACATTAATTCATGTTACATTGATTGTAAGTTCTTATAACTTACGCTAAATCACACTCCGAGTCTACCTGGGTAGAACCAGTACTTAGCATATGTGGATAGAGTGTCTTGCTCAAGGACACAACCCTTACCTGTGGTGGAGGATCGAACCAGCTACACATGTATGTACATAATTTTATATATATACCAATTTTCTTTTCAATTGAAGTAACAAACAACTTCCTCACTTGAAGTATTTTGACAAATTTGAGACATGAACCAACAACGTCAGCGTTAAGAAAGAAGAGATACCGGTGCTGTAAATTAGACCCCGTCTTCAACAACTTAGCTCCAGAGATGACTCTTCTTTCATTTTCATAAATCTAAAACCAAGCGGACAAACATTGAATGCTATCTTGGACTTGGATGACTCTTCCACGTCAACTTGCCAGCAAGCACTGTGTAAATCTGACTGAGAAAAACATTAAGCAGAAGACAGAACATCTATTGTATCATCAAACTGTCCTGCTACATCTATACTTATAAACTCACCTACAGCTCCTTCAAAACTCTTAATGGCTGCACCAACAGCGGTTTCCAGCTGTATCACGTTCAGTCCATTATCCAACGTCTGAAATAAAATAGTTTCACCTGTAAGATGAGTTGACGTGGTGACTTATACCAGGACTTGTATAGAAGGATAAGAAACTTGCATCTCCTGACTAAATATAGATAAAACAGCACACGAACGATTCATTATTTGGCAAATTAATCATTCATAACTCACAGGCAACTGATTTCTTAACATAAACTGTAAGTTGTATGTAATCTTAGATGTTTAAACATGTTTCGATCATGCAAAATGATCTTGAATTAAAGATATTGAGGTTTGAAGGAAAATTTCTCGTAATTTGTTGTTATTTTAGCTACAGTATACAAATTTTGTAATCAGATTCATTTCAACAATTTTAAACACAAATTGTTGGGAATGGTATTGTTTTAATGAGAATTTTGTTCTGCATTGTAAGAATTTTTTATTTGTGCTCCTGAGGAGAATGGAAATCAGATTTCGCGTGAATATGCGAGTATTCGCAAACTATCAATCAGTTGCTTTTCCTTCTTTATATAATTTCTTGCTTATACCCACTACTTACTTACAGTCTTACTTAGATTTTGTTTTAAAAAGATACAAAAAGAGTTCCTATGAGTATAGTGTGCAATAACTAGAATTCTAGTGCATTAACAACTGTCAACACATTCTGGTAAACAGGCAATTACATTGTTGGAAAAGTAAAGAACCTATAACATTGTCAGTAATAGAAAATTTGACCAACATTGTCAGTAATTGGAAAAAATTAACAAGACTGTCAGTAATTGGAAAGAATTACCAACATTTTAACATAACAGAATGAACAACATAGTTTAGTAATAATTCAAAAGCTAAAACATTGACATAGCCTACAAAGTTATTAATGATAATATAATTCCTTCAACATTGGCAGAAATAGGAAAAAAGCTAACCATTAATGGAACATTGTCAATATCACCAGTAATGAAACATTATCAGTAATGGAGCATTATCAGAAATGGGGCATTATGAGTAATGGAACATTATCAGTAATGGAACATTATCAGTTATGGAGCATTATTATGAATGGAGCATGATCAGTAATGGAACATTATCAGTTATGGAGCATTATATGTAATGGAACATTATTAGTAATGGAACATTTTCAGCAATGGAACATTATCAGTGATTTAGCATTATATGTAATCGAACATTATTAGTAATGGAACATTTTCAGCAATGGAACATTATCAGTGATTTAGCATTATCAGTTATGGAGCATTATATGTAATGGAACATTATCAGTAATGGAGCATTATAAGTAATTGAACATTATTAGTAAAGGAGCATTATCAGTAATGGAACATTATCAGTATTGGAGCATTATAGAAATGTAACATTATCAGCAATGGAGCATTATAAGTAATGGAACATTATCAGTATTGGAGTATCATCAGTAATGGAACATTATCAGCAATGGAGCATTATAAGTAATGGAACATTATTAGCAATGTAACATTATCAGCAATGGAGCATTATAAGCAATGGAACATTATCAGCAATGGAGCATAATTAGTTATAGAACATTATCAGTAATGGAACATAATCAGTAATGGAATAGTATCAGCAAAGGAACATTATTAGTAATGGAACATTATCAGTAATCAAACATTATTAGAAATGAGACATTATCAGTAATCGAATATTATCAGTAATGGTTGATTGATTGATTGATTGAATATTTAGCGTCATTTTTATGCCATTATCAGTTATTGAACATTATCAGTAATGGAACAGTATCAGCAAAGGAACATTATTAGTAATGGAACATTATCAGTAATGGAACATTATTAGGATGAGGCATTATCAGTAATGGAACATTATTAGTAATGATTGGTTGATTGAATATTTAGCGACATTTTTATGCCATTGAGGGCTAACAGATGATCATTAAACCCAACCACTGTTTCCTAGGATTAACCAGTACTTGAGCACACCCCATCTCTGCAAGTAACTGAACTTTCCTACTTGAATCAGCAGTGATAGACAAATGATGAGACACAATGTCATATATCATTCATCATGGAAACTGTTGCCATGCGGGGATTTGAACTCATGACCCCTGGATTGATAGTCTGACGCATAACTGACTGAGCTAATTGGGCCTGGCTATCAGTAATGGAGCATTATCTGTAACATTGTATCAGAATTGAAGCAATATCAGCTATTGGGCAATATCAGCAATTGAGCATTATCATTAATGGAGCTTTGTTAGTAACAAAGCATTATTTATAATCAGTAATGGAATATTATACCAGTAATGGAACATTATTCATGAGTAATGAAGCATTATCCGTTATGGAGAATTATCTGTAATTTAGCAATATTAGTAATTGAGCATGGTCAATAATTGAGCATTATCCGTAACATTGTATCAGCAATGAAGCATTATTAGAAATAGATCAATATCAGTAATTGAGTATTTACATTAATGGAGCCTTTTTAGCAATGAAGCATTATCAGCAATGGAACATTGTCATTATATGAACATTGTCTGGGAATATAACTTCTACAAACCTTAGGATTCAGGATAATCTCCATGTGTAAAGTCTTCTCTTCTACAACACGTTTCACAGCGGCAAGATTGATCCACAAATTGTTTGTGTTGAAAATTCTATTAAATGAAATACAGTTACTACATTATGCATGGAGATTTGTGGAAAAAACAGTTATTACAATGTCATTTGCATGGAGATTTGTGGAAAATACAGTTACTACATTTGCATGGAGATTTGTGGAAAATACAGTTACCACATATGCATGGAGATTTGTAGAAAATACAGTTACTCTATATGCATGGAGATTTGTGGAATATACAGTTACCACATATGCATGGAGATTTGTAGAAAATACAGCTACTACATATGCATGGAGATTTGTGGAATATACAGTTACTACATATGCATGGAGATTTGTGGAATATACAGTTACCACATATGCATGGAGATTTGTAGAAAATACAGTTACTACATATGCATGGAGATTTGTGGAATATACAGTTACTACATATGCATGGAGATTTATAGAAAATACAGTTTATACATATGGGAAAGTAAAGCAGAATGTTTGTAATTAACTTGTAAACAAAGAAACGGTTGACAGTAAAAGTACAAACATGTGCATATTAAAAAACAACCAAAAATCACTGTCTATCTCTGTAGAGGGGTAGGAATCCTCCGAATGGGTGTCATGTTCATTTTATCATTTTTTGTCATGTTCATTATTTTAGTCAAATTACCAACCCCGTGTGGTTCCACGGAGCCATTTGAGTAATGGTAAAAACAGGATCACCATGGCTAATGCATGTCGAAAGAAATGACAATTTGAGTAATATGATCAAATTTACAAGGTATGAAGGTTCTAGGTTCAATCTGCATATTAATCATTTGTTGATGTGATTTTTTAAATCTGTATGTAAATTTGTTTTTTTTGTACATGTAGAGTGAACAGGGAATCTTCCTTCCTGTTGGTGTCGAATAACCTAAAATGTGTTGGTAAGCTGTAAAACTCCATTTGTTCATTCATTCCAACAGAATATAGAAATTGACATGTGTTTTTTTATTGAAACAAAAAAAAATAAAATGGAAACAAGGTCACTCAAATCTGGATGTCTTCACGACCCTAGTTTAATAGTAAATTAAAAAAAAATCTAATTTTTTACACTGAGTCCTTGATTTACTCTATGTACATGTATTATACAGGCAGAGAGACACACTTTGCACTATGTCCTTGATTTACTCTATGCACATGTATTATACAGGCAGAGAGACACATTTTACACTAAGTCCTTGATTTACTCTATGTACATGTATTATACAGACAGAGAGACACATTTTGCACTATGTCCTTGATTTACTCTATGTACATGTATTATACAGACAGAGAGACACATTTTACACTAAGTCCTTGATTTACTCTATGTACATGTATTATACAGACAGAGAGACACATTTTGCACTAAGTCCTTGATTTACTCTATGTACATGTATTATACAGACAGATAAACACATTTTGCACTATGTCCTTGATTTACTCTATGTACATGTATTATACAGACAGAGAGACACATTTTGCACTAAGTCCTTGATTTACTCTATGTACATGTATTATACAGACAGAGAGACACATTTTACACTAAGTCCTTGATTTACTCTATGTACATGTATTATACAGACAGTGACACATTTTGCACTAAGTCCTCATGTATTATACAGACAGAGAGACACATTTTGCACTAAGTCCTTGATTTACTATATGCACATGTATTATACAAACAGAGACACATTTTGCACTAAGTCCTTGATTTACTCTATGTACATGTATTATACAGACAGAGACACATTTTGCACTAAGTCCTCATGTATTATACAGACAGAGAGACACATTTTGCACTAAGTCCTTGATTTACTCTATGCACATGTATTATACAGACAGAGAGACACGTTTTGCACTAAATCCTTGATTTACTCTATGCACATGTATTATACAGACAGAGAGACATGTTTTGCACTAAGTCCTTGATTTACTCTATGTACATGTATTATACAGACAGAGACACATTTTGCACTAAGTCCTTGATTTACTCTATGTACATGTATTATACAGACAGAGAGACACATTTTACACTAAGTCCTTGATTTACTCTATGTACATGTATTATACAGACAGAGACACATTTTGCACTAAGTCCTTGATTTACTCTATGTACATGTATTATACAGACAGAGAGACACATTTTACACTAAGTCCTTGATTTACTCTATGTACATGTATTATACAGACAGAGAGACACATTTTACACTATGTCCTTGATTTACTCTATGTACATGTATTATACAGACAGAGAGACATGTTTTACACTAAGTCCTTGATTTACTCTATGTACATGTATTATACAGACAGAGAGACACATTTTACACTAAGTCCTTGATTTACTCTATGTACATGTATTATACAGACAGAGACACATTTTGCACTAAGTCCTTGATTTACTCTATGTACATGTATTATACAGACAGAGAGACACATTTTACACTAAGTCCTTGATTTACTCTATGTACATGTATTATACAGACAGAGAGACACATTTTACACTATGTCCTTGATTTACTCTATGTACATGTATTATACAGACAGAGAGACACATTTTACACTAAGTCCTTGATTTACTCTATGTACATGTATTATACAGACAGAGAGACACATTTTACACTAAGTCCTTGATTTACTCTATGTACATGTATTATACAGACAGAGAGACACATTTTACACTAAGTCCTTGATTTACTCTATGTACATGTATTATACAGACAGAGACACATTTTGCACTAAGTCCTTGATTTACTCTATGTACATGTATTATACAGACAGAGAGACACATTTTACACTAAGTCCTTGATTTACTCTATGTACATGTATTATACAGACAGAGAGACACATTTTACACTATGTCCTTGATTTACTCTATGTACATGTATTATACAGACAGAGAGACATGTTTTACACTAAGTCCTTGATTTACTCTATGTACATGTATTATACAGACAGAGAGACACATTTTACACTAAGTCCTTGATTTACTCTATGTACATGTATTATACAGACAGAGACACATTTTGCACTAAGTCCTTGATTTACTCTATGTACATGTATTATACAGACAGAGAGACACATTTTACACTAAGTCCTTGATTTACTCTATGTACATGTATTATACAGACAGAGAGACACATTTTACACTATGTCCTTGATTTACTCTATGTACATGTATTATACAGACAGAGAGACACATTTTACACTATGTCCTTGATTTACTCTATGCACATGTATTATACAGACAGAGAGACATGTTTTGCACTAAGTCCTTGATTTACTCTATGTACATGTATTATACAGACAGAGACACATTTTGCACTAAGTCCTTGATTTACTCTATGTACATGTATTATACAGAGAGACACATTTTGCACTATGTCCTTGATTTACTCTATGTATATGTATTATACAGACAGAGAGACACATTTTACACTAAGTCCTTGATTTACTCTATGTACATGTATTATACAGACAGAGACACATTTTGCACTAAGTCCTTGATTTACTCTATGTACATGTATTATACAGACAGAGCGACACATTTTGCACTAAGTCCTTGATTTACTCTATGTACATGTATTATACAGACAGAGAGACACATTTTACACTAAGTTCTTGATTTACTCTATGTACATGTATTATACAGACAGAGAGACACATTTTACACTAAGTTCTTGATTTACTCTATGTACATGTATTATACAGACAGAGAGAAACATTTTGCACTAAGTCCTTGATTTACTCTATGCACATGTATTATACAGACAGAGAGACATGTTTTGCACTAAGTCCTTGATTTACTCTATGTACATGTATTATACAGACAGAGAGACACATTTTGCACTAAGTTCTTGATTTACTCTATGTACATGTATTATACAGACAGAGAGAAACATTTTGCACTAAGTCCTTGATTTACTCTATGCACATGTATTATACAGACAGAGAGACATGTTTTGCACTAAGTCCTTGATTTACTCTATGTACATGTATTATACAGACAGAGAGAAACATTTTACACTAAGTTCTTGATTTACTCTATGTACATGTATTATACAGACAGAGAGAAACATTTTGCACTAAGTCCTTGATTTACTCTATGCACATGTATTATACAGACAGAGAGACATGTTTTGCACTAAGTCCTTGATTTACTCTATGTACATGTATTATACAGACAGAGACACATTTTGCACTAAGTCCTTGATTTACTCTATGTACATGTATTATACAGACAGAGAGACACATTTTGCACTATGTCCTTGATTTACTCTATGTACATGTATTATACAGACAGAGAGACACACTTTGCACTAAGTCCTTGATTTTCTCTATGTACATGTATTATACAGACAGAGACACACATTTTACCCTAAGTCCTTGATTTACTCTATGTACATGTATTATTCAGGCAGAGAGACACATTTTGCACTAAGTCCTTGATTTACTCTATGTACATGTATTATACAGACAGAGACACATTTTGCAACAAGTCCTTGATTTACTCTATGTACATGTATTATACAGACAGAGAGACACATTTTACACTATGTCCTTGATTTACTCTATGTACATGTATTATACAGACAGAGAAACACATTTTACACTAAGTCCTTGATTTACTCTATGTACATGTATTATACAGACAGAGAGACACATTTTGCACTAAGTCCTTGATTTACTCTATGTACATGTATTATACAGACAGAGAAACACATTTTGCACTAAGTCCTTGATTTACTCTATGTACATGTATTGTACAGACAGAGACACATTTTGCAACAAGTCCTTGATTTACTCTATGTACATGTATTATACAGACAGAGAGACACATTTTGCACTAAGTCCTTGATTTACTCTATGTACATGTATTATACAGACAGAGAGACACATTTTGCACTAAGTCCTTGATTTACTCTATGTACATGTATTATCCAGACAGAGACACATTTTGCACTATGTCCTTGATTTACTCTATGTACATGTATTATACAGACAGAGACACATTTTGCACTAAGTCCTTGATTTACTCTATGTACATGTATTATACAGACAGAGAGACACATTTTACACTATGTCCTTGATTTACTCTATGTACATGTATTATACAGACAGAGAGACACATTTTACACTATGTCCTTGATTTACTCTATGTACATGTATTATACAGACAGAGAGACACATTTTGCACTATGTCCTTGATTTACTCTATGTACATGTATTATACAGACAGAAAGACACATTTTAAACTATGTCCTTGATTTACTCTACGTACATGTATTATACAGACAGAGAGACACATTTTGCACTATGTCCTTGATTTACTCTACGTACATGTATTATACAGACAGAGAGACACATTTTACACTATGTCCTTGATTTACTCTACGTACATGTATTATACAGACAGAGAGACACATTTTACACTATGTCCTTGATTTACTCTATGTACATGTATTATACAGACAGAGAGACACATTTTGCACTATGTCCTTGATTTACTCTATGTACATGTATTATACAGACAGAGAGACACATTTTGCACTATGTCCTTGATTTACTCTATGTACATGTATTATACAGACAGAGAGACACATTTTGCACTATGTCCTTGATTTACTCTATGTACATGTATTATATAGACAGAGAGACACATTTTACACTAAGTCCTTAATTTACTCTATGTACATGTATTATACAGACAGAGAGACACATTTTACACTATGTCCTTGATTTACTCTATGTACATGTATTATACAGACAGAGAGACACATTTTACACTATGTCCTTGATTTACTCTATGTACATGTATTATACAGACAGAGAGACACATTTTGCACTAAGTCCTTGATTTACTCTATGTACATGTATAATACAGACAGAGCGACACATTTTACACTATGTCCTTGATTTACTCTATGTACATGTATTATACAGACAGAGCGACACATTTTGCACTATGTCCTTGATTTACTCTATGTACATGTATTATACAGACAGAGAGACACATTTTGCACTATGTCCTTGATTTACTCTATGTACATGTATTATACAGACAGAGCGACACATTTTACACTATGTCCTTGATTTACTCTATGTACATGTATTATACAGACAGAGACACATTTTGCACTATGTCCTTGATTTACTCTATGTACATGTATTATACAGACAGAGAGACACATTTTGCACTATGTCCTTGATTTACAATAAGTACAATTATTATACTTACTTAAATTTACTGACACTTTTGAATTCATCCACCTGTGGAAAGAGATAGAGGATCTTACATGAGTGCTCTTTATAACTGAATTTATTAAACCTTTACTCCATAGAAACGCATTTTCCTGCACCAATCACAGAAGGCCTTTGGTAACAGTGCAGGAAGAGTTCAGTTTGCTCGTAACGAGCAATCTGAACACTTCCTGCACTGTTTTCCACTCTGTCAGTTAATATAAACGTAATTCACCAAATATTTCAAAAGCCTTCTATATTAGGTGTCCATAGGGGTCTATATTAAAGGTGTCCAAAGACGTCTATATGAAGTAAAGGGTTAAACAAGGTGGCAAGCACATGTTATGTGAGACTGTTAAGCATTAAAGGAAGTGTATCAGGATACAACACTATAAATGTCTAAAAAAAATTCAATAATTATCAAAATGGATAAAAAGCATCGTATTGTCATTAACAAATATAAACCAAATAGTTTAGTATGTCAAATCTACCAAAACATGACAAAATTGATATGTAAATTGGAGTGGTAAACTTGAATTGAAATCCCCAATGTTGTATATCAATTATCAGAGACTTTGGCTAAGCGGGGATTCAAAACTCAAGAATCCTGGATTGAAAGTTAGCTATGCTAATGATTGAGCTATCTGGACCCAGTTGGAATTCCCTTTAGAATACTTAGAGTAAAAACTGAGACATAAACTGTGACACTGAAAAACTTCTGACCATCAAGTGTGACCTTGAACAAAAAAAAACTTGTGTAAATATTATACTTGACACACCTTATCATTGTCTAAACATTTATGATAGGTCATTATAAATTAATTCCTATATTTTCATCCCCTCTTTAAATAATGTTCCTCCATCTCATAACTAATATCACAATTCCACCTTAATATCTGAAAAATATATAAAATAAAAAATACAAAATAAAATTCATACCCCACCACCTATTTTGAAACAAATTTGGATGAAAATCTAGGAATTAATTCATTATGGCCTATAAGCTTGTTGGGTTATTAGTTCCAGTACCATCAAAGTAACAGCTGAGAGTTCATAGACAAATAAAGAGACAGTGAAGTTTCAATTACAGAAAGCATCCTAATAGGTAAGGTTATAAAGGAATGTCATCAGTGATGTCAGTACCATTGATCAGGCAGACTGAGTGTCAAATACAACAGCTGTTCACAGTGTTACTGTACACAGTGTCAATAGATAAACTGATAACGCAATAGCTTAGTTTTTTAAGTACCGTTACTATGGATTTATTGACAAGATAGAAGGTAGGTAATGAATCTTTGATGAACTATAAAGTCAAATCTGTGTAAGCAGTCGCCTCCATTAAGCAGCCACTTGTCTTAAGCAGCCACATTTGCTATTTCCCATTTCTAGGTTTTCAGTAAAAATTCATCTGTATTAAGCAACCTGTCATAAAAGACCACTATTGCTTCTTCCCTGACTGGCTGCTTAAGACAGGTTTGACTGTACACTAAAACTTGTCATTTTCATGAGAAACCTCTCATGTAATCATCATAAAAAAAGAATGGCATATATGATTTTTATATGAAATATTTCTCATATGGATCTAATATGAGAATTATATTATTTTCATGAGAATCATGACATTCAGCATATGCTTATAATATGGGATTCATGAGAGAATCATATGTGAATCATATGTGAATCAATTTCCCGGACATGTATATGGACATATAAATAAAATCCATATCTGTGTAAATGAATGAATTATTTAATTATGATACAAATATGACTTTATAAACTGTGAAATTTATATTTGAATATATTCTATTTTAACTTAGTAAAGTAAGAGAGTTACACAAATTTTTTTGGTTTTATTACTGGTTTCTAGAGATAAAAATTAACAACAATGTCTATTTAAAATGATTTTTTTCTTCAAATTTTTGACTTATGCCTTCATTGGAAATGAACTTAAACTGATATACTCTAATGTCACATCCATTCTTTTAAAAAAACATCCATCTGTAAAGTAAATGACAGGATAAGAAATATACTGTTCTCATATCCGTAACATTATACTGCTGGTTTCAGTGAATTATTATTTTTATTTCATTGCGTTAGCACCAAAATGTTATGCTCACAGCGTTAACTAGAGACATTTTATTGATATTTTACTATAAACTTTTAAATTTTATTTTATGAGAAAAAAATAGTGAAAATACTATCTATAATTTCCCTATTTAAGTGATATTATCAGAAATAATTCACTGAAAAATCTCTGATTCTTCCAAAAAATTAGACATGTGCCTATCGACATGAATGGTCCAACTACTGATCGGAAACCAATTTTTTTTTTACAGAATATTAGGTTGAAAACGGGCCACAACTCCTGTAAAATTTGACCAATATGGACAAATAACTAATTTTACCTGTTTTTTTTTTTAATTATACAGGTACACACAAAATGTTGATTAAATATAATTATAAGACCCTTTCATAAGTTATTAATCAGAAACCATTGTTTTAGCAGGCACACAGACGAACTGACTGACAAACTGATGGAAAGCAGTTACATTTAATGTCCATCATCATTTTTCCAATGACAGGGCCATAAAAAAAACATAAATTAAAGAATGTGTGATTGGCGTCTTACTTTCTGTTATATGATACTTACATAATCCTTTGGTACTTGAGCAATTTCAAGTAGACGCAATTTACCATCATACTCTACCAAGGTACCGCCCTGCAATAAGTAAAAATTATGAAAACCAGCGACTCTTTTATACTTATTCAATTTAGCTATTACAAAGTAAGATCAGGGTTGCATTTCACAAAAAAAATTGCGATAAAAATCAGTTGTTAACGTAAAGTAACAAATATGCATAATATTTTTCATAGTCATCCACATGAATTTACAATTGTTTTTTTCAGAAAATTTACCATTTTCTGAATTATTTAATCAAGTATGGTTTGATTTAGAGTAATATATAAAATATTACGACCAATACTTACTTTATGTTTACGACCAATTTTAAATGTACGTTTTTTTTGTGAAATGCAACCCAGGACTTTTGTGAATCATTCTCAAGTTAATTTCCAGAGTAGAACAAGTACTGGGTGTTGTTTTTGAAAGGTGACTTACGGTGGCTTAAGTGACTAAAAACCTACCCTATACACCTTCACCCTGCTTTGAATGACAGAGATTAACATGCATAATATCACATCATAGTCAAAATTATTCTACAGAAGATTGCCAAGACGACCCCGAATATGACATGCTCATATGAGGTAAAGTGTAGTGCCAACAACAGTTACAAGTTTTGTTAATGAATACAACAAGAAACACAGACCTGAAGAACAAGAAATGTCACTGTTAAGTGTCACATGCCCCACAAATGGTCTGTGAAAATATTAATTTATTTTATAATAGGTAGCAATGTATCCATGAATATCAAGTCAAAGACTGATGTTCAGACTAGACACACAATTTCATTTTTTTTTTACATTAAAGTGTGACCTTGACCTTATTGTAACCTTGACCTTGACATCTGATGTTAAGGTGTGGGTTTATCTTCAGGTAAATGCAGATGACACATCATCATGACATGTTGATCACTTGTGTCAAGCTATTTTAAAATAAATCTCTCCATGAAAAACAATGTTACAAACAAGACATAAAATATCAAACAAACTGAAAGTATGACCTTGACCTTTGAGGTAAGGTTCTGGGTCTTAACATGACACTTCATCATGTCATACTGATCAATTGATAAATTGAGCCAGATTTTTTTGAAATCCATCCATGTATGATAAAGTTACAAACTGGGCTTGAAATCTCAAACAGACACAAAGTGTTGTCAAACAAACTCAAAGTGTGACCTTGACCTTTGAGGTACAGGTCTCAGTCTTATGTGCGACACATCGTCATTTCATCTTGATCAATTGAGTCAAGTTAAAGACAAAGTTACAGATTAGACACGAAATATCAAACAAATTAAAAGTGTGACCTTGACCTTTGAGGAAAGGTTCTGGGTCTTACATGCAACACTTGATCATGTCATGTTGATCAACTGAGCCAAGTGTTACTGAAATTTAGGTGACAAAGTTACAGACCAGACACAAAATCTCAAACAGACTGAAAATGTTGTCAAACAAAGTTAAATTGTGATCTTGACCTTTGAAGTGGGAGCCTTGGTGTTACGCACGACATGTCATGCTATATGATCATTTGTAGCAAGTATTTATAAAATCTTTCTACATATGACAAAGTTACAGGCCGGACACAAAACCTCACACAGACTCAAAATGTTATCAAATAAACACAAATTGTGACCGTGACCTTTAAGAAATGGGTGTGGGTCTTATGCGTGACACGTCATCATGTCATGCTGATGAATTGAGCCAAGTGTTTTTGAAATTTATCCATTGGCGACAAAATAACAGACCATACAAAAAATCTCAACCAGACTGAAAGTGTTGTCTAACAAAGTTAAATTGTAACCTTGATCTTTGAAGTGGCAGTCTGGGTGTTATGTCGACACATCGTCATGTTATGTTCATCATTTGTAGCAGGTATTTATAAAATCCATCTATGCATGACGAGTTATTGGCCGGACATGAAATCTCACACAGACCAAGTGTTGTCAAACAAACTCAAAGTGTGACCTTGACCTTTGAGGTACGGGTGTGGGCCTTACTTGTGACAAATCATCATGTTATGTTGATCATTTGTAGCAAGTAATAACAAAATCTGTCTTGGCATGATAAAGTTACAAGCTGGACACGAAATACCGGACGGAAGGACAGACAAACACTGCGATTACTGTATGCCACCCCAAGCATTTCTGGGGGTGGGGGGCATAAAAACAGTTTAGTCAACATCTATCAAAATACTAAATGCAACAGATGAAAGTTGTCATTTTTATCTCCAAACATCTACATTACCTTGATATCAGCTCGTGTTTTGTCAGTGACTTCCATCAAAAACTCTGGGGCAGCAACTTCTGATTTTAATAAAAACTTCAATATATCTATGAACAGTTAAGGATTGAAAAGTCTTTCCAGTTATAGTGTATGTATATGGTACAGTGAAGTTAGCAACCATGATGCTAAAGGTACTGAACATTTTTTTTTTGTTTGAATGGGGTTTAATACAACTTTCAACACATTTCAGGTTATATTATGGCATATCCAGTTTTATTGGGGACAAACTAAGTAGAATCACCGTTGATATATGGCATTGAGTCTCATTGTCATATGTCTCTCAAACGGATCATTTATGGAGATCTGGTGTGCTTGATACTGGTTAACTTTTCAGGATCCCAGGAAACAGTGGTTAGGTTTTATGATCGTCTGTTAGCTTTATATCCTATAGAAACAATGCTTAATATTCAAACAAACAAACAAAAATCCAACGAACACAGTCATTTGAAGTTAATATGACCAATAAGGATATTTATAATAACGACATAAATAAACATGAAATCAACACGTCATCAGAGAAGCATGACTTTTATTGTTTCATTAAACCTACAGGTGCAGCAATTAATTAGTATAACAATGTTAGGTAATTGATGATCAGGATATGTGGATAAAGACAGCTTGCAAAAATCTTACAAACACAAGTTGTTTTTTATTTGTTAATTGTTCATGAAATATGCACCTGTACGTAACAGGTAAACTTAAAACAGCAAGTAAAGTTTATGCAGAGTTCACAGACTTTGCACGTGGTTATGTATATCAGATCTCATGATTGTCCAACAGATAAAATTCAATATGACGTGACCTCAGACTGAGACAAACTGAGTAGAATCACTGTTGATATACAGCATTGAGTCCCATTGTCATTTATCTCCCAAATGGATCATTTACTTACAAAGATCTGGTGTGCTCAAGTACTGGTTAACCTTCCAGGATCCCAAGAAACAGTGGTTAGATTAACGGATGGTCTGTTAGCTTTATATCGCATAAAAACGATGCTAAATATTCAAACAGAGAAAAAAAATCTAAAACCTAATCTTAAAGTTAAAAACCTATGGAATTTGAACATCCATGCCTTTTTGCGTAATGTTTAGATGTAACGGTAACATAAATTTGTGTTTTATCTGTAAAACAGTTTTAATTTTAATACATTAAGGCCTAGCATTATTGATGAATAAAGACCTAGCATAACTGATGAATTATGGCCTAGCATTATTGATGAATAAAGACCTAGCATTATTGGTGAATTAAGGCCTAGCATAACTAATGAATTTAGACCTATCATTATTTATGAATTAGGGCCTAGTATTATTGATGAATTAAGACCTAGTATTACTGATTCATTTAGGCCTAGTATTATTGATGTCTTAATGCCTAGTATTATTGATGAATCAAGACTTAGCATTACTGATGAATTAAGGCCTAGCATTATTGTTAAATTAAGGCCTAGTATTATTGACGAATAAAGGCCTAGTATTATTGATGAATCAAGACTTAGCATTACTGATGAATTAAGGCCTAGTATTATTGTTAAATTAAGGCCTAGTATTATTGATGAATAAAGGCCTAGTATTATTGATGAATCAAGACTTAGCATTACTGAAGTATTAAGGCCTAGCATTATTGTTGAATAAAGGCCAAGTATTATTGATAAATTAAGACATAATATTATTGATACAATTAGGCCTAGCATTATTGATAAATTTAGGCCTAGCATTATTGATTAATTAAGGCCTAGTATTATTGATACATTTAGGCCTGGCAATATCAATGAATTTAGACCTAGCATTATTGATGAAGAAACACTTTTACTACAGAAGAATATAGATAAGTTGGTCTATAACCAACATTGCATCTATGAATCTCACAGAAGGATACTCAGGTCGACAGTGGCTCCCAGATTGTCAATATTAGATATAAACATGTACTTCTTCCCAGCCTTGATAAACTCGTCCAGAAGACCAGAGTTATTGAAACTTGCATACACATCTCCGTGACCAGGTGGGTACCAACTGAAATTTAAAATGTGGTAATTATCTCTAAAATGTATTACTGATCAATGAAAAGTCACACAGGGGGACAAACAACACTCACAAATATTATATGGACTACCGGCCATGTATTCACAAAACATTTGAAGGCATCCAAGCTGAAATTTTAAAACTATTGTTATATTCTAATGCACTAATAAGTTTTAGCCTTAAAATTCACTCGCTGATCCAAATTACTCAAAAGATAGTGTTCAAATTTAACTGACTGTTTAACCAAATGATGCATATCAGCAATTATTGCACTATAAAAATAGTTTCTAGTAAAAATCAAACTAAATCGTTAAACTTTTCAAAATCTTTATATTTTGACATAATACCAGACAATAAGTTACTTTACGAGGGGCATTCAATATATTCAGTCTCTGGTCTTCGGATATTTAAGATTTTCACAGGAATGGGATTTTTTTCATGTCAACACTTCAAAGTATTCCGCCTGCACAGATATACACTTTGGAAGTCTTGCTGTCCATGACCTAAATGCTGCTTGGAAAAAGTCACAGTGGCTTAAGTCAGGGGAATAAGTGGGGTGTTCAACCTGAATAACTTTTTCTTGTTCAAAGAAAGATTGTACATTTTTACTTTTGTGGGCAGAAGAATTGATATGAATAAGATTTTTGACAGATTTCAGAACTTTATCTTTGTAAAACTTGCCTGTAATTGTCCTACCCTCTTTGCAATGAATTTGTACAACAGGACCACTACAATTGAAGAAAATGGCATATCAAACCTTCTTGGCGCTTTTTGTCTTCTTTGCTATGACTGGCCTAGCCTGATTTTTACCAAGCCATTTTTTTATTATTGATGTGCCGTTGGGGCTCAAAATAATAAACCCAAGTTTCATCCCCAGTGAGCAAGTTAAAAAATGCTCCTAGGACTACAATTTGTATATTTTTAAGTTTTTTAGCACAATCTAAACGCTTGGCCATTTGGTCAGGTGTCAGCAAGTGGGGGATCCATCTACCACAAAGGTTCTTAATTTCAAACAGTTAGTCAAAATATGATGTACAGTGCCTTCTGAAATGCCTAGACTAAGCATTATACCGTCCATCTTCTTCTACCATAGCTCTAATAGCACCAAGCACCAATGTTTTCCTTTGTTGCTGCAACAACAGGCCTACCTGGGTGATTATCTTCTTGCAGGCTATGCTGACACCCCTTAAATTTCTTAACTCAATGAAAAACTGTTCTTAACGTTACAGTAGAACTATCATGCATACGACACAATTCAGAATAAATCTCTTTTGGCGATTACTGCAAAGAAACTCAGGCTTTAATGTAAGCCCTTATTTCTAATTTTTCTTCAGGTTTCATTATGACATTGAAATATAGCCACTGTACATGAGTTTTTAATTCAACAATGAATATCTTGGTCAGTTATAATCGGATTAGACTGAGAATTCGCAGGTGTATTGAATAAACATCCCCAAACAATTGTGCAAATTTTTCATGTTTTAAAGCAACATTGTTTCTATGGGCTGGGCCCGATTAGCTCAGTCGGTTATGTGTCTATCAATCCAGGGGTCGTGAGTTCGAATACCCGCCCAGCAACAGTCTCCGTGATGATTGATATATGACATTGTGTCTCATTATCATTCATCTCTCACCACTGATTCAAGTGGGAAAGTTATCAGTTACTTGTGGAGATGGGGTGTGCTCGAGTACTAGTTAATCCCAGGAAACAGTGGTTAGGTTAACTGATCGTCTGTTAGACCTAGATGGCATAAAAATGACGCTAAATATTCAATCAATCAATCAATCATTTCTATGGAAAGCCATTAGTGACATAATTTATTGAATGTCCCTTGTAAATTGACAAACAGATTTGGTTATCTATTTAAACAACTGTTTACACTGTTTACAGTGGCTTTCCCCATTGTATACAAATGGTGTAGAAATACATAGAATACAAATAGCTTCATTAACAGTAGCTACAACAGATCTTGGTGATTACAGGTAAAATGAATCACCAGAAGTTGATATTAAAGTTTATAAACGCAAAGAATTTTCCTTACTTAACATATATTCTTTAATTGAAAGGGACCACAAAATGAATATGTATCAATCTTTCAGAATTAAAAGTACATTTTGTTAACTTGTATACAATAAAAAATAAAGATGAGTCGGCAATACAAGACCATGCTTCTCAACTAACAACTTTGAGATCAGTCAAACATAACCCAACATTTATAGACATCTGTTATTTCACTAAAATTCACAGGGATCATAATTTATAATATTAAGATAAAAAACAGGAGACTGTTGTGACGTAAAACACTTAATTATAGTGAAAATTTAAATAATTCATTGTTGTTTGGTATGGAGTTTAGCAATTTTTCCGTCATATCATGACGCTGTCTACTTGAGAGTGTATTCTGACTGCTGCTACATTGGAGTATCATGCCACAGACACACGGTATGATACCCTACCCAGTCACATACTGACACTGGGCAGACCAGATCGAGAACTATCCCCGAAATGCTGAGTGCCAAGCGAGGAAGCTTCTAATACCATTTTTCAAGTCTTTGGTATGACCCGGCCAGGGAATGAACCAACAAACTACCACATCTGAGGCGGACTCAAATCAGACAGTAATTACGCAATGAGGTCAGTTCAAGAATTTCTCTCAGATCTTCAAAAACGAACAAGTTAGGAAAAGATTCTTTCACAGAGTTTTTTTCAACTGTTTTTAAACTGTCCCGAAAAATTACTAATCCTAGATACTTGAATATCCATTCATGTGACAGGGGTAACATCTTGGAATGGCGGGAGCATATTAAAGACAATGAATGATAACAAAGCTCACCTTCAGTCTGTGGCATTGGTGAGCTTAAAAGTGAAATTTACCAATAGAAATTTACACTAACACCCCAAAATGTGCTGAAACTAGTATATATATATGAAGAGCGGATTAGTGGTCCAGTGGTTAAGGCCTTAGACTGCCAAACTAGGGGTCGCAGGTTTGATCCCCCACTCCTACAACTTAAATACTTATCAGTCTTTGGGATGTGGCTTTAACATAAATCAAGGTCCCATGTATTGGTGCTTTACACCGGGCATGCGGAAGAACCAGGGATGCTACAAAAGGGTCTTCTGTATCTCTGCAGAATCCTCCAAAAATCTAAAATTACTAATATTCTTCTGGAGGGGTTGTCCATATGGGAAACCCGTGGCGACGATAAAAAAATTATCATCATCACAAAGCTCACCCTCAGTCTGTGGAATTGACGAGCTTAAAAGTGATATTTGCCAATAAAAGATTACACCAACACCCCAAAATGTGCTGAAACAAGCATAATTAATATATAATATGTACAAATAAAGTAGAACTACATGTAGCACTAATGGTGAATCAAGCCCCACTTTGGAGTCTTGTTGAACATTAAAATTTATTATATAGAAAGATTATTCAGCAAGTCATTCAGAGAAGAATGTGCCATTTATTAAGAAGTTATTTAGAAAAGATTGTAAAAATGATTAACATAATTCTCATATTTCCTAAATCCCTTCATAAGTTACAAAAGTGCAATAGAGAGATGGTGAGACATGCAATACATACATACACACGAACAACCTCTATATAGCTCCATTTTAAATGTCTAGGGTTGGGTCAACTTCTGTGAACTATTTTCAAAATCCCTTTATTGGCAAGGAAGTTAGAAGTGATATAGGAAAAAAAATCAAATATGACTTTTGACCTCTATGAATAATACTGACCACTGGCAAGGATGTTATGTAGTACTAGCCCCTGTGGAACTCCGTTACAAGATAATTTTGGGATCAAAACTTGTACCATTCAGCACAGTATTGCAGACAGATCTGTTGTCTACTAATTCCAAAAGTGTGCATTTTTAACCTTACTTTCTCATGACTCGCTTTAAGGAAGGCCTCACAAAGTAAAACAGAATCAGGTTAACTTGATTTTGTTAAAAAAATGGAATAAATGGGCAAAACCAGTGTCCAGAAGGACATAATAAAGTGTAATATTGTTTTATTTAGAAGTTAGTAAGAAAAAAAATTAAAACAAGAGGCCCATGGGCCTTAACGGTCACCTAATTATCCAAATAACATTCACATAAGTCTATTCAGTGATAAGAACCAAAGTACCAAAGCTGCATACAATATTTCTTTACAATAATAGAGCTTACAATTTTTCAGAAGAAATCAAAAACATGAATTGTTTACGAATGCCTTAAAAAATTTTAAGCACCACCCCCTGGGGCCAAACCGTGAGAACTTAGGACATGCAAATCACAATTTTATAAGGGACCTACATGTGTTCATAATCATGCTCACCATTTGTTTCCCAGTGCTTCGGATAGTTAGAAGAAGATTTTTAAAGTTTACCTTGAATTTGACTATTTTGGCCCCACCCCAAGGCCCCAGGGGGGTGGGGACCATGCAATTCATAATTTTCATTCACCCTTAGGTACCAAAGCTGCATATAACATTTTGTTACAACTGAGCTTACAGATTTTGAGAAGAAGTCAAAAATGTGAACTGTTTATGAATGCACTAATTTTTTTAGGCAAAGTCTCAGGTGACCTAAAAATCCTAACAGGACTTCATCAAGATTTGGAGTCTGAGATTTAGACTCAGACTCAAAATGTCAAAAATGTAAGATTTAATTATTTAACAAGCAAATTACTATATTAATTAGCAGAAACAAGCAGTTTTAATGATTATTTAACAGACAATGTCACAGGATCACATTTCTTCCCAATAATTTATGTTTACAGGACCTGGTTTTTCAAATGTATTGGATTTTGTGTCTGAGCCCAAGTCTCAGACTCAAATTATTGATGAATTTAGGTCCAGATTTGCTGCATTTTCAATTACTTTTTGTAGTGTACATTGACCTAGTCGTTGAGCGTCACTGTTAGGTCGTTATCATTTTTCCACAAACCACCAAAAGATTCAATTAAGAGTTCATGCATAAACATTAATGATACAAGCATAAACCAGGTTTACAGACGTTGAGAACATCTGAATCTCTGAATAGTAATATGTTTATAATCGCTACATTTTATATTTTTATATCAGAAATGAATGTGAACGTAGAGTTTATATTAACTAAGTTTTTATTTATGTGCATAAGTGTTACCAGCTAGAACCATCGGAATTTTCCTTCCTGTAAGAAAACATCTCATTGTTGTGATTATTCAATCAATATAAACATAACTAACAACATCATTTTCTTGCTTTAGATAGACATCTACCATTGAATTTTAATCCTCTTATTTCAAGTATATTTATCATCTTCCATATCATCATCAACACCAGCATACTAGTTAATGCCATTATTATTACCCATTCCATCATCTTCTTTATTTTAGTTATATTTATCAATTCCATATCATCAACACCATCAACATCATTATTATCAACCATTCCAAAATCCATTTTATTTTTATTGTATTTATCATCTTCAATATCAACAGCAACACAATCATCATCAACCATTCCACCATTATCCATTTTTTTTATTATTTTTACCATCTTCCATATCAAAATAAACACTATTATCATCAACTATTCCATCATCCACTTTATCATTATTGTATCTATCATCTTCCATATCAGCATCAATCTTTTGATCATCCACTTTATTATTGTTGTATTTACTATCTTCCATATCATCATCAACCATTCCATCATCCACTTTATTATTATTGTATTTACTACTGTGAAATCATTTATTTTATGGGTATTAAATTTCGTGGTTTCCACTTCAAAGACATATTTGTGGGGACTAAAATTCCTTGAAAACCAATTTAAAAAAAATTTTTTTTTTTTTACATTTTCGACATCACATAGTGCATTCCATTTATTAACCTTTGCTGTAATTCACACATCGCGCGTCAGGGTTTATCACACTCCACTGTGCCAATAAGAGTTGACACATGCCAATTAGTACCCTAATATACAAGTACGATATCGAACTAATTGTTATGCAAACACCAGGTGAGGAAAGGAGAAGAACGACATCTAATCCAGAAAGGGTTCCAGAACGCAGGCCCGGTGTAAATAACAATAGTGCCACGTCACGTGACTGAAAATGGACAGTAAACTAATGTGCTGCGTCTTTTAAGAGATTTGTTTGTTTTATTCATTAAAAATGTATCACCGTATATTTAATCATAAAATGAAACAAGTATAGAATAGAATAAAAAAAATACCACTAAATAAAATATATTACTTCACTTGAAACTTGTGTTTTAGTTTTCTTTGTATGCACGCATACTGTCCTTTTACAATAATTACCGTAGGCCTATACGTCACATTGTTTCAACTCGATAGCATTTTGCTGCAAGGTGACAATCTATTTTTAGCTCTGACATTTGATTGAAGAAGAGTGAATTATAACACATCTCGCTACACACACACGTCTATGAATTAAAGATGATACGTGTAATAAAAAATTCTTGCACTATTTACAAAATCATCAATGTAAATATTGATGCAATATGATGAAAGAAAATATATAAATAAAGGATGGATTATTTACTACAATGCGATGCACGTAGGCATATGAAAACAGAGGTAATTTATATTGACAGCATTACATTATTGCATAAACTAAGTTTGTTGGTATTTGATTTCGTTGTCTAGGCTTCCCATGAAATCCACTAAATTAGTACCCCACGAAAAATTAATGATTTCAAAGTTTCTCCCATATCATCATCAACCATTCCATCATCCACTTTATTATTGTTGTATTTACTATCTTCCATATCATCATCAACTGTTCCATCATCCACTTTATTATTATTATTGTATTTTCTACCTTCCATATCATCATCAACCATTCCATCATCTACTTTATTATTGTTGTATTTACTATCTTCCATATCATCATCAACTGTTCCATCATCCTCTTTATTATTATTATTGTATTTACTACCTTCCATATCATCATCAACCATTCCATCATCTACTTTATTATTGTTGTATTTACTATCTTCCATATCATCATCAACTGTTCCATCATCCACTTTATTATTATTATTGTATTTACTACCTTCCATATCATCATCAACCATTCCATCATCTACTTTATTATTGTTGTATTTACTATATTCCATATCATCATCAACTGTTCCATCATCCTCTTTATTATTATTATTGCATTTACTATCTTCAATATCATCATCAACCATTCCATCATCCACTTTATTATTGTTGTATTTACTATCTTCAATATCACCATCAACCATTCAATCATCCATTTCATTATTATTGTATTTACTATCTTCCATATCATCATCAACCATTCCATCATCTACTTTATTATTGTTGTATTTATTATCTTCCATATCATCATCATCAATCATTCCATCATCCACTTTATTATTGTTGTATTTACTATCTTCCATATCATCATCAATCATTCCATCATCCACTTTATTATTGTTGTATTTACTATCTTCCATATCATCATCAACCATTCCATCATCCACTTTATTATTGTTGTATTTATTATCTTCAATATCACCATCAACCATTCAATCATCCATTTCATTATTATTGTATTTACTATCTTCCATATCATCATCAACCATTCTATCATCCACTTTATTATTGTTGTATTTACTATCTTCAATATCACCATCAACCATTCAATCATCCATTTCATTATTATTGTATCTTCTATCTTCCATATCATCATCAAACATTCCATCATCCACTTTATTATTGTTGTATTTACTTTCTTCCATATCATCATCAACCACTCCATCATCCACTTTATTATTGTTGTATTTACTATCTTCCATATCATCATCAACCACTCCATGATCCACTGTATTATAACTGTATCTATCATCTTCCATATCATCTTCAACCTTTCCACCATCCACTTTATCATTATTGTATTTACTATCTTCCATATCATCATCAACCATTCGATCATCTACTTTATTATTGTTGTATTTACTATCTTCCATATCATCAACCATTCTATCATCAACTTTATTATTATTGTATTTACTTTCTTCAATATCATCATCAACCATTCCATCATCCACTTTATCATTGTTGTATTAACTATCTTCCATATCACCATCAACCAATCCATCATCCACTTTATTATTATTGTATTTACTATCATTCATATCATCAACCATTCCATCATCCTCCTTATTATTATTGTAGTTACTATCTTCCATATCACCATCAATCATCCATAATCAACTTTATTTTATTTTTATCATCATCTCTCATATCATCAACACCACAATTACTATCATCAACCATTCCAACATCAACTAATTTAGTAAATTTATCACCTTCATTGCCATCATTAACACCATCATCATCTATCACCCACCTTCCTTCTATATTTATCATTTTCCATATTATCAACAATACCATTATCATCACCCATTCCATCATCCACTTTATTTCTAATCATATTTACTATCTCATATATCACCATTAAAATCTTCATCATTATCATCATCATCATCATCATCATCCATTCCATCATCTGCTTTTTTTGTGGGTAGTATTTCAAGTTAATTAATGAGTCAGCACATGTGATCATTGCTATTGTGATCAACTAAGCAGTTAACCAGTACAATACACAAGTCAATGACCACATACACATGGGTCCCGTTATAACGCGGTTCTTGGGGTCCACAAAATGAATAGCAATAATTACCTCGAAAAAAATCGATGTCGGTTATTCACACCTATCGTGCTGTCCGACTCTAAGTGAATGGTATTGTTTGCATTGTAATATGATACAACGCGTATTTGGTAACAACAGATACACTTAGATATGTATAAAATTAATACAAAAAAGAAAAGAAAGAAAAACGTTTTTCGTGTTTTGATTATACCAAAATTGGCAGCCATTTCCGTTTAACCTGGAAGGAGAAATAGCGGTGTCTATATAAAAATCGCGCTTCAATTTAAACTCAATGCTGTTAGCATAAAAATATTAAAAATATAAATCTGATGTATTAACAACAATAAAATAATAAAAATAAGTTTGTGTTTATGATTCAATAAGATACCGCGATATATTAATACCTGTCAACCGCTTCGTTGCTTGAATACATGATCACTCGATAATAACAAAGTTTGCATATGGCTTCCGTGTTTGGCGCGTGTCAGCATTAATTGAAGCACTCGGGATTATTACAAACTGTTAAATGTCAATGCTGGCATGAATCAATCCCTTAAACTATCCTTTAAACCACCATGAGGAAATGGTTATAACAGTTTGTTATAATCAAGACTAATTGGTGAGTAGAAGATGGGCGATTATCAAATCAAAATATGGCGACGATCTATTGTTTGGTTGTCATTTGATCATTCGTTCAGATTTTCAAGTTTTATATCACGACTTTTCCCCCTCGCCGAAAAAATGGGAGCCAAGCAAAAACCGCGTTATAACAGAATTCGCGTTATATCGGACCACAGTGTACTCAGGTGGGAGACTCCAGCAACAAAGTTCATGACCAATCATCATACAGTAATCCCAATCTTCATCAACATCTTTTAAGATGTCAACTTTCTTAATATTTTTGTTGTTATCATTGTTTTCATCATCAATCCCATACATTACACTTGTCTATAGACTTTATAAAAATGAAAAAACATGCACACTACAAAATAGACATGTTTTTTTTTTAAATTTATTTCAATACTGGACTTCAATTATAGTTTATATTCATTATCATAAAAGCGTTTTGTTTTTTTTTGTTATGTAAGCACACGCAGAGATAAGGCTAAACTTTAGTTCAAAATTCATAACCTTGTATGATGCATGAAGTAAAAACAAAGAAAGTATGATCATACCCTTCTGCACTTTCGGGACCAAAATTTGTTGCTATTGGTAACAAAGACTCTTTGTTGATCCTTGGATATCTGAAAATAAAGGGACATAATTCAGTTTTTTAAAGTTGTAATCTAACAAAAAAATATCAGATTATGCAAAAACAAAATATTTCTAAAAATACCTTTAAAATTTGCATATCAGCAAAAATAGCTATAAATATCTTAAAAAAAATTAAATTTTGAATGAATACAAAGCATGTCATTATCACTTATAAATCAAATCCGAATGGTTTGGTATATCAAATCCACCAAAACCTGACAAAAACAATATTTTGATAGGAGTGGTAAACTTGAAATAAAATCTCCATTCTAAAAATAGTTATCAGTTAAATACTGCTAGATGACCTTCACATCATTATCAGTCTCTTTCTAAGATGAAACAAATTCTACAATATGTAAATCAGAATGAAAGATCAAACTGAAATCAAACAAAATCATGTGACTCATTTTATATGTCACAAAATATGTTGCAGTCTAGCTGGAAATCTATTTAAGTCTACGCTGAAAGCATAGGCCAAGTTAGGAAAACCCTTTTCTATATTTTATTTTCGGTAAGTTTAAATAGATAGTATATATGATAGGCATGATATATTGGAAAAAAATGTTTTTAGCCAATTTTAAAATTTTGTAAAATCTTGATAAACAATGTACTTCCTTTAAGTATTTTGCTGTCTGCATAAAAAAAAACGAAGATAAAAGTAATTTTTTTCTTATAGACTCTCACCATATATTCCTCTTACATAATCTGTCTAAATGTGTAAATTTTCACACAAACTTGGTTGTAATTCTTACCTGCTGTATCTAAATGTGTATATTTTCACACAAACATGGTTGTGTTTCTTACCTGCTCTATCTAAATGTGTATATTTTCACACAAACATGGTTGTGTTTCTTACCTGCTCTATCTAAATGTGTATATTTTCACACAAACATGGTTGTGTTTCTTACCTGCTCTATCTAAATGTGTATATTTTCACACAAACTTGGTTGTGTTTCTTACCTGCTCTGTCTAAATGTGTATATTTTTACACAAACTTGGTTGTGTTTTTTTTACTTGCTCTGTTTAAATGTGTATATTTTCACACAAACTTGGTTGTGTTTCTTACCTATCTGTCTAAATGTGTATATTTTTACACAAACTTGGTTGTGTTTCTTACCTATCTGTCTAAATGTGTAAATTTTCACAAAAACTTGGTTGTGTTTCTTACCTATCTGTCTAAATGTGTAAATTTTCACACAAACTTGGTTGTAATTCTTACCTGCTCTACCTAAATGTTCATATTTTCACACTAACTTGGTTGTGTTTCTTACTTATCTGTCTAAATGTGTAAATTTTCACCCAAACTTGGTTGTAATTCTTACCTGCTCTATCTAAATGTGTATATTTTCACACAAACTTGGTTGTGTTTTTTTACCTGCTCTGTCTAAATGTGTATATTTTCACACAAACTTGGTTGTGTTTTTTTACCTGCTCTGTCTAAATGTGTATATTTTCACACGAACTTGGTTGTATTTTTTCAGAATTTTCTCCGTATCTTCATCTGTATTAAATGAGTTCATAAGCACAAGGGGGACATCTGCATCATATTTTTTGTTCAAATTCTACAAAATAAAGGAAATTTTACATGCAAATATCTATGCATATATATATACAATAAAGTCTCCCAACACACTTATTGTAATATTGATTGTTTGATAAAATCAACATTATAGAATAGACTTTTTATCATCTTGTTGTGAAAGTTTTGTTAAGATTGGCATAAACGTCACACTTATGTATATAAAATTCCACATTTGCCTAAATATCATGCATGTTTTCTCTAAATGAGATGCCCGAGCCTTTTCTCCATTTTCAAAAATAAAAGCCACTAATGGTGTTTATATTCGCAAAATCTAAAGGGGAGTCCACTTCCCCTGTCCCCTTCCCTAAATCTGCCCGGGATACTGATTTACTAGATGACACCGGCTCTGTATTTAAGCAATAAGGCAATGTTGATGCAGGGGTGTGTAACATTGTTGTATCCATGTTTTACTGCAGGTGTAAGTTGTCACAAAATTGCTTACAACATAAACAAACAATCTCAAAGCACATAACATCAGTAAAATTTGGGTGTGCCGTCATCTGTCAAATGAAAACAAACAAATACATTTCAACTGATATTACAAATCGAAGTATGTTGGCATTTGAACATAAATTTGAAACACAAAACCATCATTAATAAAATGTATGTAAGCATGCAGGAGTTTTAAAACTTACTCCCAAGGTTGATTGGTTGTGGAATTCATGTCACAACCTAGACCTTGTTGTATTTTCTTCAGACATTTTATCAGTATTTGCTTAGTACTGGTTCTATCCAGGTTGTAAGAAATTGTTCAGTACTGGTTCTACCGAGGTTGTAAGAGATTGCTCAGTACTGGTTCTACCCAAGTTGTAATAGATTGCTTAGTATTGATTCTACCCAGGTTGTAAGAGAGTGCTTAGTACTGGTTCTACCCATGTTGTTTGAGATTGCTCATTTCTGGTTCTACCCAGGTTTAAGAGATTGCTCAGTACTGGTTCTACCCAGGTTGTAAGAGATTGCTTAGTACTGGTTCTACCCAGGTTGTAAGATATTGCTTACTACTGGTTCTACCCAGGTTGTAATAGATTGCTTAGTACTGGTTCTACCTAGGTTGTAAGAGATTGCTTAGTGCTGGTTCTACCCAGGTTGTAATATATTGCTTAGTACTGTTTCTACCCAGGTTGTAAGAGATTGCTTAGTACTGGTTCTACCCAGGTTGTAATAGATTGCTTAGTACTGGTTCTACCCAGGTTGTAATAGATTGCTCAGTACTGGTTTTATCCAGGTTGTAAGAGATTACTTAATACTGGTTCTACACAGGTTGTAATAGATTGCTTAGTATTGGTTCTACCCAGGTTGTAATAGATTGCTTAGTACTGGTTCTACCCAGGTTGTAAGAGATTGCTTAGTACTGATTCTACCCAGGTTGTTTGAGATTGCTCATTTCTAGTTCTACCCAGGTTTAAGAGATTGCTCAGTACTGGTTCTACCCAGGTTGTAATAGATCCCTTAGTACTGGTTCTACCCAGGTTGTAAGATATTGCTTAGTACTGGTTCTACCCAGGTTGTAATAGATTGCTTAGTATTGGTTCTACCCAGGTTGTAATAGATTGCTTAGTACGGGTTCCACCCAGGTTGTAAGAGATTGCTTAGTACTGATTCTACCAAGGTTGTTTGAGATTGCTCATTTCTGGTTCTACCCAGGTTTAAGAGATTGCTCAGGACTGGTTCTACCCAGGTTATAATAGATCGCTTAGTACTGGTTCTACCCAGGTTGTAAGATATTGCTTACTACTGGTTCTACCCCCGTTGTAATAGATTGCTTAGTACTGGTTCTACCCAGGTTGTAAGAGATTGCTTAGTACTGGTTCTACCCAGGTTGTAATAGATTGTTCAGTACTGGTTTTATCCAGGTTGTAATAGATTGCTTAGTACTGGTTCTACCCAGGTTGTAAGAGATATCTCAGTACTGGTTCTACCCAGGTTGTAAGAGATCGCTTAGTACTGGTTCTACCCAGGTTGTAAGATATTGCTTAGTACTGGTTCTACCCAGGTTGTAATAGATTTCTTAGTACTGGTTCTACCCAGGTTGTAAGAGATTGCTTAGTACTGGCTCTACCCAGGTTGTAATAGATTGTTCAGTACTGGTTTTATCCAGGTTGTAAGAGATTACTCAGTACCGGTTCTACCCAGGTTGTGAGAGATATCTCAGTACTGGTTCTACCAAGGTTTAAGAGATTGCCCAGTACTGGCTCTACCCAGGTTGTAAGAGATTGCTCAGTACTGGTTTTACCCAGGACGTAAGAGATTGCTCAGTACTGGTTCTACCCAGGTTGTAAGAGATTGCCAAGTACCAGTTCTACCCAGGTTGTAAGAGATTGCTAAGTACTGGTTTTACCCAGGTTGTAAGAGATTGCTCAGTCCTGGCTCTACCCAGGTTGTAAGAAATTGCCAAGTACCTGTTCTACCCAAGTTGTAAAAGATTGCTTAGTACTGGTTTTACCCAGTTTGTAAGAGATTGCCCAGTCCTGGGTCTACCCAGGTTGTAAGAAATTGCCAAGTACCGGTTCTACCCAGGTTGTAAGAGATTGCTTATTACTGGTTCTACCCAGGTTGTAACAGATTGCTCAGTCCTGGTTCTACCCAGGTTGTAAGAGATTGCTCAGTACTGGTTCTACCCAGGTTGTAATAGATTGCTCATAGCAATCAATGTAAAATGAATCAGTCTACTAGTGTATAACAGAGACACAAGAAGCTTTGTGTAAATATCTGATTGCTAATTAATGCTTGATTAGTTACATACTCAAAATGAACATGTACCGTTGAAAGAGTTGAGATAGAAATATGATCAATTTATTCCAAAATTTCAAGTGGTTTTTTTAGCCATGTAAATGCTGAATATTTAAATGCAAAACTCATAAACAGGCATGTGTACCAACACAGTTGGACGTCAATCAAATTGCTCAATTTCTGTCTATACATTAAAATTTCTCATAGTATTGGTGCCATAAAATCAAAGACCTAAACAGTCTGCGAGAAGGCTCACTACTTGAACAAATTCATCAATATTAGGATTTAAGAAATTGAAAATCTTTTTCAAAATTGTATATGTGTCACAAATAAGGCAAACACAAATGAGATATTTCATTAAGTATTTGGAATTCAGCTTTTTTTCAAAAACAAGAGGGTCCGACTGGCCTAAAATCGCTCACCTGTGGCAGAGGAGACAATGCTAAAAATGGCAATTTTTTCAGGTGCTAGAGTGTACATAAATTTACATAATGCATATTTGGTCAATTCGATGACCATAACAACCAACAATAATTATCCAATTTGGCCAGTTCAAGAACTTGTCCAAGATATTATCTTTAAATAACAACTGTGTAAGTTGAATGAAGATCAAATATAAACTGTAAGTGCTAGAGTATACACAACATTTAATACACACAAGATCAAGTAATGTAATTTTTGAAGATTCAAGGGCCATAATTCTGAAATTAATTACCTATATTGGCCTCTACAAGAACTTGTCCTAGATATTATGGTTATATAACTACTGTGTAAGTTTGGCGAGAGTGAAAAGAAAAAATGCGGGTGCTAAGGTGGACACACGGTCAAATAATGCACTTTCTAATGTTTCAAGGGCCATAACTCTGACATAAATTATCCGATTTGGCCAGTTCATGAACATGTTCAAGATATTACGGTTATATAACTACTGTGGAAGTTTGGAGAGAGTCAAATGAAAAATAACCAGTCAGAGTCTCTGTTATGATTTATCTTCAACATCGTCATTCATTGATTACCACTAGGATATGTGAGAAAGTACTAGCTACTTGCAGAGTGTGCTTAAGTCATGGTGAACCTTCAAGGATCCAAGAAAAGAGTCGTTAGGTTAACTGATCATCTGTTAGCCATCAATGGCATAATAATAACTCCAAACATTAAATCAAACAAAAACAAACAAGTAAAACAAGAGCACTGAGCAATCTTATACCTCTATTTGCTGCACATTTAAATCCAGGAATGTCAGCTCATTCCTGACGCTGATGGCCGACTTTGGCCCCTTGCAACCCATACTTGTTCCCAGGCCACCATTTAGCTTCACCACCACTAGTTTGTCCAGCAGTGATTTGATCTCATCTGGTGTTGGCCCCGACAGCTCACCATAGTTCTTTACCTGCAAAATGTCCAATAACAAGTTCTTGTTCTCCACAAACTTTAAGCTATATCATTATATAATTGCTCAAGTTTCTGCTTCAAACAGTATCATGTATGGTTATAACAATAACAATTATAATAATAATATAATAATAATAATAATAATAATAACAACAATAATAATAATAACAACAAAGATTTTTCTTAATTTGAATAAATTCAATCTTCCATGAGGCCCTCAATTACACTGAAGTTTCTGCTTGTAATAGTATCATTTGTAGTGTAACACAAACGAATCGTATCACAGATGCGTACAAAATGTACATTACTCCATGTAGTCACACTAAATGACACAAGACCATCAAGCCCAAGAACTAATATCATATTAGTACAGTTGACATACTTGGACATTAAACATGCATTTAAATAATCTTAATCTCAAAATAAGATGTTAAAGCTATCTTATCTGTATAAATTTTCATAATAAATTACAATCATCTTTATGAGCATGTTTTCAAACCATACTACTTAAGATTAATATATACAGCATATACCTACGGTGTTCGTTGGAGCCATCGTGGCATTTTTATTTTTTATTTTTAAATGTTTTGTTTGTTTCAACTTTTCACCATAGTAATTTTGACTTTTCACCATTGTTGTCTTGACTTTTCACCATCGTAGCTTTGACTTTTCACCATTGTTGCTTAGACTTTTCACCATTGTTGTTTCGTTGTTTTGAAATTACTCAATTTAAAAAAAAAACGCGATGGCCCCAATGGGACGCTGTATATACCAGGTGTACATTGTTAGTACTAAATCACCTGGTTTGCATGTGAATGTACCATTAAAAAGTAAGCAACAAATACAAGACATCGCTTCTCATGACAATTAAACTCGAGTTGTATATCAATGTTAAATGCTAATTGGTAAATTAAATATATTAATTATATAATTCGACATGAAAGCATTCAACTTCCATGATATCTTATGAGAGGTATAAACTATCATTAGTGACGTTATAATTGTCAGTTGAGGCTGATGAAATAGCGCAGTTTTTACATGCACAAATATTGCATTACTTCACAAGAGTGACAAAGGTAAAACAAAACAATGTGGGGACAATTATTTAAATCATGCGCAATGTGACAGCTAATGAGCCTGTAATGGTCTAATGAAGAATTTCTATATATATTTTAATCGCAATGTCACTGTAGTGTGTATTGTAGAAAATGTGCATCATATTATGTACAAAATAAAAACATTTAGTTATGTAATTTACAATTTTTTTTTTTATAATTTAAGGCTCAAAATACAGGTAAGATTCAGTGCAAGCAGATGCTGGAGTGCATATTAGGTCAAATAATGCCATTTTTTATGATTTAAGGGACGTAACGCTAACATGTAACATTCAATTTGTCCAGCTCTAAAATATCATGGTTATATAACTATTGTGTTAGTTTGGTGAAGATCAAATGAAAAATGGGGGAGCTAGAGTGCAAACAAGGCCAAATGCAATTTGTCCAGTTCTAAAACATCATGGTTATATAACTATTGTGTAAGTTTGGTGAAGATCAAATGAAAAATGGGAGTGCTAGAGTGCAAACAAGGCCAAATGCAATTTTCTAATGATTCAAGGGCTATAACTCCTACATTAAATATTCAATTGGGACAGTTCAGTGATATGGCCGAGATCTTTAAATTACATGTACACGTAAATTTGTTAAGATTCCACTAAAAATGATTGGCCAAAGAGTACACAATGCACACAAGATTGACCACATATCCTGGTATAAAGCCATTTTTAACACATCAGCAATGATAAGAGCTCAATTTGATCCTTAAATTGGCCAAAAAACTATATATATATATATTCAAACTAGAAATGTGTGCAATATATGTTTGTGAAATTGACTAAAAGTAAGTTGAAAATGGGCCATAAAATTTGATTGATATTTATAAAGATACACCCTACATACGCACTACAAATATAACTTATATACATAGATTACTTAAACTATAAGAAACTGATCAAAAACCATTACTTCCCCCAATGGCCATAACTCATGTAAAAATTAACCAATGTTGACCAATATCGAACTTGACCTGTATTTTAAAATTATACATCTATACTCAAAAATTTTAAATGAATACATAGACACTTTCATCTCGGAATCAAATTTGAAAGCTTTGACGAACTGATAGATATAGTTATGAATGAACGGGTGAAAGACAGACAGGGGCAGTACTTAATGCCCCTTCATCTTTCTTTGCACGGCGGGAGCATAATTAAAAAACTTACAGCATCATCAGGCAGCAACTTAATCTTCTCCCAATCCACTGAAGGCCCAGTTTCATGTAAAAATCTGTTAAACAGTTGTTCAAACCCCTCAAACTCCTGTTGTACTTGCTGCAATAGAGGAATGTCATCAACATTAATATGATGCAAATCAATATGAGGTCAATCTTTATTTGCTGAATTAGTTTTTTTTTGTTTTTTTTTTGCTTTTGGGGGCCTAAGTTTGACCCCATTACCCTTCCCCCAAAAATATTTTTTCCCTCAAATTTAACTCAGTTAATCAGTCTAAAACAATGAAAAACAGGGCTGTTGACCTGTAAACTGTTTAAAACAAACATACTTACGATTTGCATTGTATTGATTTTCCCCCCATTATCATTATTACAATGCTACTTTCCCCCTAATAATGACGGGATATGCCCTATTCCCCAAAACCCCAAAAACAACAACACTGGAGTCTGAAACTTTGTTTTTGAACCATTCAGTGATGATTTTTTTTTTAACATCATTTTCATTACAAAACAGGTTATTTAATATATGGTTTAAACCTATTCATTTTACATTGATTGTAAAACAAGATCTTAGATCTTAGACATGTCACACTGGTAGTCTTCCTGAGAACCAGTACTACACATGTGCATACAAAGTATCTTGCTGAGGCCGCTCGCGGGCACTTTACATAGCCGTGGCTGAGGTTCGAACCCCACAACGCCTGATTCTTGGTTTGAGGCTCAGAATCATTGGACCATGCACTCAACACATAACAAATATATGTCACAGTGTATTTGCAACATTATAGGAGAAAAACTTATGTCAACAGTCAGGCTTTGCGCAGTCCGTGTTTGGAGTCCTAGACTGGCTGCATATTTTTCTCTACCTATTACCCAGTTGGGGTATGCGCCTTATGTATATTCTGAGAAATATTCATATGACTCTCTGATCTTTATGGAAATTCCAAAACAAAAAATTTATGCGGGAATATATCACAATGTGTTTGCTATCTGTAAGGTGAGAGACATTAATTACATAAGCAGTCCCGGCCACATCAGCAAGTAGAGCAGCTGTCCTGTTAGCCAAATAATAGCTATGATTTGTTCATTTTAGGTTAGGCCATAATAAATTAATTGCTAGATTATTTCCCCGCCCATCCCCTAATTTTCATGCTGCCCCGACCCTTTTAATTTTTATAAAAAAAAAAAAATTAAAAAATAAAACATCAACAATTTTAAAAATAAAAAATAAAATCCTCCCGCCCTCCCTGTTTTTAAGAAAAATTTGGATGATAATCTAGCAAATAATTTATAATGGCATTAGCAGGTACGTGTATAAGAGTCTACAAAAGTTTACCTCCTTGTTTCCCATCACTGTTTGTACGATCTTCTGCAGTTCCTTGTTCATGGCTGCTTTGGCATCAAGTCTAGTCTTTTCCTTAAACTCCACATCACTCGGCGTCCTCCGATGACCTTTCACGAAGGCAGTCTGAAAGCAAACACCATAACATTATATGGACTACCCATGGATAACAGATTGTATTTCCTCATACACACATGCAAAATCTGATTACCTTCCTTAAAAGTGAACAGAAGAACATATCTTGGCTCTCCTTTCAAAATACTCAAGTTACCATTTTTAGTATTTTCGATATTTTACATTAAAATGTGCAGAAGTTCATACTACATCCACATTCAGAATGACAAAGTTGATATCCAATCTGAACATTATGCAAAATGTAGAAATGCCAAAACTGCAATATCAAAATGCTGAACATACAACTATTTTAGACTGAAATATAGAAAAAACATTAAAATTTAGGGCATTATTCATAAGAAAGCGCCTGAAAATGCCGAAGCAACAGTTTCTACCAAAAACTAGTACTCTGCTGTAAAAATGATAATGTGCGTAGAATGTTATATGCATGACTATTTAACTAACATTCTTACATAACATGACTAGAAAGAAAATTTCAATAATATATTTCTGTAATTAGACCAAACATTCCCACAGTAAAAGGTGGGCAACTACCCGCCACTCTTTAGCCCACCCAAAGATGATGCAGTTGGATACCCAAATTTTAAAAAGCAATTTCAAACAACAACATAAATGTGCATCTGCATGATTTAAGGTAACAGTACGTCCTATCTATATTCCATACAAAAAAACAAACAAACAGCAGACATTGATTTGTGATTTGAGAAACGCATTTGTAAAGTGACATATATAGATAAGCCATAGATAAAAACAGATGCATAAAACACAACAATGGAACATTGGATTGCTTTTATTTTTTTCTAAATACACGTTTTCAGGTCTGTAATCACCAAACTATTTGTGAAAATTAAAATTATTTTTGTTCCTCCTGAAAAGATTGTATATAGTTGGTTCGCTATTTTGGAACAAGACAAACAATATTCATGTTACCGGTAATTGCTTAATTATTCTTTATTCATAGTGTATTGTAACGAGCTGGAAAAAATAGAAATTTATGTTTATTTGAAATTTACAAGACCAATTCTGTAGAACTTATTCGTACCTTCCGTGATACAAAACAAACTTAATCTGAAGACCTCACTGCAAAAATTGAAACATAAAATAAACAAATTTTCAAATAAAACATGTGCAGAGTCCCACTTCATTAGAATATAAGAATCTTACATAGACCACATGGCTATTAGTTAGCTTCATTGAAAAACGATATTCCAACCCCTGAGATTTCACTCTTCACTGTTTCATGTAGTATAATACGGACAGTTTGAATCTTATGATAGTTTTTTCTTCTTGCATACCACTTAAAACTTTTATAATAATAAAAAAAACAAAACAATAACAATGATTAACTACATTCTAAAAATAGTGTGACTTATATATCCCTAAAAATAAGTCTCTAGGGTTAAATGCAATCCTGCATCATAAACTATGTGATAAATATCTTTATGCCACAAAAAAAAAAATGTATTTTATGGGTTACTTGACCAAAAAACACAGATGTGGGTAGGCAATTATTTCTTTTCTAATTTGTTTTCTAATTTTTATTTCATGGAGAAAGTATCATAATAATGAACTAATATTTTAAGCAAGTTAACTTTAACTTGTTTTTATATTCTATAAAAATCTAATTAAGAAAGCGGTTTAACGCCATTTTCAACACATTTCAGGTTATATATGCCATATCCAGTTTTATTTGTGGAGGTAGAACTCAGAATGAATCTGGGTAGAACCATTGTCCTTCTGCAAGTAACTGGCAAACTTTCTCACATAAAGTTTTTGAAGCGAGCATCTAATTATGAAAATTAATCAATAAGGAACAATACAAATATAATTTTCTTGACACATTAAGCCAAAGGGCCCAATCTTAGAATTGATCAGGTAACCCTAAACACATTGTTTTTTTGCCTTATAAACGGATGTGTGAAGAAAGTTTATCCTGGTATAAAGCCATTTTTAACCATTGAGATCACAATTTGCCACAAGACAGGATGTGTTAAATGACAAGTGATGCCAAATATGAGTACACTAAGCCCAGGGACTAAACCCAGTTTAAAGGGACACCTTCTAAACCCAGTTTAAAGGGACACCTTGCAATTCTGACAAATCTTCACTTAACACTTTAAATTTTTTAAACAAGAGCTATGCACAAGTAGGTATTTTTTTAAAGCCCATTAAGTAGGTCAAAGTCAGTCGTTTAACATGATGGTGATCAGTTTAGGGAATCAATACCTATTACTATTGATTGATTGATTGCATATTTAGCGTCATTTTTATGCCATCAAGGGCTAACAGACGATCAGTTAACCTAACCACTGTTTCCTGGGATTAACCAGTACTCGAGCACACCCCATCTCCGCAAGTACCTATTACTAATAAACCAGAACAAATTTACCGTTTAAAAAAAATCAAACCGTAGCTAAACAAAAATCTTAACCTACGGTTTTATAATTAGAGCCTGTAGTATGGAAATTAAGATAACTTGGCTAAGCATTGTTTGTATAAAATAATATAATGTGTTTTATGAGCTTTAATCACCATAACATGACATCAGTCGTTCAGAAAAAAAAAAAGTTAACCGACAGGACGGACAGTTCAAACACTGCTCTCCGGGTTTTTGACCTGTGGGGGCATAAAAATAAATCACATTATGGGCAAAAGAAAGGAATAGATCTGATGTAAATTTAAACACTACCTGTTGAAGTCAACAGCTATTGTATCCATACAGATATGACCATTTAAATTTGCTGGGAGTCAAATTAATCATATTCAGAAAGCCTCCAGTTGAGAGTTTATTTTAAATAATTTATGCAACGAAAATGATCAAAAAATCGAAAGCTGCAAAACAACAAATGCACACAGTGACTTTAAATGTATCACCTGCAACCTAAAACAGATTATTATAGATATCAATAGTCACAGATTTACTGGTATTGGGAACTTTTGGATTCAAACTGTACATTATACTTTTCTCATTTTCCACTTTCCAATAATGTCTACAACAAAATAATACCTCAGATTAGTTTAAACTTTTTTATTTAAGTAAAACAAGTTATAACAATTTAGACAAATCACGCTCACAGCCTTCCTGGGTAGAATCAGTACTAAGCATAATGCAGAAATAGCGTATTGCTCACTTTGTCCAAATATGCTTAACATTGATTCTATACATAGCAGTGGCAGAGGATCGAACCAATGATGCTCTGATCCTGTGTCAAATGCTCTACCACTGGACCACGTGCTCCACATACTTACTGTTCCATGCACTCCACATACTTAAGATGAGTCCACATATTTAATGTTCAAACTTACACATACTTCCTAATGCCTTTGAACTTTTTATAATAAATCTCCACAAAACTACATGCTACAATAATTATTGTACAACATAGTTAAAAAAGATTTCAGCAACGTGTAAATCTACTGACTCCGCAAAAACATTCAGCTGAATTCTTCATCTCATTGCTAATATATAAAAGCAATATGTTTGTTGATACTACATATTGACATGAGGAAATACACTATACATTATTGAATAAAGATAAGTTATGGAGCACAATTGATTGTAAATTAAGCGAGGCAATTATGCAAAGCTTCTTTCACTGACAACAGCTGGCACAGCTTCATGGTATTAAATTCAACTACTATTACAATTGTCCGGTACATTTTTTTTTTTTTTTGCGTTTAACACCATTTTTAACACATTTCAGGTTATCATAAAGGCATATCCAGTTTTATTGGTGGAGGAAGACCTAAGAACGAATCTGAGTAGAACCACAGTCCTTTCGCAAGTAATTGGCAAACTTTCTCATATAAAGTTTTTAAGGCAAGTGGGACTTGAACCTTCGACCTTAGCAGTGAGAGGAAAGTGATCTTGAGACAGCGCCTTAGACCGCTCTACAAGTGGGACCCTATGTCTGGTATATAAACCTTGAGTCGTATCTTTCTTGTGGTTAGATTTTATTATTTGTTTGTTTGTTTGTATAAAATCGGGTCCCGTTTTAACGCAGTGACTTAGAGCCATGGAATGAAACAACAATGTACGCGAAACTGCATTATAAATATCCTAATGTGCACTGCACTACATTATTTGGCAATACTTTATCCGGTCAAAGTACCGTAAACAAACACATGATAATGTGTGATAATTATGACAGACCATTGTTTGTCAGTGTAAATGTTGTTTATAACAATAAGAAGTTGTTATCATTTCAGCCTGAAATATCAAAGTGTAATTGATGCACAAATACACGGTCAGTTTGGAAAAACGTAACAAGCTTGAAAACAATCAGCAATTTAATTGAGATTTTCGATCAATTATTATATTATGGGTTTTTAATAAATCTGGTTGAAAATATCAATTTCAAATTTGGAAGCCATAGAAAAATCGCATTATAATGAGTTTTGCATTATATATGACCTCGTTATAACGCGACCCGAATGTATTAAGTGTAATTTTTATGTCATTTATGAGGGTATCACGTCTAGCAACATTTCTTGAATTCAATTCAGCTTTGTTAATTTGTTATTGAACTGCTTAAAAATGTTGTAGATCTGTTTCTTGGAGCTTCTTAGTATGTGATCTTAAATTTGTATTGATTTGGATTAATAATATATATTTTTTTTTTTAATGGGGTTTACCACCATTTTCAACACATTTCAGGTTATATATGGCATATCCAGTTTTACTGGTGGAGGAAGACCTCAGACTGATTCAGACTGAGTAGAAACACTGACCTTCCACAAGTAACTGGAAAATTTCTCACATAAAGTTTTTGGTGCGAGCGGGACTCGAACCTATGATCTTAGAAGTGAGAGGTAAGTGATCTTGAGACAACGCCTTAGACCACTCGACCACGGAGGACCCCTGATTTGGATTAAAAACCAACTCCTAGAGTGATGTCATTTTATTTTCCATAAAAATGGGTGTGCAGCTTTATTAGGAGGAAAGAATTTATCTAGAGGTACTGGTGGGTGTATTAATTATCAAATAAGAATGACTGAACAATCAAAACTTTGGTTCATCCAGTGTTTTGTTAATTAAAAAGCAGAGAAAAAAAACATAAAAGTTCATAATGATTTTAAACTTGCATTACCACCTGAATGGCAAGGCAACCACAACAACAGTTGTTGGATTTACTCGTAGGTGTGCAATAAAACATCATGCCACAAAAACAAAATCACCACATTTGCCACAATTGCTATGTCAGCGACAATTAACAGATGTATTAATTTGTTTGTATGGTGTTTAGCATCCCTTTCAACAATTTTTCAGTCTTTTCAGGTCAGTGTCTGCTTGAGACAGTATTCCAAGGCCTTCAACACTGGAGTATCATGCTATGTGCAGACACATGGTATGATATCCTAGATGCACTTTTTTATGATGGTGTCTTATTTAATATAAGCATTGCCTCTATGAAAATGTCATTCCTGTTACCAATTCTAAAAGGAACAAAATCATCAGATACACAAATTAGTATTGTTAGCTCTCATAACTTTTGAAAAATGTATGGTAAATTTCCTTCGATCATGTATTGAATTTTCGAAACTTTTTTTCTGAATTTATTCCCTCGTAGACTGTGTTTATGAGAATTTTAATGATTATGAAAATAACATGTGGAATGTCCAAATACTTCAAGGTTTACAAGAATTTCCGTGTTTTTTTATCAATTTCCGCAATTTTTTTTTCCAACGTTGTACAATGATGTCCATGTGATTTTTTTTCCTCGCAAAACCTCAGAGTTTGGAATCCAAATACTCTGACGTTCATACCTTGAAAAATGTATTTCTGGGAATTAACTCGCAACCTTTAGCATGAACGACTTCAACACACTTTCCATTACTGGTTCACCATGTAAACCCCATTTCTTTCTAAGAAATTTAATAACTTCATAACCAAACCATGCAATATAAAACAATACATGAACTCTAGTGCCAAAAACAAGTATGATGGAGAAAGGGGAACTAAAGTCAACCAGTAGTTATATCAGTCACAGTCCATTAATTTAAAGCCAACCTGTCCGAACTTTTACCATAAGTACCAATGCTGATGCAAGTTTAATGGTGCTATGCTATAGTTTTCCATTATGTTTATGTCAAAAGATCCAGTTTAATTGTAGTGTGATAATGCAAGAAGGAGTACCAGTTTCTCCTATTTCTGTTCATACAAGATATATATACCTTATTTTGACATGTTTCAATAGATATCCATTCGGCAATAAGGGGTCAGTGAATATATAATATAGACATGATATATTGGAAAAATATGTTTTAGCCAATTCTAAAATTGTGAAAATCCCTTTAAAGGGAATATAATATATCGGGATTTTTAAAAATATAAATCAACTAAAACATTTTTTTCCTATATAACATGCCTATATACACTCACCGACCCCATATTGCCAAAAGGATATTTATTTATACATGCCAAAATTATATATTGAAAAGGGATTCCTTACTTGGGCTACGTGCCTAGTTTAGACTAAAATAGATTTCCCGCTTAAAATTGCATCATATTTTTTGAAGTATGAAATACGTCACATGTTTTATTTTGATTTCAATTTGATCTGTTGCACAGGTTAACACATAGTAAAAATTGATTTATCTAAGACAAACTCTGAATGACGTTGAAAAGGCCATCAAGCAGTATTTAAATGCTGTCTATTTTTAGAATGGGGATTTCGTTTCCAGTTTACCACTCCAATTTAAATATCATTTATGTCACATTTTGGTCGATTTGACATACCAAATAATTCGGATTTTTATTTATTAATGACTTTGAGATGCTTTTTATACATTTTAAAAATAACTTTATTTTCTAAGACATATTTAAAAAAAATTCCTGATATACTCTCTTTAAAATGAATAATGGTATTGTGCCCCTAAAAAATCAAATACTGTTACTAAAAATTAAATTCTCCCTAAATTGGCAAGACTTCACTAAATCTTTTCTTCAAATTAATGGTGTTTATTTTTCATTTACATAATGTAAACTTGTATTCTTAAATGTTAAAATAGTTACTACATTGAACTATATGTATCAAGTCTGTAAATAAATTATAATATGTGCATAATTGCTGGTAAGTTTAGTTTTGGTTCATCTTTTGGTGGTGTACTGTGCACTATTTTACTGGCCCTTGAACAACTTGAAGTCATGTGACCAAGTCCTTCTAAAATCAGACTATACTAGCCTCACATTCAGTCCGTAAGAGTTGACCACACAGAAAATTTTAAATGATAATTTGAGGGCTGACCCAAATGTGTTATCTACACTAAATTGTCTTTGAATCGCATCTTAAATTACTTTGAATGATATTAATTATTTAAATTATAATAATTATAGTATTAAATAGGTTTGCATTGGATGCATACTTAATTAGTGACTGCATACATAAGACATAAAAATACATTAAGTTTGCACCGAATGTATCCTTTATTAACAGCTAACTACAAATATGGAGGCAGTCATGAACATCTATCAACTCCGACATTCTCACTTTCTTAAACACAATATCTGCAATGAACTCAGATGACATGTATCAACATTTTGATTGTATTTGAAGTTTATTATAGGAAGTATATCAGGATTTTTAAAAATTGGCAAAAAACATTTTTCCAACTATGTCATGACTGTATACATACTAACCCCACATTGCCGAAAGCATTTCTATTATATGCCAAAATAATATATTGAAAGGGGATTTCCTAACTTTGGTTACACGCCTAGGTTAGACTTAAATAAGATTTCTCGTTTAAAATTGCAACATATTTTGTGCCATATTAAATGAGTCATGTGATTTCATTTTGGTTTCAATTTGATCTGTTATACAGGTTTAAACGTAATAAAATTGTTTCATCTTTGAAAGAGTCTGAATGATGATGCAAAGGTGGTCAAGCAGTATTGAAGTGCTGTTTATTTTTAGGATAGGGATATTGTTTCTAGTTTACCATTCAAATTTAAATATTAATTTTGTCAGCTTTTGGTGGATTTGAAATACCAAGCCATTTGGATTTTATTTATTAATGATAATGAGATGCATCTTATCTATTTTAAAATTATTTTTATTTTTTTAAGAAATTTATAGTTTTTCTTCTTTATACAAACAATGCACAGGGAGACTAACATGTGTAATTTCTGGTAAAATGTCAATTTCTTCATATACCTGAGAAAGTTTGGGTTTTTAAAATGCATTTAAAAAGCAGGATATTATTGTAATGACAGCCATTATCTGTGGACAATCATTTTGACAGAGATGAATGTTCAGTGGAACACAATCTGGAAGTGACATCTTTGAATCAATTTAATTTATTCCAATTTATTTTAGCTAAAAAAATTGCTCTCAAGTCTGCTTCAAGTACCGAGTGTTGTTTTTGAGAGGCATCAGGTCGAGCTAGGGATCAAACACATAACCTCTGGCTTGGGCGGCCAACACTCTTTCCACTGTATTACTGCTCGGCTTCAACCAATTTACAACTGGCAGTTATATTGAAGCACTGTTACTATAGTTACTAAATGTTATTTTCAACATAAAAATCATTGTATAGTGTCTGTTGCTCTACCACTAGACCACCGCTGCAGTAAAGATATTTACATCTAAATAAATTAATCATTAAGCTGAACACATTTTATATGGCCGTTATTTAATAAACAAACAACAAAAATCAATTAAACAAATAAAAAAAAAATACTCACATACGCCTTACCATACCCATTGTAGAAAACGGGACGACTGACTTCTGTCATTTTACTGGTGGACATATGTTACCTATTATCCATATATTGATAAATCCCAAAACGGAATCCTAATACAAAATTAATTGACACAAGTCACCACAATATCATCATCCCCTGATTAACTGGCCTTTAATCACTCCACCACATGTTCCCAATAACTGTTGTGAAAGAAATTATCTAAAAACTTTATCTCTCAGTTCCAGCTATATGTTCCAATTTCTCAAAATTATCTCTAATTTCTATTCATTTATATATATATGCAATACATTTGTACGATATATAGTGTCCGTATATAGAAGTATATATAAAAATGCACACACATATATATATATATATATACAATAACCATCTAATACATCTGGTGTCACTGCATGTAATTCATTATATTATACTTCTTTTCATATATTTGCATACAAAGCAAATTTCTAATTAATTACACTAATGATTACTAACATCAAGTAATATTTTATGAAATTTGAAGTGAAATTAATTTCAGAAGCTATAACTCATACTTTTTAGTTTTACCGGTAAGCAAAAACATATTAAAATAAAAACTGCAATTTATAGTGTAGACATGCCATGCAGGTGAGGGTCGTTCAATAATTCATTTTGAGATCTGAAATGAGAACTTAAAATACGCTCATTTACCATAATTTCTGGTTTAACACTTATAAATCTGGAAAACTGCTGTTATGTTATGGATATATAACTTTTCTTCTATAGAAATATTTGAGAACTTAAACAAGGGTATTAAAACAACTGTGTGTTTAGATGCACAATGATGGCATCATGCAATACTGTATCCCCCATAGTAAATGCTCCCCCAATAAATAAATGCCCCTACCTACTTATGGAAAATGATATAAGGTTAAGTTACATCGCTTTGTACAATATGGGAATATATTATACGAGTATGGTGAAAACCATATTGGACAAGACGCCGAGTCCAATATTATTATCACTACAATATGTATGGAGTACTATATATTTCCATATTGTACAAAGCGCTGTAACATATAACCTTATATTATTTTTCTGTAAAATGACCTTTTATTCTGTACCTCAATCAGAAAGAATTTATCAAAAGGGTAAAGAAAAATTAAGATCATTTTAAGAAATAAACCATGGTTGGCCCGTTGTCGTTATAATGTGACTAGGTGTGGTATCATACCATGTGTCTGTGACATGATACTCCAGTGTGGCAGTGCTTAGAATACTCGCCCAAGTAGACACTGTCGCGATATGACTGAAATTTTTTTGAAAGCGACGCAATACACCATACAACAACAACATCTTTGTTCCAAAAAATGGACCATTCTATACTAACTGAGATGCAAACTATGCATACATGTAGTGACATCTGAATATACATTGTTTGCAAAGGGTCCATGGTAGTCACAGTGAACAGCAAGTTGTCTGTTTAAAACAGCAAAGAGCATTTTTTAAGTTAAGCTGATGTATTTCAATTTACTGCACAGTAATAAAAAAAAAAAACTACTTTAATTTACCATAGGGAAAAGTCATTTATATTGCTTTAAGATTATATTATCTATCAAGCATTGGTACGCTTTGAGGAAATATATTGATTATTATGATGGGGACAAAGTTGCCAGCAATGTCAATCATGTAAGGAAGTTTACCTGCACCCCTTTCCACTACATTTGACTCCATTCATGCAGATAAAATTTACTCTCCCTTTCCGCCCACTCCACCCAACTTTCCTCCTTTCACTCCTGGTTGTTTATGTTGTTTCTATGCTCATGTCTATTATTATCATGTAAAGAGTTATATGGGCTGGGCTATTTGTGCCCATCCTTTTAGTTATTAAATAAATGATACCCATTTTTTGGATAATATTTTCAGTGTTTACTGCTTAAACTGTCTGGCAGGTCAGACATTTACAACAATCATCCAGTCACACTCAATCTCATATTGTGAATTGTGAATTGATATTTCTTTCTTTCTTTCTTTTTCATTTTGAATGGGATTTAATACCATTTTCAACACATTTCAGGTTATGTTATTACAGCATATCCCGTTTTATTGGTGGTCTCACATTAAGTTTTTGGAGCGAGCTGGACTTGAACCTATGACCTTAGCGGTGAGAGACAACTGACCTAGAGCCGGAGCCTTAGATTACTCGGTCACAAAGGACCAATCTCAATATCTAACCAACCAACCAACTTTAAACCAGAAAAATAACATCAAGTTCCCTGTGTACTCATCCAATTTAGAATAATGATTTGTTTTTTGCCTAATGTAAAATCTAAAGGATTACTGTAGGATCCATTCTACAACATGCAAGTTAGAGCCTTTATGACCGCCTGCGTGCAAATCAGTGGCTATATACAAAAACATAACCATACAAGCATACTCAACAATTTTATTATAAGTCCTTCATTAGCATATCAACATGGCTCAGCTACGACCACATTTAAGAAAACAGACGTCAAAGGTAACAACTAGCTTTTACAATGTAAGATAAATATTTAGCGAACATAAAAATGTGGTATTTATTCAGCTACGCCCAATTATTTTTATAAAAAAGACAAAAAAAACTTATTACAGACAAAGATAAACCCTCGTCTAATATATTCATTAAGAACGTATTCAATTATACATACTATATTATACGGTTATTTTACAGCGTTTTGTACAATATATGGGAGTATAATTATATTGTGATGAAAACCATATTGGACTCGACGGCTGTAACAGCATCAAATCCAATATGATTTTCACAAGATAAATCAACTCGTTTTGTAATGGTCATATTCGTACATCAAATTAAGATTTATTATACTATAATATAATTGCAAAACTTTCTCACATAAAAACTTTGGAGCGAGTGAGACTAAAACATCTGACCTTACTGATCTTGAGATGGTGCCTTAGACCACTCAGCAGTGGAGGACCCCAAACTATGCTTACAAACTTTAAAAAATTCAAAAAGTTATCATCTCGTGTTGACATTACGAATGAAGATTTTCATAAATTATGAATAATATTAAAAAAAAATTTAATTATTGTTATGTAGAAGGGTGTGTGGTGAGTAATCCTTCATATTCAATAATAATCAATTAACACAAAATAACTCATGGATCATTAATGTCTAGATAACACCCTTTTGTAACTTACACCGGTTGTTTTTGTATCTGTTTTAACATCATCTATCATCATGATATATCAAGCGCCATTATAAAACAATACGATATTCAAACAAGAACTGTCTGGTTACGAAGTTGACAAAATATCCCTTGACACGCGATATTTTATATAAATGTTCTGAAACTTGAAAATAAAAACTGTTTCACAGCAAAAGGCACAGCTGTGATTTAAGATCATTAGGTTTTGAAGATGTGCACCAGAAAGGGGATTTTCATAATTTTGGCCAATTGTTTTCATGGTAACAGAATAAATACTGAAAATAAAAACTCGCCTATAGCCAAAGGCAGTACTAAACCACTAAGTTGACATGTCACCTCAAACAGTTATGGAGTTGTGCTCCGTAAACTGTAATTATGTAATTTTGGCAATTTAATTCCATGGCAAAAGAAAAAAGATCTGTCACTCAGGTAACTGTCACATGCCCCCCAAATGGTCTGTGAAAATAACGATATATTAAGTAATAGGCAGGGATTTAAATGTATCAACTAATATCAAGAGTTTGACTTACGTTTAAGATTAAACACACTATATCTTCTTTTATTTTTAACATGAAAGTGTGACCTTTACCTTTGTGTGACACTGACTTTGACATCTAATGTAAATCGGGTGACACATCATCATCACATGTTGATCACTTGTGTCAAGATATTTTAAAATCTCTCCATGTAAGACAAAGTTACAGATCGGATATGAAATATCAAACAAACTGAAAGTGTGGCCTTGACCTTTGAAGTAAGGTTCTGGGTCTTACATATGACACATCATCATGTCATGTTGATCAATTGATCAAATGAGTGTTTTTGTAATCCATCCATGTATGACAAAGTTACAGATTGGCTTTGAAATCTCAAATAGACTCATTGTTGTCAAACAAACTCAAAGAGTAACCTTGACCTTTTAGGTACAGGTCTGAATCCGACGTGTAGGTGACACATCCTCATGTCAGGTTGATCAATTGAGCCAATTTAATTAAGACAAAGTTACAGACCTGACATGAAGTATCAAACAAATTGAAAGTGTGACCTTGACCTTTGAGGAAAGGTTTTTGATGTTTTTTTAATCCATTTTAATATTTATTTTTTTTTTTTTTATGACATTTCTAGTGTGTTTACCTGATATACTTCCTTTAAGACCTGAACTTGAAAATCATGATTTCAACATTAGATATCTAGCTTATCATTACATATAGAATATTTATAAGAGCTTATCTGACTATACATTAGGTGGCTCTGCATGCTTGAAAATTTTGGTCTCAAAAAGTGTGTTTTTCAAATTACTTTTGTGTTAAAGCTAATACTGGTATATCAGGGTTTTTCAAAAGTTTAAAATCTGCTAAAAACTTTTTTCCCAATATATCATGCCTATATATACTCACTGACCCTGTATTGCCAAAAGGTTATCTATTAAAACATGCCCAAATGCTTCATGATGCGTTTAGGTTAAACTAAAATAGACTTCCCGCTTAAAATGGCAACACCTTTTGTGACATACTAAATGAGTCATGATTTCATTTTGATTTCAATTTGATCCGTTATACAGGTTTGCACATAGTAAAATGTGTTTCATCTTAGAAACAGTCTGAATGACGAAGCAAATGTCATCAATTTTTAGAATTGGGATTTCGTTTCAAATTTACGTCTCCAATTTAAATATCTATTTTGTCACGTTTCAGATTTAATTTATTAATGATGAGATGCTTTTTATCAATTTTGATAATTATTTTATTTTTCAAGACATTTACAGCATTTTTTCCCAGATATACTCCCTTTAAAGAATATTCTTAAGAATGGTTGAATGCCATCCCAGGAATATCTCATTATGAAACAGTAGTAAACTCATTCCAGACATTATTGCTCCCATACTTATAAATTACTTGTAAAAATGATGAAATTTATGGAACCGTATGTATGTTACAGATGACAACTTCTGAGCACATGTGGCTACTGTAAAAAACAGTATCGATATGTTTTACTATGGCGCAACAAAGAACAAATTTTTTACTGCCTCTCATCATATTATAATATTTGTGAAGACATATTGTTATCATTCCTATTTCTAGTATAAAAATTATATGTCATTCCTTTCTTAACCAACTTTACATTATTTTGTTCAGTGTGTAAAATTAAAGATTTTTTTTCAGAATGAGGTTTAACACAATGAATTTTGGGTAGAACCATCGTCCTTCCACAAGTAACTGGCAAACTTTCTCACATAAAGTTTTTTGGAGCGAAAAAGGACTCAAACCTACGACCTAGTGGTGACAGGCAAGTGATCTTGAGATGGCGCCTTAGAATACATGAGGAGACATGTACTTGTTTAATGATGTTTTTTTCACAATTTACATGGTAATCTTACAATTAACATATAAACAGGAACTTTTTTACCTTTTAAAACAGAATTTCCGTTACTTTCCATTTCATTAGTTTTTTTCCCAATAGAGGAAAAAGAATATTCCCTACATGAAATATATATATATTTTATTTATGTGGTGAATTTTTGTTTCATAAAGGGATAAAAAGCACTGAATATGAAATAATATCTGATAATTAATGTTTAGTTTAGTTTATACTAATTTATTTTAGCTTGACTGAGATGAAAACTCAGAGCTTATATGAACTGCTCTCGAGTCAGCTTCCTGGGTAGAACCAGTACTGAGTGTTGTTTTTTGAGAGGCATCAGGTCGAGCTGAGAATTGAACCCGCAACCTCTGGCATGAGTGGCCAACACTCTATCCATTACATTACCGCCCCGCTTTTTATTAATGGTTAGAATATGATCTTAACTTTGTTTCCCAGTTTGCTAAAACTTTTAAAATCGTTTTGTTTTTTTTCCCTTGTCAAAAAGGCTACATTGGGCCTCTAAATCCAAATCGAATATTCACATTATATTTTTTTTTATTTATTAAAGTGACAGGTACAATGCATGTTAAGATTTAAAACATTAGCAATAATGTTAATAAATGTTAAGAAATACCCGGCCTAATAAGGCTCAACACTCACTATTTTATCAAAATTGGAATTATTTCAACACAAATATAACACAACGAAACTTACATGACATTATTTAACAAACAACAAGAACAAAATAAAATGAAGTAACAAGTGAATATGATTCAGATTTAAGCTAAAATAGCTTATAACATCCCATTGGTGCAAAAAGGTACCAAGTGCCTTCTTATTTCATATACACTTATTGCTTTAATGGGATGAATTATGCATCTATGTTTCAATGTACTATATACATACATATTATATAAGATTATATTTTTAAATCATTTTTATAAAATTCAGTAACATGATTGTGAAAAATGATTAATTATGTTTGAATTATACACCCAAATATTTCTCATCCGCTGCAGTTTGCATATTTTTTTAAAACAGTCAAGGATTTATTCTTGTTAGCTTCAAGCAACAATTTATTTCAATCACCTTGCACTTATAATATAAATTCACAGCGAATAGGATGTAAAATGGCATCAAAAACATTTCATTAAAAGAAAAACAACAATTATTTACCAAATTACATGATTGTTAGTTTCAACATATTTTATTTCAACATGAAATGGGGCTGGGCCACAAGTTCTTCCAACATTAGGTTTGGCCCGTCCCCTAGCAATGATTCCATTTCCATATAAACAAAATTATGTGATGACAAACTACATGTAAAAAAATATGTGGACTTTTTAAATTGTTCCCAAACTTGCAAGTTGATGTTGATAAAATTTTATATACATGTATCGGAACAAGTGACGTATCTATCTGTGTAGGTATATTATATTTTTTTATCAATAATGGCAACTGTGGACGCATGCGCAGTTACCAGGTAACATGCATCCAGAGCAGTCCCATTTTTCATATTTAGAAAAAGACCATGTTTTGTTTTACATGATGGCGACAATAAAACTTTGCCAAATTTCACCAGCTGGTTATGTGACATTATGGACCATAACGTTAAAGGACTTCATTTCTGTTTCTGTTTAAAACAGCAACCATTTTCATAACAAGCTTTGAGAAGAAAAATAAGTTAAAATGATGTTATGTGACATGAAGGATTTGCTGTGTTTTGCGTGGTATACAAATGGCACAAGTTATTCCAGTAATGAAGAAAATCTATAGACAATGATCCTGGTAGGAGAAAGAAGTCTTAAATACAGCGTAACTGATGTCAGCTTAAGAAATCATTGATGGGGATCGATGGTTAACAGTTAGGGATATCACAGAAGTTCACCTTCAAACTCGTCACATCATTGCACATTTCCAAGGAAAATTGGTATAGAGATACGTATGATAACTTAATTAAAAAACATATGTAGTGCATCCAAGAGCACTTAACGTTGTTGACATCATTGGACTACTCCAGGTAGCCATTACATGTATACTTTCAAGTGGCGTTGTTTTGTAATTGTCTTCAATATCAATATGAAATTGCCAATTTATTAGAGGAAATGTTGATTTTTATGGCAATATAATTTTTAGTCATGTGTCATATTATATGTTGAATATTACAAAAGTCCACGTATCTTTTTAACACACCTTGTACACTTGGGTGGTTGGGTAATATACGTATATTATACAAAAAATTACATGGTAAAAATAGTCAACAAATGTTGAGATGTTATATGCAAGTTTACAAGCCCATGCCACAGATGGTTAACATTCCGAAAGAATGTTTACGAAAGAAAAAGTAAATTCTGAGCATTTAATACAAGTTTCATTGCAGGACACATTGTGTGATAAACACCTCTACTTGAAACGTCAGACAGATGAACAGACGGACCGACAGACAGAATACTGAATACAGGGCTTCGTTCAGTTCCCTTTAACGTTTAATTTGTTTGCAAATGTTTGATAATAGAAGTCAACTGAATGTAATATTTGCTTAAAATGTTTGCTAACAGACCAAACACCTCCGAGAGCTGTTAGCTTGTGTGTTTAACCACGTGACTTAATAAGAAATGGAGGAACACCACCGAGTAGACCGATTTCCGTTTATTTTTCGTTCGTTTGGTCACCATTTGCATTTATTAACAGAGTAAACATGTTTAACCATGCTGAAAGCAGCCCTTGTCTCCCCCAATTTTATTGTTATCCAATTCTCAATATCCCGAGATCATTATCATCTCCATAAATTATCATAAAGATGAAATACGATATTGATCTGATTGTATGCTCTACAACAGCTGTTCTTCAATCACGCGACAATCACGAGAGACTATCTCACAAAGTTGTTATTAATACAATCATCTAGGGCTAACTGACAATTAGTTTACCAAGCCTCTGTGTCTTGCGATCCATAAAAGTTAACCAGTACTCTAGTACACCCCATTTCCGCATGTAACTGATAACTTTTCCACTTGAATCAGCAGTGAGAGATGAATGATAATGGAGGAATGTGTCATAATGTATAAGACAAGCCAGTTCAGAATATAAAGAGCTGTCCAAGTTGGAAAAAAATAGGCCCCAGCAATAATGGACGAAATTGAAGTTTGTATAACAGACCATTGGTCTCTGAAACGAACAAAATTCCATCACTTACAGCAACTTAACCCTTTACTCCATAGATATGCGTTTTCCAGCACCAATCACAGAAGGCCTTTGAAAACAGTGCAGGAAGAGTTCAGATTGCTTGTAACGAGCAATCTGAACACTTCCTGCACTGTTATCCACTTTGTCAGTTAATATAAACATAATTCACCAAATAATTTAAAAGTCAATATTAAAGGTGTCCAAAGGCGTCAATATTAAAGGTGTCCAAATGCGTCTATTGTGAAGTAAAGGGTTAAGAAAGTCATACCCAAAGATTATCATACATTCATGATAATCTTCCACACTGCTTAAAAGAATATGATTAAAATTGATGTGTCTCAAGGTTATATAGTGAAAGGGTGAACAATTTATTATAATTATATAATATTTGCCACAGAAATATTGGCTCTACAACTTAGTGCGTTAACTATTACGTGTTTTTTAAGTTATAAATGTTATTGATTTTCTTAACAAAGTATTACCTTTTTACTAGAAATGCATTGAGTTACAACGTTTGCTATCAAAGTTATATTGAAGACACGTACTTAGGTATGGTCATGTTTGGATTGATGAATTACTACATGCATGTAATCGTGTAGTGCCCCAGAACATGTTAACACTTATGGTAAGATCATAAAACTTTCAATTTTACTATTATTTGAAGAAATTTTTTTTAAATTAAAATGTTGTTTTTGTACATCTAACATATATCACACTTTAACGTTAACATAAATTAGCTTCGCAAAATATCGAATCCTACATAATTATTTTGTCGAATAATTGATGAAAAAATGTTGTATCTCACATTACACAAGATTAGAATGGATTTTGTATTTTCTTATTGTTATATGTTTACTTTCCTCTTAATTGTTATTGCCAAAGAAGGTTTGAAATATTAAATCTTTTTTTTCAAAAAATAGATAGTCATTAGTGTGTAGTGTTTCCTGAGAAGTTGACATTTTGCATTTCCGTTCTTTTCGAACGAGGCTGGCGTATTGCAACTGAGCAACTACACAGATGTTCAAATTTTATTGTTTTCAAAACAAGCAATAATTCAATTTTTCTACCTACCGTTGTCAAATTATAAAAACCAAAAACACCAAGCACTTGTTTTTATACAAAACTAATTTGTCGTGAAGTATAAACAAAAAGTATAACAGATAAAATGTGTAAACTTGTGAAAATTAAAAACATTTCTCAACAAATAATGACAGAAATGATTTATTTTATGTCACAAAAAATTTACAATATCAGCAAACATGAACATAAACATATATATGGTCTGCTGATTAAATCATATAACAAATGTAAGATAATTAACAAGAGGGCCAATATGGCCCTTTATCGCTCACCTGACTGACCTTGAGTCACCCAACATAAGTAGATTATATAATATGTGTACGCTCAAAAATCCAGAAAGATGAGATGGGCAAGTAGTTAGAATTTTGATTTGTTTTGAAGATGTAACAGATGCGTAGAAGAGTTCAAACTTGGTAGAGGTTCACCTATGGAAAATGTCAGCGAAATTACATCAAAATCAGGTCAGTAGATTCTAACAAGAAGGCTTTTAAAGTTTTAACTATAGATGCTAAGTCTTGGAACTAAAATCTAGTTCCAGCACAAAACTAACCTGTTATGTTTGAGAACAGTTTCAAACAAAAGCATTAGACTAAACTACTGTGCATGAAACAATCCACAGTTTCAGCACAATAAATATTCCTATGAGTTTCAAACAAAGCCTTCCCAAAGTATATTACTTGAAAGAATTATTGTTACAGTGCACTCTCCTCGAAAAACAATTAAAATCCTCCTCCAAGATTTCAAGTACACTTTGAAACTGAAAATCTCAACCAGACTTCTTGCTGTTATGAAACTAGCTAGAAATATGGTATCGTTATATTATGAAGCAGTAAACCATCCCTGTCTGAACCATGTGTGTGTATTACTAAGGTTTTTAGTCCCTCTGCCAGGTTATCCTTGAGGCTTGCCCCTGTGTTGGCACAATAGAGTGTGGACTGCCTGTCTGAACCAGAAAAACTCTTGACTTTTATATTCAAATTAACACCTATTATAAAATAGTTCATGATATCTGAATAATATGAATAATATTTCAATCATTGATTATAATTGTATTATTCATCTTTTTATGATGAATTATCTTTTAAAACTTATATCTGATATAATATTGTATAATATTAGCAAAAAAAAGTTTATTTACAGAGTTTATTACCTCTTCTTATAATAATTTCTATATACAGATATTTATGCTATAAAACAGGGGGAGTAATTTGACATAAAAGTAACCCCACCCCCTGGCTGCCATGTTTTTTGACAAATCAAGATGGCTTGAACAAACTTGGCAGAGAGTCACCCAAGGAACATTTCTGTGAAATTATTTTAAAATTGAGCCAGAAGTTTCTGACAAGAAGATTTTTTAAGTTTTTACAATAGCTTATTTAGTAAACTTACCCCACTCCCTGGCTGTCATGTTTTTTGACGAATCAAGATGGCTTGAACAAACTTGGTAGAGGGTCACCAAAGAAATATTTCTGTGAAATTATATTAAAATAAAGACAGACGACGGATGATGGACGACAGACTATGGACACCAGGCGATCACAAAAGCTCACCTGTGAGCCTTTGGCTCAGGTGAGCCTTTGGCTCAGGTGAGCTAAAAAGATTTAAACGGGACAGTAGTGTAGTGGATAGTGTTGGTTGCTCACGCAAAAGATTGCGAATTTGATACCAACCTTGAAATCGTGCTTCTTAAAAAAAAAAAAGAGGAGGGGGTGGGGGGTGGGGGGTGGGGGAGGTAGTGTAGTGAATAGAATGTTAGTCGCTAACGCCAGGGATGGTGGGTTAAATAACTAAATCCGATGCCTCTCAATAAATAACATCACAATCAAGCTAATTTTAAAGTATTAAGACCAAAACACCTTTTAAATTGATACTATTGAAAGTCACTTGTAGTTATACACCAAATACTTAATACTAATTACTTACATATACCCTTTAGGAAGTTATTCATAGAAAACCAATTCTTAGTAAAAAAAAAAAAAAAAAAAGGGCCAGAACTCTTGTAATATTTGACCAACATTGACAAACTTTGAATTTGACCTACATTTAATAATCATATAGCAACACACATAATGTCAAATACATATGTAGATCCATTCATTCAAAAGCTACTTTTAACAAAAAATACATTTTTTTAAATAAAAGTTATTATAAAGCAAAAAAGGGGCATTACCACTTTAAAACATTAGCAAATACCGAACCTGACCTGCATTTTTTTATTTATGCAGCTACAGACAAAATATATATTAAAACCACAGAACCTATCTGAAACAAATTTTAAACCAAAACTTAAATCATAAAGGGACAAAACTCTACAACAATTTGAGAAACACTGACAAATATCAAAGGCCTGAAGGGCCTGAGGGAAGGCTCGCTGCTTGTGTTAATTCAAAAATTAAGGTTCGGAAAATTGGAAAACTTGGTTAGATTTCTGATATGTTATAAGGCAATTCCTTGGAATTTAGAAAAGATTGAGGTGTGCTTAATATTTCTTTTGTGTATCTGTATAAATAATCCCTGCATACAATACAGAGTCCATATCAATACTTTTCCAACAGTAGCTGGTAACATGGTGGTCCTGGATTCTTTTCCACATAAAATTATCAACATGAACAACCTAAATGAAAGCTTCACAAACAAACCTTCATATTCTGATGTTTCTCCAAAATTGAAAGAATTGAGTAATGACGTAAAACTCCAGTCAATTTTAATATCTCCAGTTCAATAGTTATCATTTATGGATAATGAAACGCATTCAGCACAAAATGTTCCTGATTGTTCGAGAATATACAACACATATCCATAACTCTTTGTCTAGACCAAAACAAACATGACCTACTTATAGATTTACGTGCATATTGACTTATGTTTGATTCTCATATAGCTTTCAATCAACAATATAAATAATCAATAAATAACATTATAAACGGTGTTACTTGACCTAGATTTAATCACTCTAAAAATTACAACACAGAAACACAACAAACATAATGGTCGGATGACCTAATTAACCGTTTAATATGTTCATCAATACACTGTTTGCATAAGATGACAGATTGGCGCATTTTTCTATAAACAACAGATGTAGCCCCGAACCTAATTTCGTTATTTTACAATCAAAATTAAATGAGGACAATCCGTAGTGAATAAATTTCACTAACAATCACTAACAATCACTATTTACTCAAACTACGAGTTATTATATCGAAAACATGTCAATATTTCACCCCATTAATGATTACCGGTACATGCCGAATGGTGTTAGAGATTATATCCCCCCCCCTCACCAGATGACGTCACTATGCATAAAAGTAAATGCGTAAAACATTTTTTTATCAATGAAAATTGCCGGGTTTTTTTAGAGCACAGCGAGATAAGTGTACTCTTCCGCATTTCCATGCAAATTGTATGCTTCCCGTATCATATTTTTGAACTTTTGTAAAGAAAAAAATCCGCAATAAATAAAAAACTTTGAAACTTTTGTTGTATAATGTCTTCTGCTATGGTAAATGCATGTTGAAAGTTGTGAACTACTTTATCGGTTGGATGAATATGGCGGTTCCTGCCATACGTAGCTTGTATAACAGATTACTGGGGCTGCACGACAGCTAAGAAAGTCAGAGCTTTGCTCGCCTTCCAATAAAAAATCGCTAGTCCTGTATTTTAAACCAGTATACAGCTACTCTTTCAGAAGTAACATGCAGTTTAAATTGTTGATTTTTAGTGAAGTTCCTCTCTGGAATGTAAAACTGAATACAAAATAAAGACATTAACCTGACTTCAATTATCTTGTTTTAGGACCAAGAGAAAATTTATACATATAATAAAACATTTATATAAATTACATGTTCATGTATTTGAAACTTTTTTCCAAATAAGACAAATCAACAAAACAACTTTCTAAAGTATAAACATTAAGTAAAAAATATTATATAAGTTTATAATGGCGTGTCACATTCACATCGCTGTTCAATAAAACCATTATTAGAGTTGCAAAAAAAAAAAAGAACAAGAAAGATAACTGTGTATTAAACTTTTACATTACATCCCATCATTTATAGCCCCTGATGTGTCAATGAACAGTAAAGACTACTTTAGTTATAAAAGGAAAACTGTATTTCTTATGGATATGTTTTATATATCATAATAAACCGCAATTCAAACTAAACAAACGGGTGAAAACAGAATGAAAATTCATTCACTATTTCATTAGTAATCTGTAATCAAAGTAGACAGGGGTCACCAGTCAAAAATGGCCAAAATACACGACACTCGTGAGACTTTGAAAACGCACCACTTACATACAGGTAATTTTTGGGTGAAGAAAATGTCATCTGATTACAAAGAAAGATTATATATGTCAAAACTGCAGGACTTCAATAGCGAGTATATGAACCATTCGCCTGGATATAATGCAATAATAAATATACCATAATTTGTTGGTAAACTGTCAAGTTAAACCTAATACATGTATAGAACAGAAATAAAACTCCCCAATATAAGAAAAAATGATACTGTTTATAAAAGTGGTGCGACGGAGATGCATTGAATGTATCCAAGTGAATGGTTCATACACTCGATATTGATGTCTGTGAATTTTCACTTTTGGGGTGGATTAAAAAAATGCATACAAAATTAATGTCTCAGTCATGAAATTTTAACAGTAGAAGACAGAGATGGCACTCTTAACATATATAAACTTTCTTCGAAATCAGAGCATTATTTATTAAAATAAAACCGTAGATCTCTTTATTGACAGTCAGTGGCATCAACAAAACACATGGGTGCTGGGCATGTATTACATAAACTTCAAAATATAAACCTATTGTGACTATCTATACACCATCCCACATAAAAAAATATGAGTTTTCTTCATAATCTGAGGTAATAAAATAGTAAAAGCTAAACTATACAAAGCCACTATAATAAATTCACTGCCAGATTATCATTCCTGCCCGCTCAACTGTATCTTAACCCTTCACTTCATATAGACACCTTTGGACACCTCTAATATTGAAAGCATTAATTCACCACATATCAGCAATGGGTGAATTATGTTGATATTAACTGACAGAGTGGAAAACAGTGCAGGAAGTGTTCATATTGCTCGTTACGAGCAATCTGAACTCTTCCTGCACTGTTTTCAAAGGCCTTATGTGATTGGTGTGGGGAAACGTGTATCTATGGAGTAAAGGATTAAAACTCATCCAAAGGCAACATTATATGTCACCCCACTCATATATGAAATATAAGAAAGAAATGATTATTTGGTTGCATAAATTTTAATTGAAGACAATAAAGTCAGTTTATTTTTGGAGTATTATGTATCTACAGTTTCTATACAAGACTTTCAACTGGGTATTTACTTTTAAGTGGTTTTAAACATTTTCGATCACTTAAAAATCTGTTATATTAATTGCTGGAAAATAGACGTTGGCCCTAACTGCTTGTATAGAACGTTAAAATAACTGTAAGATTATAATTTTTTAACAAAAAGATAACAAATGGCATTACTCATTAAATATGTCACAAAATATGCAATTTTAAGCAGGAAATCTGCTTTAGTCTAAACTGGGTGAGGAGACAAAGTTAGAAAATCCCTTTTCAGTGTATTATTTTGGCATGTTTAAATAGATATCCGTTTTGCAATATGGGGTCAGCGATTATATATAGGCAAACTATATTGAAAAAAAAATGTATTTAGCAAATTTAAACCTAAGCTATTCCCTTTAAAGAAAACACTTCAGTAATGGTATACCACAGCAATCGAATCAGATGGATGAAAAAAAAAGATTAATTCTATTTGTTTTCTATATAATATTATGTATGTACATAATCATGTAAATGGTAACATTCGGCAACTCTTTGTAAATAATCGTTTGACATAAATTCAAAATTATGAACCCTTTCTGAATGTTGACATGTACACTGTGATCTGGTATCATGCATGTGAGTGTATGTGTGTGAGTCTCGTGTAGAAAGACAAATGATTTTATCATTGCTGTCACTGAATATTTCATGTATATGTTTATTTCGTTTTGGATATAAATAAAATCAAATATCTTATCATAACATTCATGGTAGATCACGACGACACAAAAAAACTTTTTTAAAAAAAAATGGTGGGAGGAGATTTCAACGACATGACTGGCTGATGTAATGTGTCAAACTGAAATGATTTGAGGCTGTGTATAAGCACATGAATGAAATAAGATAAAATTGCACATATCTCGCAAATGGATGAATGAATCATTGGTGCAGTGCAGCACTGTTCTGTCTACATATAAACAAATAAGGAATAGAGAAAGATTGAGTTGAACCAATGGAATGTTAATTTTCTCTTTTTCCACTATGAAAAACAATATCAAATAATGTAAATACATGTATTTAATCTTCATCAACATTGTTAACTGTTAAAGATGAACTGTAAAGAGTATCTTGAAAAATTCTCCATCTACAAATTTAGATACAAACTATTCAATCTTCACAACACAGGCACAAAAACGCGGTGTTAGTCTTCTAACAGTGCAAACTGTGCAACAAAATGTGAGATTGGTCCTGTTTTATCATACTGCATTTCTCATATTGACACCATTTCAAATAAACCAAGTTTGAACTCTCTCTTTGAGTTGGAGGGGTCATCATTCTGTTGAACTGGTATTTTCGTCTTCGCTAGAATTCTCGACATAAACAGAGGATGGGCCCGGTATTTCACATACATGTTCTTTACTCTTTTTTGGTATTCATATTTAAATTCTTTTTTATTCTTTTGCATTAGTTTTACAGGCTTTTCTCGACTTGAAGTTTAGAAATGTTCCCTTGTTTGCTTTTTTCTTTTGGTCATCAGATACAGTAAGATGTACTGACTTTCTTTTCTTGCCTTTATTTTGTTTAGCGCCAGCGATACTAAGTGAAGCACTTGGACCATTCTCTTGGTCCGTGCAATGTGTACGCACAACACTGGTTTGGACATCATCAATAGAGTGCAATGCAATAAAAAACTGCGGAGATAGAGTTGAATCTGCAGGTGCAGGCGTTTCTTCACTGGTTGAGCTTTCACCTGCAGGATGATGTCGACTCGTCTTGGCAGCAAGGTCAGATGTTGAATCTGGTGTTAATTCTGGCTCATCGTCAGCTGATAATTTCATTGGATAAACCCCAGCTTTACGAAAAACTGAACGAAGATTCTCTGAAGATAATGCTCGAGTATAAGCTTTACTAGATATTTTACAAATATTGCGGCGACATATGCTTCTGCCAGAGTATTTTCTCAAGTATGCCAGGGATTCTTTACAATAAACAGATGCCAAAGGTCCAAAGCAGCCTACATCCTCAGACTGGAAGATATGAGAGCAATGTGGTGGGAACACAAACAAAATTATACCTAACTGTTCAGCGCGTTCAATTACAGACAAAGTTATATGAGTGGAATGTCCGTCGAATAGCAAAAGCACCAAATTCTCAGGTGAACACTGTGCATATTTTTGAAAATGTTCTTTAAGGTAGGTTCCAAAAACCTCAGAATTGGACCATCCTTCCTCTGTCATGGTGCCATTTGTTCCTGGTAAGCTTTCATTTAGTAATTCGTCTCTCATTCTCTTTCCAGCAAAAACATAATATGGCGGGATTTGCTGACCCAAGGCATTACCACAACCAATAATAGTTGTGCTGGCAGCTCTTGGTGGGGTTATTGCTTGTAAAGGACCACCATTTGCAGAGACCTCGGTTGAGATCCCCTTTTCATCTAAATTGTAGATGACTTCAGGTTTATTAAGCAAACCATATTTGATCATGGTGGATTTCAATTCACGGAAGTATTTGTCAACCACTTGGGGTGATGCACTCTGTGCCCTGACAGAAGGAAGATCCTTGCATGTAACAACAGGTAATTCAGGCCAACGACCAAGAAACTTATAAAACCATTTCGAACATAAACTGTTTGATTTATCTCTTTTACCCAGATGAACAGCAAGATCAGAGGCAGCTTCTAGCACTTTGGCCCTGGTAAAACCAAAACCAAACTCCGTCATGCAGGTGATGTGTTTCACCAGTCTTGCTTCTTCTTCATGTGTTAGCAGGGGATCAGGACCAGATTTGACAGTTTTTTCTGAACTCCTTCCATCCACTCTGTCCCTTAGTGTTGTTACAGGCACATTATGCAGTTTGGCGGCCTTTCTTACAGACATCTTATCCTCTCTTACTGACTTAAGAGCATTTGTCATAGCTGTTGGTGACCATCCTCTATATTTCTCTCTACATTTCTTTGCCGGGGAAAGTTTAATCTTTGGAAATAACTGGAAAGGAAAACAGTAAAATTACCAGTAAAAAAAACAATTTATTAGGAAATATTATACAAGTTGATATTTTGTTTGTTAAATTCAGTTTATACTACAACAGACTTCTATACAACATTGTTATCCTGTTATAGTCTCAGTCTCGTTTTTCAAAAATTACTGTAACTCCTCTGTAGCCTCAATATTTTTTTACATGCGCAGGCATTCTTGTTAATTATCATTTCACTTTAACTCTCTCTCTCTCTCTCTCTCTCTCTCTCTCTCTCTCTCATCTATCTATCTATCTATCTATCTATCTATCTATCTATCTATCTATCTATCTATCTATCTATCTATCTATCTATCTATCTATCTATCTATCTATCTATCTATCTATCTATCTATCTATCTATCTATCTATCTATCTATCTATCTATCTATCTATCTATCTATCTATATCAGCTATTAGCAGACATGAGTGGCATTAATTAATTTTCTTCAAAGAAAACTAGCTTTTGGAATGGTTTTATGTTAACTGCAAAATGGGCATAGTGAGTAATACTTTTTTCAGGCTTGTATCATAAAATGACAAGCTTACCTGGATGGTGGTGTTAGGAGTTTTCGATCACATAAAATCGCCGGTAAATATACGAGGTGTGTCCAAAAAGTTGTGGACAACCTTTATAAAACAAGAACTAAACATATAGCATTTATATAATTCATACAGCCATTTGGAAAAATTATATACCTTAACAAATTTAAAATATCAAATTGATTAAATATTTTGGCAGGTTTTATAGCTAATGAAATAATCTTGCCATATTCTATAAAACAGAAATGTGTCATAAGGAGACAGATGTCCACCTTGAATGTTAGTAAGTTTTAGCAAACAAGAAAATATTGGTGGAACCGATGGATGCTCCCTAAGTGAGTGTTTACCCCTGTATGGGCTACTTAGTTGAAGAATACCAAACTGTATAGCAGGAACAATATGTTGCTCTGCAATTCTCAGAACTAATTCACAAATCATTTAACCGGAACAAATGACAATATGCGCAGATCCTAGCTAGTTTTACAGAATTAAAACCAGAGGTTGTAGGGAAATAGCGCCATGATGACAATATGCACATCTACACTTGGTAATGATGCATCCTAGCAAGTTTCATAAAATTCAAACCACAGGTAGTAGAGAAATAGAGCGGAAAAGAATTTGTTCACAAATATAATCAAAGGGCCATAACTCCATGAAAAAACATCGAACCGGAACAGAAAGACAGTATGCGCATCTGCACTTGATAATGATGCATCCTAGTAAGTTTCATAAAATTCCAACCTGAGGTCGTAGACAATTAGCCCGGACAAGAATTTGGTCACAAATAGAATCAAAGGGCCATAACTCCGTGAAAAATCATCGAACCGGAACACAAAGACAGTATGCGCATCTGCACTTGGTAATGATGCATCCTAGCAAGTTTCATAAAGTTCCAACCAGAGGTTGTAGAGAAATAGCCCGGACAAGAATTGGTGACATGCACGCACGGACGAAGCGGCGACTATATGCTTCCCCCCTTTTTGGGGAGCATAAAGAAGGAAGTAAAACAGGTGTTAAAATTTTGACAAACATCGACAAATACTGAAATACACCTTTATTTTATAATTATACTGGAACATGCCATTAATTAAATATAGAAATCATTTAGAAAGTTATTCATTTGAAACCATTTTTTTGGGGCAAACATTACCAAAGATCAAAAAGGGTCACAACTACTGTAAAATTTGACTGACATTGACAAATATCAAATTTGTCCTATAGTTTTATAAATATGAAGGACTCTCACAACTTATTCTCCCTTGAGTACTCCATACTTACAGATTAAGGAGGTAGAAATAAAACTTTAGTTCTCTTTTTCTTCTTTTTTCAGGGGTTTGAACTGCAGACTAGATTTATTTTTTCCTAGCATAAATTAAATGGTCAGTATTTTAGAAATCATCACTGAAAATTTGATGCTGATACCAGCTTTCTGTACAATTCTGTGTCATTTCAGAATTACTGGTTCAAACTGCATTGTGGGCGAATAGTTAACATATTATTACTCTGAAAATTGATAGAAATGCTCACAAAAGCATTGAATTAAAAATAAACCTGGTCAAAGTATGGTTTTTTCCCATTATAACTGCATACTAGTGAAGAATTTGAGCCCAGACACATCCTGCATATTTTGTTTTTTCACTGTGTTTGGACATAAATGTTACAATGGAGCCCCTTGTGAAATGTAATAGTAGTGCCAGACGTACAGCAACACAGCAAAAAAAAAACATATTATTAATCATCCATTTGCTGGGTTGTAGTACTAGTTATGTTGTTTTGGATAGACTACATGTCAAGATTTGGATAGAATCTGTAATCTCTGGCTTGAGTGGCCAATATTCTACCACTGCACCGCTGACCCTTTATGGGCCGTTTGTATAATAGCATTCTGTTTTAATACTGCATGATAAGGAAGACATCAGGACTGTTGCTTTATTAATAACTTTGAGATTTCGAGATTTCTTAAACGGACAAAAATGTTTTTGTTCTATTTATTGATATTGGTTTTCGAGTAGCTAATGAAACAATCTTTCGGGACGGATATTTTCTGTGGTTAGAACCTCAACAAATTCCCAGATTTTGAGGGGAAAAAAACACACAGACATTTGTACATGGTGGAAGGTGTGTGTGTGTGTGTGTGTGTGTGTGTGTGTGGGGGTGGGGGGGGGGGGGGGGGGGTAGGGGATTGGTGTAAAATCCACTAAATTATTTTATAAACCTTCGAGTATTCAGACATTTTGTGGTGTTGTTTTTATAATCTTTACAAAAAATTATACAAACCTCAGATTGTATATCATATATTAGTAACCATATCTTTCAACCCCAGATTGTATGTATCTGAGTTGCCATATCTTTAAATCACAGATTGTATCTATCTGAGTTGTCATGTCTATAAACCCCAGATCGTATGTATCTGAGGTGTCATATCCATAACCCCAATATTGTATGTATCAGAGTTGTCATATCTATAAGCCCCAAACCATATGTATCTGAGTTATCATATTTAAAAACCAAAGATTATATGTATCTGAGTGGTCATATCTACGAACCCCAGATTATATGTATCTGAGCTGTCAAATCTATAAACCCCAAATTGTATGTATCAGAGTTGTCATATCTATAACCCCCAGATTGCATGCATCTGAGTTGTCATATCTATAACCCCCAGATTGTATGTATCGAAGTTGTCATATCTATGAACCCCAGATTGTATCTTTCCGAGTTGTCATATTTATAAACCCCAGATTGTATGTATCATTGGTGTCATATATATAAACCCCAGATTGTATGTATCAGAGTTTTCATATCTATCAATCAAGATTGCATGTATCAGAGTTGTCATATCTATAAACCCCAGATTGTATGTTTCTGAGTTGCCATATCTATAAACCCCAGATTGTATGTATCTGAGTTGTCATATATATAACCCCCAGAGTGTATGTATCAATGATGTCATATCTATCAACCCCAGATTGTATGTATTTGAGTTGTCATATCTGTAAACCCCAGATTGTATATATCTGAGTTGTCATATCTAAAAAACACAGACCAAATGTATGTAAATTGTCATATCTATAAACCCCAGATTGTTTGTATCACAGTTGTCATATCTATAAACCCCAGATTGTATCTTTCCGAGTTATCATATTTATAAACCCCAGATTGTATGTATCAGTGGTGTCATATATATAAACCCCAGATTGTATGTATCAGAGTTGTCATATCAATAAACCCCAGATTGTATGTATCGGAATTGTCATATCTATAAACCCCAGATTGTATGTATCACAGTTGCCATATCCATAAACCCCAGATTGCATGTATCTGACTTGTTATATCTATAACTCCAGATTGTATGTATCTGAGTTGCAATATCTATAACCCCCAGATTGTATGTATTTGAGTTGCCATATCTAAAAAACCCAGATTGTATGTATGAGAGTTGTCATATCTATAAACCCCAGATTGTATGTATCTGAGATGTCATATCTATAAACCCAAGATTGTATGTATATGAGTTGTCATATATATAACCAACAGATTGTATTTATCTGATTTGCCATATCTAAAAACCCCAGATTGTATGTATCTAAGTTGTCATATCTATAAACCCCAGATTGTATGTATCTGAGTTGTCATATCTATAAACCCCAGACTGCATCTATCTGAAATGTCATATCTATAAACCCCAGATTGTATCTTCCCAGTTGCCATATCAATAAACCCCAGATTGTATGTATCGGAATTGTCATATCTATAAACCCCAGACAGTATGTATCACAGTTGTCATATCCATTAACCCCAGATTGCATGTATATGACTTGTCATATCTATAAACCCAAGATTGTATGTATTTGAGTTGTCATATATATAACCCCCAGATTGTATGTGTCTGAGTTGTCATATCTATAGACCCCAGATTGTATGTATCTGAGTTGTCATATCTATAAACCCCAGATTGTATGTATCTGAGTTGTCATATATCTATAAACCCAGATTGTATGTATCAGAGTTGTTATATCTATAAACCCCAGATTGTATCTATCTGAGTTGTCATATCTATAAACCCCAGATTGTATCTTTCCGAGTTGTCATATTTATAAACCCCAGATTGTATGTATCAGTGGTGTCATATCTATAAACACCAGTTTGTATGTATCAGATTTGTCATATCAATAAACCCCAGATTGTATGTATCGGAATTGTCATATCTATAAACCCCAGATTGTATTTATCACAGATGTCATATCCACAAACCCCAATTTGCATGTATCTGACTTGTAATATCTATAACCCCCAGATTGTATGTATCTGAGTTGTCATATCTATAAACCCCAGATTGTATGTATCGGAGTTGTCATATCTATAAACCCCAGATTTAAGTATCTGAGATGTCATATCTATAAACCCAAGATTGTATGTATCTGAGTTGTCATATATATAACCCACAGATTGTATGTATCTGATTTGTCGTATCTAAAACCCCATATTGTATATTTCCAAGTTGTCATATCTATCAACCTCAGATGGTATGTATCAGAGTTGTCATATCTATAAACCCCAGAATGTATGTATCAGAGTTGTCATATCTATAAACCCCAGATTGTATGTAGTAGTGATGTCATATCTATAAACCCCAGATTGTATCTATCTGAGTTGTCATATCTATAAACCCCTAAGTGTATGTATCTGAGTTGTCATATCAATCACCCCAGATTGTTTCTTTCCGAGTTGTCACATCTATCAACCTCAGATGGTATGTATCAGAGTTGTCATATCTATAAACCCCAGATTGTATGTATCAGAGTTGTCATATCAATCAACCCCAGATTGTATGTATCACAGTTGTTATATCTATAAACCCCAGATTGCATGTATCTGAGTTGTCATATCAATAACAACTCAGATTGTATGTATCTGAGATGTCACATCTATAAACCCAACAATTTTATGTATCTGAGTTGTAATATATATAACCCCCAGATTGTATGTATCTGAGATGTCATATCTATAAACCCAACAATTTGATGTTTCTGAGTTGTCATATATATAACCCCCAGATTGTATGTATCTGAGTTGTCGTATCTATAATCCCCAGACTGCATCTATCTGAGATGTCATATCTTTAAACCCCATATTGTATCTTTCAGAGTTGTCATATATATCAACCTCAGATGGTATGTATCAGAGTTGTCATATCTATAAACCCCAGATTGTATGTATCAGAGTTGTCATATCTATAAACCCCAGATTGTATGTATCAGAGTTGTCATATCGTTAAACCCCCAGATTGTATGTATTAGTGATGTCATATCTATAAACCCTAGATTGTATCTATCAGAGTTTTCATATTTATAACCTCTATAAATGCCAGCTATCAGCAGACAAGAATGTAAATTTAATTTTTTTAAAAAGAAAACAGGCTTGTATCATAAAATGACAATCTGACCTGGATGGTGGTGTTACGAGTTTTAGATCACTTAAAATCGCCGATAAATATGAGGTGTGTTAAAAAAGTTTGTGGACAACCTTTATAAAACAAGAACCAAACAAATAGCAATTATATAATTGAAATAGAAAAATGTAACATATTAAATTGATACACCAAATATTTACTATAATGTGCTCACGTAACTACAAACAGAGTATTATGTGTGGGGCAGGTGCCTATGTCATGTTGATGCACAGCATTGCTCTGACACTTCTCAAGTATCTTTTGGTGTTGGATTAATACTAACATTATGGGCAAGGTGAAAGTTCAAAGTTTTTCACAGTCCTTTCTATAGGGGAAAATAGTGTTGTATTGATAAAAATTGTAAAAAAAACAACAACACTGCTTGTAGTAGTTGATGTATAGAATGTTTTATTCAATATAACATAATAGTTCTCCAACAAAAAATATAGCAGTTAATATTATATGCTATTTCTCTTCATAATTCATACTCCAAAACTCTTGTATAAAGACAGTGTAGAGCCAGACAAAATAATACCTGTGTTTGGGGTTACCCAACTGACCATGAAATTGAGTGGACCGAAAAAAAGTAAAATTGCACAACATATCTCTATAATGTATAAAGAAAATTATATTTGTGTTGTTCTTTATTGATTTACTATCATAAATAGCTGTTTTATTAAAAAACAAATCAAAATCAATTTGCTTGTTATAGTTCAATATTATGATTTTTTTTTCTATAAAATAAAAATTAGAAAAAAAAATAGAAAAGAAAAAATTGCCTACTTACCTACCAAATTTTTTTGGTCAACTGACCCTTAACACAGCTGTTGTTTTTTCTGGCCGAAGGTGATTGCACTTACTAAGTGCAAATGAATGAACATTTCCAGGCTTCTCCACAGGCCATTTAAGCACAGGGGCACCCCAGCTCATGACTATCAGAAATGGTATTCCCGTAGCAATTGAATTCTTTAACAAACTTTTGCAAAAGCATAGCTTTACTATCCTCTAAATCATTATTTTTCTTTGCATATCTTTTCTCATTTTAATGCCTTAAATGACACATACTAAGTATGATGACTTTAACTGATAAATACAAGCTTTACTCAATGAAGCCTTACACAGTGCTTAAAAATGTGTTGAAGGTCTTAAAGTGCTCTTTACCCCAGTGCTTGCATTCTTGCCTGTGGAGCACCGTAATTTCCCTATAGATTTATTTAATAGCAATATTAGTACACTAAACACTATAGGGTTGCTTTAGTGCATTATATGTTTGAACAATTAACAAATTAAAAACAACTGATTTAAAAAAAGAAAGAACATAATTAATTTATATGTAAGGCCCAATTTTTTTGCCCAATTAGCTCCTGAAAAACAAATAGGATAAATAGTCAAATGTACGAAAAATTCCCCTCAAAATATTATTTGTTTGCCTCAATTTTTCATTGAAAAGTAACCGAAATTCGGTCTCTACTTAAAATGGTATAAAAGCCCTGATAAAAGTATTCAAAATACATTTTGTTTTCTATATATAATGCAGTTATCAAGTTTTGAAAAATTGAAAAAATTAAAGACAATATTTTTAATGTTGACAGTTAAAAGTAAACAAAGGTTGTTTTATGCCTTAACCGTATTTATCCACCTCTTCCGTATCATAAACATTTGAAATTATGTACTCATTTTTAGTTCTGAATTTCAAATGTGATCCTGTGATCATTTCAAACTATTTTTATAACAATGTCTATAAGAAGAGTACTCCTCTGGAACCGTTAAAGTTTCTATTTATCATTCACTATTCAACCTTGACCTGTTATTCATCAGCTGTCAGCAGATGAGAATACCGGTATATTAATTTTCTATGAAAATAAAAGCTTTTGTTATAGTTTTAATTAAGCAAACTGATAAACTGACATTGTGAGAAATTTTTCAGGCCACTGGGGCCTGTTTCACTAAGCAACTCAAGTTTAGATTTTCCTCAACTCAAAAATTTCAATTTCTCTAAGACTAAATCATTACTCAAGCTCAAAATATTTTAAATGACCACAGTGTGCGACATTACAGTGGGCCATGACAATATTTTGCGATTTGAAGAAAACATCTTTGAAAACAATGTATGCTGCAACAATCGTGCTGATATATAGCCGATTTTAGGCTATTGGTATATAAATATAAAAGGGCAAATTGTGAAACTTTTAAAACAAAAGTTGTCAGAAGACAACAAAGCTCGCCGATGGGATAAAAATCACCACCAATGCAAAGACTGAGATTGGAGGCAAACACCAAAACTTAAACGCATCTAAACGCAAAAGTTTAACCTGGGTGTCTACAGACTAAAAATTAAGTCTTAAAGGGCCATAACTCTGCCAAAATGCAACCCAGAGTTATGGTTCTTGTCTATGTGTGTTTCAATGATGATGGTGAACACACATGCAAAGTTTCATTCATATCCAATGAGTTGTTGCATAGATATCTTACGTGATAAAAAACTTTAACCTGAAAAATTAAGTAAAAAAATGACCATTACTGTGCCAAAATGCAACCAAGAGTTATGGTTCTTGTCTCTGTGTTTTTCATTGGTGATGGTGAACATACATGTGAAAGTTCATTCACATCCAATAAGTGGTTGCATAGATATCTTAAACTTAAACGCAACTAAACTCAAAGTTTAACCTGGGTGTCTAAGTCCAAAAAGGGCCATAAGTGTGCCAAAATGCAATCCAAAGTTATGGTTCTTGTCTCTGTGTGTTCCATTGATGATGGTGAACACACATGTGAAGTTTCATTCACATCCAATGAGTGGTTGCATAGATATCTTTAACTTAAACGCAACTAAACGCAAAGTTTAACCTTGGTGTCTTAGTCCAAAAAGGGCCATAACTGTGCCAAAATGCAATTCCAAAATTATGGTTCTTGTCTCTGTGTGTTCCATTGATGATGGTGAACACACATGTGAAGTTTCATTCACATCCAATGAGTGGTTGTATAGATATCTTAAACTTAAACGCAACTAAACGCAAAGTTTAACCTGGGTGTCTAAGTCCAAAAAGGGTCAAAACTGTGCCAAAATGCAATCCAGAGTTATGATTCTTATCTCTGTATGTTCCATTGATGATGGTAAACACACATGGAAAGTTTCATTGATATCCAATGAGTGGTTGCAGAGGTAACTTAAACTTAAATGCAAAAGTTTAAAATGTTTTAATCTTTTTTATATTTTTCAGATAAGGCAATTACAAATCAAGTGTTAGATTCTCATCCGAATTGTTCTTAAAAATGGGGAGGATGGGAGGATTTTATTTCTTATTTTTTTTTCCTTTTTTAAAAAAAAAAAAAATGAAAATTAAAGTGTAAGGGCAGCAGGAAAATTAGGGAGGGTGGGGGGGGGGGGGGGGGGGGGGGGGGTGTTGATAATCAAGCAATTAATTAATTATGACCAAAGAGAAATGCTTCTAAGAACAAAAAACATAGCTTTGTTTTACAAGGAGTATAATGCTTAGTAACGCTAAATATGTAGCTCAGTGTAAGTATTAAAATTAATAATTTTAGTGTTTTTCATTGAAAATAGTTAGGGCCATGATAATTCTGCTGGTGCCATGATCATAAAAAAGTTAATGTCGCACACTATGACCACACAATATTGAAGTCGGAACACATCTTTACTCATTGGTAAAGAGTAACATAACCAATGTAAATGAAGTTAAAGCATATTGAAAATCTGAGTTAAAGAAAATCTCTAGTTGAGATGTTTAGTGAAACTGTGACCAGATCTGTATTGAAACCATTATTTTAGATAATTTATGACATTAAATAAATGCATGGCTACTGATTATGTATAATGAAATGTACAAGGAAGTCGAAATATGCATAAACAATATCAATAATTGTCAGAATTTATTGACTTTTACTGTTTTACCTGGTGATTGAAAACATCAGACGGCACCATATTAGAAGCATTATTTCTGATCATTGTTAATGCAACCTAGTTCTTGTCTGATATTTGTAAATATTGACATGTGTGCAGGAACTCAAAATATGCGTGGATGATATTCGTAATTGTTATAAGTGATTGAATTCACTAAGCGATCGAAAACACCTGACAGCACCACATACCAAGATATTACATTTGTTTGTTTAAAGATACATTTTTGCATTTTGGAATACATGTGTTAATTTCCTTTGGGATTCTATGTGATCCAAACACTATCCATTTAGTTTTACACAGGTGTATGGCCAGTTTGTCATAAATATCAGTAGGAGTCGGTATCAATTACACTATATACAGTAGTGTCCGATTGTTATGTATCATCCGAATAAATTTCACGTTTTTCTACGTCAATAAATTTGCCACATGATGAAAATTAAGTTAAGAAGTGAAAAAAGCGACTTACTGATCCTGACATCATTTCAATAGTGTTGGCTCTTTATATTCTTTGAGATATAATAAACGCTCTGGTGTGACCGCAGGTTACGTCAATGTCACTTGTTATTTGGGAAAAGTCTGCGTGCGAGCAGCGCTTTTCTAGTGGCCTTCACCTTAACTTTTAAGTGTAAATATCGGCGTTTAAAATATAGACATATTCGGCGTTCCTGTAAAGTGCCGGGAGCGTATTTGAGAGAAATGGTGATAACACTGGCCGATTTACAGGAATGTGTTTTAACTCTCTTATATTTCAAAAGCTAAAACTAGATCTAATAAAACAAATATTCGGCAAATTATATGAGATCTGAATAACGGAAAACAAGGAAGTATAGAGATAATACAAGTATATATACAAGTCCTTGAATAAAATAAAGATCTAGATCTAGATAGATCTACCCATTTGCTAGTGCGACATATTGCACGTCTCTACGGAGCCTTTTGACATTTTTTATTTTTGCGTCTGCCGAGACACAGCAGATCAGATATCCAAATACTAAAAAAGCTGTCCATCCACGCCTTATCATATCAGGCTACCCATTTGCGTCTCCAATCGAGTCGATAACATTTAAAAAACACTCAATATATGGTCTGCTGCTTCTACACAGGAAGCGGACTCGAGAGCGTTCATTAGTCAAAAATTACGCTCTGAGCTTTAGTTCACGATCGAGCTAACATAATTTAGTATAAACATAACTAACCAGGGTCTCTCTGTTACCAACTCAGGGTTGTCCCAGGGATGTTTGAACTGACAGTGTATGCGCGTCCTTAATAGATGTAACAGTCGTTGTATGGTAGGCCTATTTAGCGTCAACAAATTCTCAGTCATTGAGCGACGGTAGAGACAGGACCATTTTTAAGTGTTTGGTAAGACCAGGCTGGGGATCTAACTCACGACCTGTCGTATGCGAGGCGAACGCTCAACGTCTAGACCACTGCTGCGGTACTAGGTGTAACAGCACTAGAGACATTATGAAGAAATACACCCAGTGTACACAAGAACTTGTAGTAAGTTCATTAAAGTAAACAAAAAATACGGAACTACAGTTTTTGTTAAGGCCTAGATAAGACATGGATTTGCATTTTGTTGTTATTTCCCTCGGACACGGACGTTTCATCCAGCATCCCATCCACTTGCCTTTCCCACGCTCCTTGAGCTGTGACGTTTAAAAATGTGTAATGTGTAATGTAAATTAGGTCTATGATTGGACGTCTTAAAAGCACTGAATTAAATTATGACAAATAAATAAATATTAAATTGAAAGTTCTGTTCTATTTAAATTGAAATAATTATTCAATGCGTGCAAGAAAAAAATCATTCACAGCTTTTGCGGTTCAGATTAAAAGTTCCGTCTCTTTGTACAAAATTCTGGGCTGCGTTCGGTCGCTTGAACGTTTAATTTGTTTGCAAACGTTTGATAACTGGGCTGCGTTCAGCCTGGTTAAACATGTTTAATTTGTTAATAAACGCAAACGATGAGCTAACGAACGAAACGTTAACAGAAATCGGTCTTCGAGACCATTGTCATATTTGAGACCATTATCATATTCGAGACCATTTTCACATTTGAGATCATTTTCATATTTGGGACCATTTCACATTTGGGACCATTTTTACATTTGGGATCATTTCACATTTGAGACCATTTTCACATTTGAGACCATTTTCACTTTTGGGACCATTTTCACATTTGGGACCATTTTCACATTTAAGATCATTTTTCACATTTGAGATAATTTCACATTTGAGACCATTTTCACTTTTGGGACCATTTCACATTTGGGACCATTTTTACATTTGGGATCATTTCACATTTGAGACCATTTTCACATTTGAGACCATTTTCACTTTTGGGACCATTTTCACATTTGGGACCATTTTCACATTTGAGATCATTTTTCACATTTGAGATAATTTCACATTTGAGACCATTTTCACTTTTGGGACCATTTTCACATTTGAGACCATTTTCACATTTGGGACCATTTTCACATTTAAGACCATTTTCACATTTGGGGCCATTTTCACATTTGAGACCATTTTCACATTTATGAGCATTTTCACTTTTGAGACCATTTTCACATTTTAAGACCATTTTCACATTTATGACCATTTTCATATTTGAGACCATATCCGCAATTGGTGTCCCACAGACGAGCATATTACCTATGTAAATAATGCATACATTTGTTTATATGTATACAATGTTACCTTTTTATAAACCCCTATGTGTATACTGCAAACCAATTCTTTTCTAATCTGACAGAGTGGACACTCGATACTTAAAGATATTTTTCATATTTGATCCTGCGCCACGGCTATATGTGGTGTCCTTGAGCAAGGCACCTTTTCCGCATATTATGCCTAGTACTTGTCCTACCAAGGAAGACTTCAAGCTTGATTTGTATAAGTTATTTTAACTTATTACTTCATAGTCTAAGTAGAATAAACAAGTTTAAGTTAATTGCATTTTGTATCGTGTGATAGTCTCTTGTAATTCATATATACAAATGGTTATAGTCAAGGACTTATATGTCCTTGATATAATGTATGCTATTGATGTTATCATTATTGTGTAGTAGATAAATGAAACTTAAATAATAATAAAAAAAAATTATTATCAGTTAAGTCTACGACATCAGAAGATAATACAAAGTTTTACATGTTTATTCATCTTGCGGATTGGACTTAGTTGCAATTCTGCAGATACTG